>JAVHZZ010000003.1:363288074-363545574 GCA_036250195.1 Mixophyes australis
ATCTCTCCATATATGAACATCATGGGCCTGATTCATTAAGGAACACAACACAAACGTATTGTGCGTTTTTTTTTAAAAGCGCAATATCTCAGGTATACAGACGTCCATATTCAACTACAAGTGGATCTGATGATACATTGGTTGATGAATACAGGTCTAGGTGCGCTCTGCTCTATCAGACAATACACTGCAGGATACGTCCAGTACATATGTGGAATATAAAGTCACAAAAGAACGCACAGAAAAAAAACCTATTCATTTATAGTCACCAGTTAATAATATAGTTATTAATGAAAAAAAAATTACCGAAAAGTTTTCTTTTTCTTCATGCAATAAGTTTATTGTTGACTGTACATAAAATGCATTTTTACAGCTGCTCTTCATTACAAACACATGTCCGGACACGTCATACACTTACATTCACTGGCCTATAATCCGTTTCTCGGCATGGGACTTTCAATTCGACGCAAACTAGGTATTGTATGAGCATGTACGTTCCTTAATGACTCAGGCCCCACGTGTGTATTATAATGTGTATTATAATATGATAAACAATGTCATTTTAGAGTGAAAAAATGTATTACTGGACCATTTAATTTGTTTAAAAACACACATAATATATCTCACATCAGATTACCAGTAAAGCTTTTATATAAGACATTTGCTTTACTGTTTTATACCTTATTGCCTATATTAGCAGATCATTAAGCTATTTATCACTTTATTCCAGCAGACAGGTGAGACAGAATAATTATCTTGCTGAATAAAATCAAAATATGAAAGCCAAAATGTTTTCCAAAATGACCATGAACTTGCTTGTTTTGCATAAATAATATTTTAGGAGAGGGTCTTCACACTTAGGTTTGCCCCAGGTGAGGGGATTCACATCACACCACCCCCCTTTGATTCTAGGAGGTGATGAATGATTGGGTCTCCTCCTCCTAACACCTGATTTTCACACCTCAGTTATTCTGCAGCCTGAGAGTCCTATATAAAGAGCACAAGTTGGGCCTAGTTAGAAGAACACAGATCAGGCTGTAGGAGATTAGGTAAGAAGGAGCCTGTAGGAACTGCAGAATGGCTGGATCTATCGTCACCCCTGGGGACCTCTATCACAACAACAACAGCAGCTTTTGTGAGCATCAGTACCTCACCATGGGGGTAAGCCTTGCCCCTGTGCAACATGAACATTCAGGTATAGGCCGTGCACCTGCTGGTCTTAATGTTTTCTTAATGCTCCATAGTGTTCCTTATCTGACTTATTGTGTAATTATCTAGTTGTCTGTCCTGACACTTATCCTGCTGGTCTATTCCAGTGGGATAATGTTCTGCTCCTGGTAATCAGTTACCCTCTAAATGCAGATATTCTAATTGATCATGTCCTGTTCCACATATACTAATCTTTCAGTGTTTCTACTAGGGGTCTATGAAGGCAAATGTACAATTTTTATCTTTTTGTGGCAACAAAGCAGAGAAGTTTTCAATTATTTAGGTAATGCATGCCCAAAATTTGGGCTATATACAAGGGCGATAAATGGGGTATGTCCTACTGCCTTCATTGTAACACTATCCCATTCCAGTCACTTACAGTATTTATCATTTACAATCACTTCATTGGCTTACACTTCTTATACCACCACTCCTAAATTTACACTATGACCACTTGCTATGTGTATTTTAAGTATGCTAAACTGAATGACACTGGACCTGAATCATTAAGGGAAGTTAAGTAAAAAAAAATTAAGTAGTCTCCTGGACAAAACCATGTTGGGGTGCAAATTAGTTTTCTATTTTGCACACAAGTTAAATACTGTCTCATGTAGTGCACAAATAGCAACTTTAACCTTTAGTGTACAAATAAGTTATCAAGTATATGTGTTGCATGAAAAAACAGGCAGTATTTAACTTGTGTACAATATAAAACTAATTTGCACCCCTTGCATTGTAACATGGTTTTGTCCAGGAGACAACGTACTCAATTTTTTTACTTCCCTTAATGAATCAGGCCCACTATGTTTAGATATTTACTGGTGATATATTACTTTATTAGTTCAATGTCTTCTCAGGGAAGTGGGTTAAATGAATAGCTACTGCATTCACCATTATCTTGCTGCTGTTTGTAGACTAGAATAATTATTGACAAACCTCCCAGTAACATGGGAAGTTGATTTGGGTAAGTCTGAGATCCAGTGATTGGCATTCTGAGGCGCTGGGTCCCACACTAATCTGCTACATGGACTATGTGAATACTGTCTCTACTATGACCTTTAGTGTTGGTGTGACACTTTTGACCAGTCCTGCATTACTGAACGGATTACACTCGCCCTAGGAGATGTGAAGGTTTGGACAGCGGAGAATTGCAGTACCGTGCACTGGGAGCCGTATCTCCCAGTGGAGCAGCAAGTCCAGGTGACGGAGTCGGGCAAGGAATCTGGACAGTCTCTACGTAGGAGGAGAACGACCTTCAGCCCTAAACAGTTGTATGTACTGGAGCGATTCTTCCAAGTAAACAAGTATCCAAATATCAACCACCGGGAGGAGCTGGCGAAATGCGTATTTGTTCCAGAGCCAAGGATCCAGGTATGTTGAATGGATGTTGGGTTGCACCATCCACTGCATTAACACTGTTGCCCTCTAAAAAAAAATAGTTCATGCCTCCAAAGCCTGATTGCCAGTATGGCTATTATATAACAAATGGTCATATCTGACATGGTAAGTCATGTATGCTCTACCCTTACTGTGTGTTGGAACCTGTGTTGGGCACTAGTGACTCCCACTGACTCCATTGGAGTTCTGCACAAGTGATCAACATTATGGAGCTTAAGCTAATGTGTTGTGCATTGCTGCTGATGTCTTAATCAGATACTGGAATATTGGGATCCCCTTTGAAACAAAGTCTCCCTTCCTCCAATCAGCCCCAACATTAAATCAAGAACCTGTAATTTAATAGACATTTTATTTTTATTCTCCTAATTAGTCCCATCATTAAGTTATCAACTCCCACATTACATCAGCCTCTACAATATATTATTAGCTACATTAATATGCCCCCACATCACTTACCTGGTCTGCAGAGCTAGAATGGTGTGGGACAGGTCCCTGTCTACCTCATGTCTCTGCAGTCATTTGCTCCAAGTGTGCTGAGGATTGAACGGTGGCTGTCTTGGATCATTCCCCATAATAGACATTGGGTATGGATTGGGAAACTGAGTTGATGTTTAGCTGATTATGTGTGGACAAGTAGGCACTGGGAAATGACTTTCTGGTTAAAATAAACTATATATTTAAATGTCTTAAATGTGGGTGGGATCAGAATTGGGCAATCTTAATTTCTCTGTTCAACTGGCTATATTGATAGCTCTGGATTGGATGCATTCATATAAATGTTATGTTGGTGTACTTCATGAACCATATCTTAAATGCTTTATATTTTCCTTCTACAAACATATCATTAATCCTCTATAGTTGACTACCCTGCTGTTTGTCCTGTAGGTATGGTTTCAAAACAGGAGAGCTAAAGCCAGCCGTGAACGTAAAAATGTGAAGAAACCAGTCTTGATAGAATATTTTCCCACTGGAAACCACTGCACACAACCTCCTACTGCAACTCCTCAGCAGAAGACCACTAGGAAATGGACCAAGGCACCTAAGAACTCCAACCAAGATCTCCTTCCTCCATCCCACCTGTCTGATTATTCTCTATTTTCCTATGCCTCACCCAGTCAAAGTCTGCAGATGCCCCAGTTGTCCCCTGAAGGTGGTTACCAGCATGGGCCAAATGGTCCTTATGTGGTGAGCCAGGAACCCTTCAACAGCAAAGGGCAAGTTGGTCCAAGTAGCCTCCACATTGGGAACTCTGAGCACTTCTACAATACCTTGGCCCCAGTTATGGAATTTGGCAACTAAGCGACCAACTTGGCGAGACGACAACCCAGAAATCTAACCCTCATGAACAATAAACACTTGCCAACAGAATTGGACCATCACACTTGAGAAGATTGTGGCTCTTCCAAGGTTTTATACCTTTACTGACACCCACAATGAAATACCCATTCCCCCCCACCCCTCTGTAGACTCTGTATCTGCTTAGGAAGCTTAGACTCCTGCCATCGAGACCTAAAGATCTAAGGATTTGGTGTTCAGTTGTGACTCCTAAGTGACTGATTCCCGAATGTAAGGTCGTAGGAAAATAGAATTCTCAAAACAAACTAAAAAAAATAAAATGTGTAATGGTTTTTTAAATGAATCATGGAATTCAATTAATAATGTATAGGAATAATTTTTAATAGTGTGTTTTTACTTTTTTAATTTAGTTAATCTATTTATATATTTATAAAATTCTGCTTAGAATTTGAATCTGTGTACATCTTTGATCACGCTAATAAAGGTAACTGTACATAGAATATACAACTGGTCTTGTCTTCCGTAATAGGTTGTTTGACATTGTAACCTGGTTATGAAGACTGATTCTTACCCCTGGGGCAAGAATCAGAACATGAAGCCTAAATCGAATATTTCTGTAAGACTGTCTTTACTATATACAATAACTCTATACTTCTATAGGAACTTTTATGCCTCTATAGGAGATGGCTAAAACACTGATAAACCAGGTTATGTGTGCAAAATACACTTAATTGGTTAACTTCTCTTGTAGCCGTACAGATTTTTAGAAGCCACATAACATAATGTAGTCCACTTCTTGGAGTGGGGCCAACAGACTGGGATTTAAAGCTATTCTGTGATCCTCCTTTATCTATAAATGTTCTGCTTTAGAACACAAGTCTTGGAGCCATTTAGATGGCTGGTGGGCCAGAGCTAGCCCAGTTATTGTAAGTCTCTGAGAACACTTGGCTTCTGAAATGAAAAACAAGCAAACGCTTAGTGAAAAAACAAGCCCAAACCAATCCTAAAAAGCCCAACTTACAGGGGACCGTCCTTTTCTAGAACACTAATTTCTACACAATCTCCATTTAGAAAACCTTTATAAACACAAGAGGACACATTTATACACTGATATGGCAAATGAAGAAGCAAATGCTGTAATTTAGGACACTGGGATGTCTATACCACACAGCCCCATGATATAACAGTATAAAATAGGGCTCTGAAAGCAGTCTTCTGACATGAGCAGCTTACTGAATGGGAGGGGAGGGTGTTGTATAGCAGTGTTGCCTGCTATCAGTGCAGCGATCATGTGTCTGTCACAGCTAGAGATGGTCACAGACCCCCGTGTTTTGGATATGGATTACCTTGGTGTTTTGGTTTTGCCAAAACGGCCCTTGCGCGATTTGGTTTTGTTTTGAAATTTGTTTAAAAAAAAAAAAACTTTTTTGGCCTAAAATATCTTAATTTAGGTATTTTGTACCTATATTAACCTCCCTAACACTAGCTTCCATTCAATTTTGACCACCTCATAGGTCACAATATGATTTTCATACACTTTCAAACAAAGATAGCTGCAGTTCTTGACAGTGATAAGAAAAAGGTGATTGTCATGCCTGGGCATAAGACCAAAAACCCACCTCTTGTGTGGAATTATTTTTAGATAAATACTGACAACAGTTGTCTAGCCATTTGTAGTGTTAAAGCCACACTCAGTAGAGGTAGGGACCTTAACCATCTGGGATCCTCATCCATGTTACGTAATTTTTCAGTGAGTTCATGGAAAGCTGTTGGGAAAATCAGAAACTTAAGTTAAAAAAAAAAGTAACAAGCAGTCCAGCATCATCTACCTCCCTTCTCTCATCTACATCCCAGCACCTGCAATCTACACCCCCAACACCTTCATCATCAATATCCCCAGAAGCAACAATTGACAGTTAAACAATCCTTTGCAAGAGGAAGCAAGAATAAAACCTGTCACCCAGTCGCAAAGCGGATCACAGACGCCCTGGGTACTATGCTAGTATTAGATCTGCGTCCAATGTCCACTATTAATACAGTTGGTTTAAGACATTTAATTGAGGTGTTCTGTCCCTGTTAGCAAATGTCATCACTATACCATTTTACTAGAAAAGCTATTACTCAACTGTACTGGAAGGTTCCTAAAAATTTTATTGGGCTACAAAATGGCATTCTACCCACTGTACACTTAACCACAGGTATGTGGACAAGCGGAACTGGGCAAACTAAAGATTGACTGTGACAGCCCACTGGGTTGGTCAATCACCTTCACCAGCAGGATGTACCCAGGTACGTCACATTTTTGAGAAGTAGGCTACTCTATCAGCGGCTTCACTAAGAGGCATACAGCTGACAATCTGTTACAAAAAGTAAGGGATGTCATTGCAACACGGCTAATCCTGCTTGGACTCTCCTGAGGATATGTCATTTCTGATAACAACACCAATATTGTTCAAGCATTACAGCGGGGTGGAATTCCATCGCATTTCCTATTTTGCTCACATAATCAACTTGGTGTTACAGAACTTTTAAAAAAATGACATGCAGGGGATGCTGTTCGTGTCCTGAAAAATGTATGGTCATTTTCTGGTTTCTATCACAGCATGTAGGAGAATGCAGCAGCTGCAAGAAGATTAGCATTTGAGGGGAATGTACTTTAGTCCAGCAAAGTAGTTACCTGTGAAGAGAGTGCAGACACAGTTAGCTTGAGTCAAGTGATTGCCTTAATAATACATTTTGAGAAGGAGCTACAGAAATTTAACGGGTGAAATAAAACAAAGTTAATGTGCTAACTATATTTTAATTGTAGATTAAATACTTAATGTGCTTCGCCAGGATCCCAGACTTATCAACCTCTTGTTGGAACGTCTTCTCCTTCGGTTTCTCTGGCAACTGCTTGTTGAAAAAAAATTGGCTTTCCCAAGACACCCAGTGGTGATGCAGATGAGTCCGCACAACATTTTGATATTTGCTCTGCTCTAAAAGAATTGGCCAAAAATTGTGACAGCTCTGCCCTAAAATGAACTACTAATTCCATTTGGAAGCCCATTATCGGCAATTACATCATAGTACACAGACTTCTATGATGTTGGATTCCAGTGGGGATGAATTAGTATTGTTTGAGGAAGATTGGCACTGAACCCTGCCACCTCTCAGTGGCGGATCCAGGGGGGGGGGGGGCGATCGCCCCCCCCCCCCCCCCCCTAGCAGGGGCTTGCTGCCGGCAGCTGCACACTATGTGCAGATCCGTTCAGCAGAGAGAGTTAGGGAGAGAGTCCTGCCAAACTGCTCTGATTTACACAATCAGAGCAGCCGGGCAGGACTCTCTCACTAACTCTCTCTGCTGAACGGATCTGCACATAGTGTGCAGCTGTCAGCAGCCTTAGGTGTCAAAAAGGGGGCGGGGCTAACCCCCACCCCCCCCTAAATCGCCCCCGGTACATTTAACTTCTGGATCCGCCCCTGCCACCTCTCCTGTTACTGAGTGAGCTATGGTACAATAAAATGTAACTGCAGATTTAGACCAAGACTGTCAGCCCTATTATTTCTATTTCAGCAATTACAATTAGCAATGGAGCAATAGAGCTCTTCTCTTTGGGTGTTACCTATATAACGCAGTAGAATTTGCCTGCAAATTCTGCAGACAAGCCTGCTTGTCTTCCTCTCCATCAATGACTCTTAGCAATTGAGCACTCGTCTTAGGGTGTATATTACACCCAAACCTTATTAGTGCAAAGTAGGAAAAATACAGTTTAATCCCTGCTAGGCCCTCCACCATCCTTTGCATGTTAATAGTAGAATTGGTTGGAGTTATGGGCAAGGTAACACATTTTTGGGTAAAATCTTTCAAACCAGCCCAGATGTCAAACTGTTGTGGTCTGCCACCTGCGTCATCCCTGCTTGTGTTTGGAAAGTGCAAATTGGTGCCATAACCTCACGTGCCAGAACTGCTGCCACTGGTGCCACCCTGCTGCCACTGGCGCAGGACTTACACAATCAACCGCATCCTCATCAGCGCCCTCGTCGGCTACCCAAATCTCCCCCTCATCCTCTTCTAATTCCAAAGTGTCATCCTCACTTGGTATATCACCGACTACACTCAGGCTGTTCAGGCACACATCAGCAGAACTGCTGAAAGGGCCCTTCTTTATGGGTACACTATCAGAATGCTCACAATTAGACATACCACTGGTGGATGGACTCTCCACAGGGATTGGTGTCATTTCTGATTCTGAGTATACATTTTTCTCTAATGCCTTACTGTTTTCTTGCAGCTCGGCTTTCACATGTAACAGTAGTTGTGCACCACTTTTGGACTCCAAATTACTTGGTCTTGCTTGCTCACGAGTGACCTTACAAGAAGAAGGCTCAGTAACATTTTTAGATCTGGCAGTAATAGAGAAAGGCGAAGGCCTCATTCTTTCTTTGCCACTGCGTGTGTAGAATGGCATGTTGTCAATTTTTTTTTTCTCGGCAGTTTACTTTTCCTCAGTTAGTTCTTTTTCGCTTCAACACGGTAAAACATTTTTGGGGGTGTGTTTTTTTGCCTGATTTAAAAAGACTATGTAGTTTTACATAGGCTTTACCAGATGACGTACTGGGAACACTACAATCATGACTGGTGCCAGCACCTGCTTGCTGATCCTGCTCATATGTGGACTGCTTTGAATCCATTTTAATGAGCCAAAAGCACTTGTATTGCAAAATATTAAATAGATAGTGCTGCAAGGTAAGACTTTCAACACCAGAAAAATTGTAGTTTCACACTGGGGAATATGGGACACCCCAAAGCACTTGTAGTGCAAAATATTCAATACATAGTGCTGCTAGATAAGACTTTCTGCAGCCAGAAAATAGTTTCTGTAGGAGGGAATATGACACCCCAAACAGTTGGTAATGTTTGCAAAAATGCCTCTATCCTCCTCTCTTACTGCTATAACAATTGCTAGAAGAATTGCAATAAGAATTGCAAGAATAATTGCTCTGTCCCTGCTCTAATGTTGCCTGCTACCTAACCCTGCACTCTCCCTCTGTCAAGTGGCGCTGGATTGCTGTGGAGGCAGGTATTTATAATATTGTGAGAACCGAGCTCCGAGATCCGACAATTTCGAATCCGAATTGGCGCGAGAGTACCGAGCCTGCTTGGCTCGGTACTCGGATGGGTGAAGTTCGGGCGGGTTCGGATCTCGGGGAACCAAGCCCGCCCATCTCTAGTCACATCACTTATTTCAGTAGGTTGCTGTTGATCAGTCTTCCTGTGATTTATTCCATGTCCTCTGACTCCGCCCACCCACAAAGCGCCACTTCATTGCAGGAATTCGCTGTACAACCCGCCCACAAAAAAAACCTGAATGCACCAATCACAAAATGGTAACAGAGGGAAAAAACGATTATGCAGCCTGAGGACTTGGAGAACGTGTCCAAGCCCAAAAACAAGCCACCTGCGGCAGTGAGATAAACCCCGCTACTTCACAAAAAAAGAAGCCCAGTTCTGCTTGTTATAAGCGGAATTGGCAACTATGCTAGGTAGCTCTGGTATGTACACACTATGCCTTACATCGCCTCCCAGCAGGAGTTATCCTAAAACCATTGCACTGTATTGGTAAAAACTTGCTTAATATTAGTTATAAACCTATCACAGGGTAGGAAAAAACTCTAAACTGCATCAACAAATAAAATGTGGTTTTATTAAACTGGGACCTTTTCCCCTGAGAATCTTAAACCTGAAATTTGGGGACAAACCTGAGAAAATGTTAGCTATTAGGATAAAGTTACTGAATGGTCTTATACAGTAACATCACTTCAGAAGTCAATGTATATGCAGATAATTTACAGAAGTTATAAACTTGGCATTACTTGTGTATTATAGGATCAGAGAATAGCATGAAGGGTTAAGGACTATGTAGGTTTAAGAATTTATAACTCATTGATTTGTCATATATGCCATACTTGCCAACTCTCCCGGAATGTGCGGGAGACTCCCGCATTTGGCGAGAGTCTCCCGGACTCCTGGGAGAGTGTGGCAAAATCCCGGATCTGCCCACTTGAAGTGGGCAGAATTAGGTCACAAACGCCGCGATTCCCGGTGAATTGCGGCGTTTGGCCCCACCCCCCCGCTGTCAAATGACGCATTTTGCATCATGACATCACGGGGGCGGGTCCAAAATGACGCCGATTTTTGAGGTCCGCCCCCCCATGACGCCCACCTCCCCCACAGGCTCCTGGATACCAACATTGTAAAGTTGGTAAGTATGATATATGCTGCAATGCAAAAAAGAGCTATTAAACTAGTCCAGTGTTGGCTAACCTGTGACACTCCAGGTGTTGTGAAACTACAAGTCCCAGCATACCCTTCCAGCAATAAGCTGCTATATATTGGCAAAGCATGCTGGGATTTGTAGTTTCACAACACCTGGAGTGTCACAGGTTAGCCCACACTGAATTAGTCCAACCCAGTGTCTATCTAGTTGTAACAATTTGTGGCCACAGGCTGCCCCTAATGGGCAAACACCTGTCTAAGCTGGGGCTCTGTGCACACAGATACCTTCCTCAAGAGGGAGCACTGTTCCCTATGAATAAACCAGCTTTGAGTGACGGATGGCACCGACCAACTATTTTTTTTTTTATCAAGCTTTGCCAATCGCTGCACAGTTCATAACTTTTTTTGGTTTTTGTTTGAAATATAAAAAAAACAACTGCATGCAGACAAAACCAATCCCCCGTGTTGCCAGTGCTCATAGCATAAGCTGATGGAAGCAACATTGTGGGGACAAACATTTTTCAGCATGGGGACTATTTTCCTGAGGGGGACAGTGTGACATTCATGAGACCCAACTCTGCGGGTCTCCCTTCTATAGTGCCACTAGCCCAGTCTGTTATAACTGAGTGCTGTAAGCAGTTGTTTTTTTTGGGGTGGGAGGGGGGGAGTAGACGCAGCTCTGTCCACCAGAACACTTCAGGGGGATGGGGGTGTTTTTAAAACATTTTTTAAACACTGCAAAGGTCACTGTCAGCTCAGTATCTTTGCACCAGCCCTCAGACACCCACTAAATATTATGTCCCTTTGGGGGGAATTCAATTTGGCAGCATTCAACGCAGTGTTCATTATATTACAGTTATAATCTTTAACCCTGATTTCTGCTCCCTGGGCCGAGAGCAGAAACTGGCGTTGCAGGTTACCATACTAATGGTAATGATGCGCACCACTTCCGCAGTAACGGTAATAGTGCGCAGGCTGCGTTACTTTCTCTATCTTAACCACTTCAATGTTTCCTTTCAATTTTGTAGCCATTTTCCTTAAGATTATTTGTTTTTCTGATGCTTGTTGGGTGTATGGGAGTAGAGATAGACAGATGCCATCTCAAATAAATGAGTATTCCGCAGAAGGATGAAATTATTATCCCTTATTAATATGGCACCACATGAGGTCCGCAGCGCTGTACAGAGGGTAAACAAGACAGTACAGGGTATAACAGTACAATACAGTAAACAAATAACACTACAACTCTCACCACAGCTACTGGGGTACAAGGGGTATATTCAGCGCAGGCTGAAACCTGTGCCCATTAGTGTGGGAGCAACTAACAGGTTTAGAGCCCCTGAAAGAGGTGCGAAGATGGAGGAGAGGAGTCAATGGGTAGAGAGCACAAGGAGGAGGTGCGCTGTGTAGCTGGTGAGCAAAAGTTATAGGTAATGAGAAGAGGACGGAAGAGGGCCCTGATCACTAGAGCTTACAATCTAAAGGGAAAGGAGCAGACAAACGGTTGACACATGGGGGTGAGCCAATGTAAGGGGACCTGAGGGCAAGAAGCAAGAGAGGGAGAGATGGAGGATGAAAGAGGGTGAGGTATACAACATGGTGACAAGGTTAAGTGGAGCACTGGTAGGATTTTATAAACAGGTGGGTTTTCAATGACCATTTGAAGCTATACAGGCTAGATCAGGCTTGGCCAACCTGTGGCTCTCCAGGTTTTGTAAAACTACAACCCCCAGCAGGGGCGCACGCAAGATTGTAAGGGGGGGTTTCCCCCCAACCACTGAAAAAAAGAAAAAAATGCGAGAGAGCGGCTCCGTTTCGGCAGCACTATACTATACAGCAGCCGCGGCGCTGTCGAAGAAGCATCCGCGGCGGTGCTGTATACAATACAGCCCCGCCGCGGACGCTTCTTTGACAGCGCCGCGGTTGCTGTATAGTACAGTGCCGCTATGTGGGGCACTTAGTTAGCGGAGGGGAGGGGTTTCTGGAGACCCAGAAACCCAGCCTGCGTGTGCCACTGGGGGACTTGTAGTTTCACAACACCTGGAGAGCTACAGATTGAACAGCTCTAAGCTAGGGGATAGACTGATAGAATGAAGGAGATTGTTCCAGTGGTGGGGGGCAGCACAGGAGAAATCGTGGATAAGGGAGTGAGATGTTAGCAGAAGGAAGGAAAGGTGACGGTCATTGTCCGACTGGAGAGGGCAGGAGGGAGTATGTATGGAGAGGAGATTGGAGATGTAGGGAGCAGTGGAGTTGGAGAGGGCCTTGTACGTGAGGGTGAGGAGTTTGAATAAGGGGCCAGTGTAGTGGGACTCTGGATGGAGGGAAGACAAAGAGTACAGTTTTGGCCATGTTAAGTTTGAGTAACCCTGAATGAATGAATGAATGAATGAATGTATGAAATGAATGTCATGCCTTGTACATACCCTCCTGCAACATTTACTATATATCTTACATTCCATTACTACCTCTTCTACCTATCCAGAGAGAGTTTTTGTGCCATAGCTATAAATATATACAATAATATAATAACTCTGCCTTATGGTATAAATAAATGGCTGAAAGCACAGAGAGAAAGATGGAGGAAAGTAATAAATGTAAGCTATAGCACATTAGCTGCATGGAGACACCAACAAGTCAATGAAGGCATCTGAAGGTGCAAAACCCCCTTGAAAAAGTGAAATTACAGCCCTGCACATTTTTTGTTTCAGGATGACCACACCTGGTAAAACAGACCTAAAGATACAGTTTTGTTCATGTTTATTATCTTTATTTTTGCAATAAATATAAAAAGGGAATATTAAGTTAAAAAGACAAAATGTGTGTTTGCAAATTGTAATGAAAGCCATTGAACAAGGTTCCATCTAAGCGAGGAACTTAAATCGCAAATAAAGTGCAATGTGCTTATCAGATTGATACATTACAGAGTTCATTAGAATCCACATAGATATGGGGTCATTGATTCGTTCACCTCACAGAATATTTAGGACACACGTGAGATCTTCGTCCCAGTCTGACCCGTACTCAGTGGATCTGTCGCTAACACCAGAATCGGAGATGGGAGATCTCTGCTTGCTGAAGTCGTTTGGATTTCCTGGCACCTGCACTGGCATTTGCGGACTCGTTCCAAGGCGGGAACTTGAAGCTGTACAGACAGGGATTGGTGGGTTGTTCACACTCATCCCAGAAGAGATGGTATTGTTGGGTGGGAACATGGTATAGTCCACTGCACAGTGGTTCTGCATGGCGTGTCCTCTGCCAGGGTCCATAACTTGGTTATTGTAGCCCATAATGGAGGTCATGTTGTTGTAGAAGCGTTGTTGGGTCCCCATGTGGATGTTAGGTGGCACGTTCTGGTGATAACCACTGGATGATGATTGGTCCATCATGAGCCTGTCTCTGGCTACTGAACAGGAGTATTGAGGGTATCCCATGAATTCTGGAGCCTGGACCATATTCTGCTGTATGTTCCTCAGTGGTTGTACCTGCTGCTGGGGTGCGACCATTTGTTGCTGTTGGGCCATAGACAGGTGAGGAGAGGGTGATGAAGAATTCCAGTACTTATTATCTCCTAGCATGCTGGAATAACGCTCCTCCAAAGCAAGGGGGTCAGTAGTTCTGATTCCCTTTCTCCTGGCTTTAGCTCTTCTGTTCTGGAACCAGACCTGTAGGATAAAGAAATATATATTAAGTACATCATGTTCTAATAATGCACAATACATTGGTCTGGATTATGTGGCTGTGGATTCCTGATGTTTCACCAAAGCACAATATCAGACTACAAGAATTATTATGTAAACTCTGTACATAATGCTGGATATCAAACATGAAATACTACTGGCTAAGGTTATAGGGTCTTACTCTAGATTATAGAATATATATGATAATAAAACCTGAGCAGGACATAAAGTAACCAAGGCTTATGAAATAGTATATATGAAGACAAGGTCAGAGGTTATAGATAATACTGGTGATTAATTGGTTAAGCAAAAAAAAGGTCTAATGGCTTTTTTGGTCTAGTGGCGTTGTAGCCCGAAGATAGGTCTAGTGGCTATTTGGCCTGAAGATGGGGCTAGTGGCTATGTGGCCTGGAGATGGGGCTAGTGGCTATGTGGCCTGAAAATGGGTCTAGTGGCTATGTGGCCTGAAGATGGGTCTAGTGGCTATGTGGCCTGAAGACGAATCTAGTGGCTATGTGGCCCGAAGATGGGTCTAGTGGCTATGTGGCCTGAAGATGGGGCTAGTGGCTATGTGGCCTGAAGATGGGTCTAGTGCCTATGTGGCCTGAAGATGAGGCTAGTGGCTATGTGGCCTGAAGATGGGTGTAATGGCTATGTGGCCTGATGATGGGTCTAGTAGCTTTTTGGCTTGAAGTTAGGTCTAGTGGTGCTGTGGTCTGTAGTTTGGTCTAGTGATGATGTGGACAGACAGGGCTGGGGGTGATGTGGTTAGGAGACAGGTCTAGTGATGACGTGGACAGAAGACAGGGCTGGGGGTGGTGTGGTTAGGAGACAGGTCTAGTGATGACGTGGACAGAAGACAGGGCTGGGGGTGGTGTGGTTAGGAGACAGGTCTAGTGATGACGTGGACAGAAGACAGGGCTGGGGGTGGTGTGGTTAGAAGACAGGTCTAGTGATGACGTGGACAGAAGACAGGGCTGGGGGTGATGTGGTTAAGAGACAGGTCTAGTGATGACGTGGACAGAAGACAGGGCTGGGGGTGGTGTGTTTAGGAGACAGGTCTAGTGATGACGTGGACAGAAGACAGGGCTGGGGAGGATGTGGTTAGGATATAGGGCTGGTGGTGATAGACTCTGGAGATAAGCAACTGGATTGGTGAAAAGCAGGAGGTGGGTAAAAGACAGCCCTGGAGGTCAGGTGAACAAGATATAATACTGGGAATGTAACAAGAGCACATACCTGAATCCTTGACTCTGGCAGGGACATTTGTTTGGCCAGCTCTTCCCGATGGTGGATATCTGGGTACATGTTGATCTTAAAGTATCTCTCTAGTGTATCCAACTGGGCCTGATTGTAGACCGTCCTCTTCCGGCGTTGACACACCGCTGTGGCTTGCAGCTGGCAATCCATATTTTTGTCCTGTGCCATTTGTACAGATCTGCTATCAGTATCCACCGGAGCGAGAACTTGTTCTACAGAGACACAATTATTATAACATAATAAGACATAAATCACCATCAAAGTGTCTGATAATATACAATATTCCTTCTTATATCTAGATATTTTAGTGTATTTTAATGAGCTATTTCACACTGCAACATAGACAATTCACAATTTTAATTATATTTGATTACATTTGTAGGTTGTATATCGGTCAGTTGAGACACAGTCCAGTATAAGGCTGATTTTTTAGGGCAGGTAATATTAATTTATAGAATGTATATAAAATAAACAGAAACCATATCTATTTTACCCTAGAACATAGTTATATACAACACAAGTTAATCAAAGAACGGGACAATAAATATGTATGAACTGATTATTCTCTAATACATGTACACGGGGAGTGTTGGCAAGTCAAAGTTGTTCCAAAAACACTTACCTTTAACATAGGGTTGTTGGAAAACCTCCTGTTCTACGGGGTCCATGCAAACTCCCATATGAAGTGATTGGGGGTCAGAAAAATCCATCTGGTTGGGACTGGTGGAAAAACAAGGGTAATAATCTCCAGGCTCTTGGCTGTATTCAGCCATCCTCCAAGGGGAAGTTGAGCCACCCAAAAGATATGCAGGTGAGTCCTGTGTGCTGGTCTCCTGCCTGAATATTGGGTAAAGTCCATAGCCATGACTTCTTATAGCAGGTTTAGGGGGTGGGTACAGTGATCAAAGCAACAAGGTGTTAGATAGACACAATTGAATGACATAGGTCAGCAGCCATTATATCCTGCTGAGCCAATCAAATGACATGAGACTCACAATAAACATCAAGACCAGGGAATCCCAAAAGGTATGTTTCCTGTCTGGTACACCAGGAAATCACCTTACACTTTTAGTCTATGTGATGTGCTGCTTGCATTGACTTCAAGGCCAAAATACAAAAACAAAAAAAACAAACACACAGATATACAGGTGGGGGGAGATGCTGTGTTCCTCATTTGGTGCTGAAAAGCAACAAAAATCAGGATGCCACACATAATGAAGTTACAATGTAGATTGCAAGCTCTTCAGGGTAGGCGCTACTCTTATGAAACATGAAATTAAGTGAAGTTGTTCATTCTCATTGACTTTATCTTGCAATGTTTTTACTGTCAAGGTCATGTCATTAGATATATATATATATATATATATATGATATATAAATATTAATTTAGGGCTCATTCTGGGAAAACGTGTAAAAACATCTGAAAAGTAATATGCTCTTCAGAGGAAGATAGGTTTCATCCATGCGCTTTCAAGAATTGCACTTTTACTAGTATAACATAGAATGATACATAGGACGCGCTGCGTTCTTACATTTTAGACTATCTTCAAAATAATGCAACTCAAACGTGTACATTCTGCGCGGCCCTGTGGGACTTTGCAGAGTCCTACTAATAAACACAAACAATAATAATTCTCATTTAGGGGTCTATTTACCAATGACTGCATAATATGAATGAAACTTTTCAATCCTCATCGCATAGATGCGGATTGAAAAGTTTCTCATATGTATTAAAAAATCAACACAGGAACAGCCGTTCCGAAAAACGGCTGCTCCTGTGAAGATTAACACTTACCTGTCACTGAAGTCTTCTCTTCTCCTCCCTCTGCGATGCTGCTCGCCCCTCTTTCAATCCCTGTGCGCATGCGCCGACCAGTAAACTCGGGCATGCGCACAGAGATCCCTGTCTGACGGAACCTGAGGCAAGTGTGGAGGGATCACATGATCCCTCCACACATGCGCTGTGCAGCCCTGCTCGTCAGAGCAGCGCTGTTTTCAGTGAAACTTTTCAATTATGGTAATGTACGCCAGCTTCAGATGGCGCCAGCTTCAGATGGCGTACATTACCATGATTGAAAACTAAGTATTAGTCATTGATACATAGCGTTACTGAGCACTTCCCATACACTGTTATGGGGAGTGCTCAGTAAACCGATGAGAGAAGCAAAGCAGCAGATATCTGAGATATCTGCTGCGATGCTGCAATAATACATAGTAATTTAGTGGTAAGTCCCCGAACAGTTTTCGGGGATTTACCTCTAAATTAGAGGGGAGAGAGCTTTGATAAATAGGCCCCTTAATCCAATGATTTTTATTTTCGCATCCGTTTACATGAAGTTAACTTGCATTAGGAACACATGTTATGAAGGCCAGCAGGAACGTAGCCTAAGCCTAATTTAATATGCAAAGTTCCTGGAGGTCCCTAAAAAGTTACAAATTATTAATACTAAAAATTAAGGGAGAGCAAAGTGTAACTATTACGTTCTGATCAGTCATATCTTTATTTCCTGTAATAAATAAAAGGCTGCATCACCAGTCTGGTTTATGTGTATTGTAATCCTGACAGGTTTGGATGTTAATACATCCTCTGATGAAGAGTGTGGGTGTGTGGTGTACAGAAATCTCACCTCTGAGGGAGGAACAGTGATTTGCTAATGACCCTGATCTCAGTGCTGTTATAATGGCTGGGGGGCAGCTAGGTGGACTCATCCTGTGTCTGATTCCAACCATACACTTCAGACACAAGCTTCCCTTTCTTGGTTTAAAAGATGATGTGTATTCAGACAGGGATCTCCCAATTATTAGGAATTAATCTGCCTCTAGGCGTCCCCCATCATACACAAGACCACACTAAATATGTGTGTAGTGCGGCACAAATCACATTTGTGTTTTGCTTCCAATATTCTAGAAACAGGAAACCAGCGCTCATCTATAATGACAATTAATGAAATTCCAGCATTGGATCTAAAAATGATAAATGGAGACATCTAAAATTCCCGCAGTAAAAAAGTCGAGAAAATTAAGCAGCATCAAACGGATTTCAGAGCAAACAAAATAAAAATGTGCTCAAATATATGAAAGAAAAGTCCAAAATATTATGTATTACTCAATATACCAAATCAATAAAAATTGATTCTGCAATGCATATCATAAGTAACAACATTAGTGCAATAGTAATATATAGAACAATGGGGGCACTCAAATAAAAGCACGATAAGAACATCCACCCCCTGTTCTTGTCTATCCTAATGTCTATATTGATTCTATCTATGGCCGTTGATTTTTAATAGCAATTTATTTATAAATTGCTTTTTTTTTAATGGTTAATATATAACTTTTGCCTCCTCATCTGACAATTCAGACGCTGTCTCTGAACCTTTTCTCTGACATCGGTTTGAAATCACAGTTGTTAATTTGTATCTGACCAGCAGCTACTCTTATGTCTGTGCACACAATTGTTTGCTATAATTGTAGCTTCATATATTACTATTGCACTTATGTTGAAATTGCAACGTATGTATTGTGAAATCAATGTAATCGAACTGATCTGGTAAATTGAGTAATAAATAATATATTTTTTCCTTTTCTTTCCTATAATAACATCGGCATTACCATTTGGACTACTGCAGGAAACAATAGTCCTTTTTCATTTTTGTACTAGTAGCGTAATGTGCTTATTTAATATGATATCTTTTTAATGCCGTTTGGGGGGTATTCAATTGTCAGCGATTTAATTTTTTCCCCGCAGCGTTACAAAAAAAAATAAAAATCTCCCGCAAGTTTTTAACGGCAATAGCGAACGTTTTGAGTTAGCGCAGCGGGAAACCTCGTGGAATTCAATTGAAAAAGAGGGAACGTTGTCCCCGCGCGTTAAACATTGTGAATGCGAGTTTTTAAGGGAGTGAAGGGGAGTTGTAGCGCGGTCATCTATAACACGAAAAAAAGGTTTTGCATACATTTCCATACATTAGATTACATTACACATTGATAATATCTACATTACAGTACTTCCTTTAGCATATTTTTTAATTGAACTATTTTTTACCATACAATCATCTATACCATGTCAAAACACATTACTACATTCATATTTGTACCAAAAACATAAATATAATTAATTAGTGACTTATTTATTTGTTTTTTTATGTTTATTTTATTTCATTATTTTTTCACAAGAAAATCAACAAGTTAGGCATTAGTGATAAACATAAGTTTAACTTTTTTTTCCACATTATTACATGATTTCAAATACTTTTCAGAGGTTTTTTATTTTTAACACACCCCAAGGAGGTGCGAGATAAAACAGCATATTTCCTGTTTAGCGCACCTCGTTATAAAACAATTGAATAGCTTTTAACGCGGCTGCCTCTCGCACACCCTATACTTTCAATAGACCTTCTACTGGAGCGCGAGAGGACCGTTTCATTAAAAAAAAAGGGAGCGCTAAAATTGGAATTGAATTGCGTGTAAAGTTAACCCGCTCGAAAATAATAAAAAACAGCGTTAAAATGACTTAACGCGGTTAAAAAAAAAGTCACTGACAATTTTATACCCCCCTTTGAGTGAAGAGTTGGTTTCCGCGTTTCTTGGCAAGACGCAAGCAAAACCATCCATTTCAAAAAGAGTATGTGAGATATTGAGTGTATTCAGTGTGATCGCACATACGTGTGAAGGGAAGGTCATGTCTTGGGATAAAAGTGGATCGAAAGGGAAATGTGTAGCAGCTCGGACTCCTGCTCTGCATAGAGAATCAGTCCTCTGCTCCGAATGTGCCCATGTTAGGGATTCTCTACAGTAAGAGGAGGTTTCATGGGCTCTGAGTGTGAAGAACCTGACATTCACCATCTTATCAGCTTCCTTGACACACTCGCTGCACACTTGCTCACAAACAAAATTCACCAGGTAACGCAGCCAGTGAACAGTGAAAATGGGGTGGTGAGAAACCAACAAAATAGCTTCTATAAGGTATAAGTGGTCTCTTTAGGCTGCATGAAACTGGACCCGCCATGGAGATAAGTCTATTCTATACTAAAACAATACATGTCGTAGATTAGTCCTGAAACATGATATATTTACAAGCCACAGACAATGGTGCAAGGAAGTGAAAATAAATTCCGTTTTGAAACTTTTACTTAGTTTGAGATGTTCTTCACATTATATTAGTAATTATATATAACGAGGTGATGGGAATAAGAACACTGTCCTCCAGTATTATTATTATTATTATTTTTTATTTATAGGGCACCACTAGGCGTCCGTAGCACCGTACAGGGACAAACAAAGTTACAATACAAGGTGAGACAGCACAGTACAGTAAACAATAAGCACAGTAACTCGGTGAGCTCAAAGCACAGTAGACTATAATCACCAAACGGTGAGAGTGAATTAATTCCATTGCCATAGAAATCCATCTATTGACATCGCTGCTGGTATGACGTCCTTGTCCAGTGTTCTAGATTGGCCGGTGCGATACAGAAGCTCTGGAAACCTCTGCTGTCTCCTACACATGATACCCGGCTGAGTAACTGTGCAGCCATTGACTAGTACTGTAGTGATGGACACAGGCTAGTGGTCATTACCTGCCCTAATGACAATGACGTAAACACAGAACAGCAACTCAGCTAGAGTCCTCTGTAACACACACCTTCTGGAGGTACTGTATAATGTAACATATATCATACCCTGGAATAACCAGGAACATAGAATAAAACAAGGGAATCTAGAAACGCTGCCATGTTGCTATACTAGGTCATTCTTTGAAGAAATCGAGGTTCTTAGTTAACAATTTGGTCAATGTGACCTCTTAATATGGGTTAATAATATACTAATATTTTGAGAAGAGTTTCTGAATTATTGCGCATAATGTCACAATGATCTTACATTGGCAGACCAAAATGGGGAGGCAGGGGCAAACGCAGGATTTGTAGAGGGGGGCTTCCACACCACGCTGCCAGTGGGTGTGACCAGCATGCATGGGGGCGTGACTATAATATTAGACAGTGCTTGGCTGCTCTCCAACTCTTCCTATCCTCATAATATACACGGGCAATGCTGCGTGCACTACTGTTAGGTGCACGCAGCTCTCCCTTTTCAAGCAGAGCCGTGTGAAGCAGGGGCAGGGTCCAGCCATCTCAATTATACAGTGCCACAGGCTTGGGGGGGGGTTTCCAGGCACTAGAAACCCCCCTCTGTTTGCCTATGGGAGGGTCACTGGATCACATTGTGGCAGTCACAATCCTCAGAATTATATTACAGTACAACATTAGTGTCCGCATAAATCCTACTAACTTAATAAATTACACTGTGTATTACACTGCAGAGGTCGATTATTTAATACAAGCATTTATAGGTCTCCTTGTCTTAGCCAATATTTTTGGTTATTTAGTATGTATTATACATTCAGGGCCCGATTCATTACCAAATGCAAAATGGACGTTTTGTTTGTTTTTGAAAAAATAAAACAGAAAAATGCACGTACATACGCATGTCTGTATTTAACAAGGAGCGGATCTAAAGATACGTCTGGGGGTAAATGTATCAGTATGCGGGTTCTTCAACACCCGCGTGTTCAGCCTCTTCCGCGATTAAATTTCCAGCAGCGCTGCATTGTAAAGGGAAGTTAACCCTTTACAATGCAGCGCCGCTTGAAATTTAATCGCGGAAGAGGCTGAACACGCAGGTGTTGAAGAACCCGCATATTGATACATTTACCCCCTGGTGATTAATACGGTTCTAGGTCCGCTCTGCTCTCATAGACAATACACTGCAGGATACATCCAATACATGTGTGGAATATAAAGTCACAAAAGAACGTACAGAAAAACAAAAACAACTATTCAATTAATGTCACCCATTAATAATGTACGGCCTGATTCATTAAGGAACTTAGGAAAGAATTGAGTATGTTTTCTTACTTAAGTTTTCTGGACAAAACCATGTTACAATGCAAGGGGGTGTAAATTAGTTTATTATTTTGCACATAAGTTAAAAACTGGCAGTTTCTTCATGTAGCACACAAATACTTGACAGCTTATTTGTGCACTGAAATTTAAAGTTTATATTAAAATTAATTTTTTTTTTGTGGACAATTGAATACCCCCCTCAGAGTCCATTTTATCAGTTATTAATTACAGACATCTAGAGGTTACACTGTAGGTGATGTAGAGTCTACTGGCCGGTAAGTGTATTCACACCTGTCTTATGTAAAGCCACAGAGCAGGTAAGGAATTGTAGCCCTGGCCAGGTACAGTCAGTATTAGTACACAGAGGCTTTCATCTTCAGAGGAGGAAAACACATTGTTATGTAAACACTCTGTTCATCTCCATTTTACAGCATCTTAACATTAGCTGGATGGACCTATTAAGAGAAAGTGCTAAAAGTGTGTTTGTAATAAACAGTTGAATGGACAACTTTCCACTGTTACCATCTGGCCGTCTGGGAGGAGAATCCTGAATTCTAAAGTAGGAGGAAACACAGGACAGACACAGGAGAGACGGATTATACAGGTATCTTACTACTGGTCACCACAAAATACTCTAATATCAAACAAAGCAAAAAAACAAACAAACAAAAACGTAAAAAAAAAAACATCTAAAAAGTTGTCTTAGCTAACTATAAATAATAAAATAGACGTTTATTACATAAGTATTCGCTCAACTTGTTCATATACCCCTAAACACACCGGCACAGTTAGTTGTCATCATGGGTCACATAATTCAGCGACTGAATCCCCCCATCAGCGAGTAAAATATTTTTATTGATTTCATAATAACCTGTCCTAAACAGTAAGGCTGGGCACACACTACACAAAGTTTCTCCCGATGCGATACCATTAACAATTTTACCAACGACTAAAAGTCCCGATCAGCGGCCGATTCCTGTGTACACACTGTATACGTTTCACACGATTTACCTTCAGATCTGTGCTCTTCATCTGTCATAACCATTGGCTGAAAAGATGGTGACTCTGCACCCTGCATAGAGATCTATGGACACTGCCGGTCCTGAGTGCTTACACACTGCATAGATATCTATGGACACTGCCGGTCCGGAGTGCTTACACACTGCAGGATTGGAACGACATTGGTCCATCGTTGAACAAGATTTTTAGTCTGTTTATAAAATAAAATGAAACGATATGATGAGCTTTGGAACGATAGTCGTTCATTGTTGGAGCGTACACAGTATTGCAATATCGAGCCAAATGGCAATTTATTGTGTGAACAAACACATCTGACACCAGGGGTAGAGCATTAATGGTTATGTACTAAAGGTATTATTGAATTACTGAAACTGAGGAGCCGGATCTCTTTTCCTTTCCTGTCGATTCCCAGTGTCTTAATGCCTATGCTACTTATAGATTATTCACCTGTTATAATTTTTGCTATTATATTATGTTCAACTGTTAATTTTTCTATCTGTTTAATTTATTCGCCTATTTATTGATTTCTATAATAAAATACTTTTATAAGCACAAGGTTGTCAAAGACTGCAAGAGTACAGATTGCGGCAAAAGCATTAGGCAGCCTGGCGTACTGGCATTGAGGGGGAAGGGGTTGGAGTTATGAATATTATGTGTAACAAATTCTAAGGCTTTAAAAAAATAACAAAAAATAAAAAAAGCACATTTCCTTTTGGCCAAAAAATTATTTTGTTGTCAGTGGCTCTAATAATGATTCAAGTATTTCTATATTGTAATGTAACCAACAGTAACAACAGGGGTGGGAGGGAAGGGGGAGGTGGGGGGGTGATATTTCACCTGGGCAGTGACATCACTAGTGCACCAAGGGCACCACGCAGGCCATTAGTGACCTCACTTACACTTATGTCTCACAATATACATTGTACCTGAGACTCCATTGATGTCAGCTGATATTTTGTTACTTTCAGAGTGTGAACAATGGACCTGTTGTGGGGAGCAGCCTCTCACAGCGGGCGGTCAGTTCCTGTCCATTGTCTGAATGGAACAGGAAAAGTATTAGCAGCGAGTTGTCACTTTGTTATTTGGAGGTGTGTGTAGTGCCTGAGATGGACTAACACAAAAGACTCCAATCATTGCAATATCATAGAATTCAATATTTGCTAAAACAAAAAAACAAAACAGCTTTTTTTTTTTTAAAATGGAACCATTTTTTTTTTTAAGTATCACAAATGACATTAGTATTTTCCGCAATACAAAATGGTCATGAACACATTGGGACTGAGCGAGTTGTTGGCGAAACAGGTGTAGTCCTGTAAAAACAAACAAACGCATATAAAGAACCTTCGATGATATCTCAAGATGTTTCCATCTCCGCATCGGCGGGATACGCGCCTGGTTTACTACATCAGCAGCAGGGAGTATTTGCACCTGCAATAGCGAGTGCAGAAGATACGCCTCCTCACACTTGTACGTGTGTGTTTCTGGAGGTCTGCATGAGCCGTATTTGTGTAAGCAAAACTTTTTTCTGTACTCGGCCAATGTTAAAATAATCCTTTACTGTCCTGGTCCCGTCTTTCCAGGGGCAAGGTCTGTAAGTGCCAGAATTGCACAAATTTGCATCGGTGCGTATCTGTGGGCCCACATTGGGGCACATTTAACAAATGACGGTATTGCACTATCGTGCACTTACCGTGAAAATAGGTGAAGGAAGTCTGCAATTGATATTTATAACAGCTCCGTTCGACTGTTCAATCTTCAAAACCACTAATTTTCGCTGCAGTTCGTTTTTTCTAACAGTCACCATTCAACAGAATGGTGACTGCTCCTGGCCGCAATCTAACAAGTCCCGAAAAAACATTTTTTTCGGGAACTTGTCATGTTAATGTACCAGCTGAAGCTGGCGTACATGAGGAAATCTAATGCTGTCAGCTCTGCTCCGGAGAGCTGACAGCATTAGATTTGTTTTACTTGTTGTCTTACTTGTAATTGTGGTTTGTCATCTTTGTACAAACCCTCTCATTTTTGCCTGTCACACCCAGATGGAAATACAGTAGCCTCCTATTCATCATCATCATCATCATCATCAGCTATTTATATAGCGCCAATAATTTCTATTACATTAGACTGAACAGATTTAGTGGTTCTGTGCTGCAAGTTGCAGCAAAATACAGTCCGGGGCCTGGTGGCTCCCAGCTACGGGTAACAGGATGAAGGGCAGGTAAAAACAAGGAAGATGAGATAACGTGCTGTACGATGTTCTCCTGGTGTTTCCACGCGAGAAATGTCCTCCGTTCGCGGCAGTGTGTGGGCAAGTGCTCAGGTATGTCAAGTTCAGCTGAATTTAAAAACAACGTTTTTTTAGGGTTACCCACTGGCATTGTGTTTGCATTAAAACATGCAAGTGCACCTAACACACTCCAATAGAGATCAAAGAGTGGTGTGGTATAAAAACATACATTAAACAGCAGTATTGCTCTCCCCCCCCCCCCCCCCATGGTGGGTAGCCTGCAAGTACTACCCACTTCGTATCCACCTGTTGGTGACATGATCAGGAGAAGCTATTCAGTAAATATGGCCTGTAAAGAACTGAACCACGGTTGGCAGTGTTGGGCACCGGTGTATTAGAGGTCGGACTTTTCTATTGATCTTATTTAAACTCGCGACCATCCAAAGTCACACAATACACTCTGTATTGCTGGAAATGACAGCGCAATGTATAGCTTTGGAAAGGTGACAAAGTCAAGCTCGCAGAGTTTTACTCCTAAACACAGGGCGTCACCGCTTCCCCGACAATGTAGAAAGAAAATTGGACAAACGATTCGACAAGAACTGGATCTATGTCCTGAATATTTTCATGCAACCAAACGCAGGAAATGTCATAGTAACAATTTATATGTACAAGATAAAACTGATTACACCTGTTCTGGGTGATGTAACACAACAAAATATTATGTTAAACTAAAAAAATTAATGTTCTCAATGACCAAAGCTGACCACATACACTGTACAATACTGGATGAATAATATTAGATCAGATGGGCCACCCATTGTACAATCTATATTCTGGACCAGATATGATTGAAGCAATATCTGAAGTCCAGCAGATCAGTGGAAGAGAAGCCATGAGAAAGTGACCTGTATGTATGTAAAACCGCCGTAAATTCAGCAGTAAAAGTGGTATTTAATAATAGAGGAAAATAACACAAGTGTACAATGACCCACAGACAGATAAAAATTAAATATATCAAGCTTTCCAATTTACCATGTTAGACAAAAATGCAATCTGGACAGTTTTGTGAAGGTGTTTTGTTTTCAGCAGGTTTCCATCTCTCAAGATTTTAGTGGCAGGCTAAGCCCGGTTCATGGGCAGTAACAGCAAACATGACATCTGGCATAACGAAGAACTACCCCTAAGGGACAGGGCCCGTCCCAAAGTTTCATAGTTGATGAGGTTGAAAAGACACCAGTCCACCAAGTTCAACCTATTTTGGCTCTCCTACGATCCTGCACTTATATTTGAAATTGATCCAGAGTAAGCAACCGCCAATCTGTTTCAATTGTGAAAATCCCCCCAGACCCAATATTGCAGTCCTATGTTTACCCTATATCCACTACTGTCCTTCATTTTACTAAACGGTCGTATCCCTGGATACACCTTTCTGCTAAAAATTTGTCTAACCCTTTCTTAAACATATCTATTGAATCTGCCATCACAACCTTCCCTGGCAATGAATTCCATATCTTGACTGCCCTTACTGTAAAGAACCCCTTCCTTTGCTGGTTGTGAAATTTCCTCTCCTCTAACCTTAGAGGGTGACCGTGTGTCCTGTGTATGGTCCTTGGGGTAAAAAGTTCCCATGAAAGTTCTCTGTATTGACCCCTAATGTATTTGTACATAGTAATCATATCTCCCCTTAGACGCCTCTTTTCTAAAGTAAACATCCTAAACTGGCTAACCTTTCCTCATAACTTAATGACTCCATACCCTTTATCACTTTTGTCAGTTCCTTCAGAGGTATTTAAATAAAATCTAAATTGATGCCAGTTCAACAGTACTGCAAGATGGAGGAACACATGTATCTGCACACAGAACATACATCTCTCTAAATCATTCTCCCAGTGGTTAAATAACCAGGAAAAAAAGTATAAACACACACCACAAAAACAAACAAACAAACAAAAAACCCCTTTGTTTTTATATGTCTATTTAATAGCATCAATGTGGGGTGAAGATTCACTACACTAAGAAAAGCGTTTTACTCCACCTTGTAGTTTATGACATTGGTTCGCTGGAAGTCACTATTTGGGGACCATCATAGACCAGTTCTAAGTTTAGCCTCCACGCATTTTGTTGTTTTTTTTGTTTATAGTTGAAACGTAGAACTCCTCTGCAGCATTTAGGGCTGTGTTGACAGATAAAAATATTCAGATGGCTCTGTGACCAGTTAGTTGCCTGCCGTTGTCTATTAGGGTGAGGGGACGTCTGAAAAAACCCAGACTGGTGTCATTTCAAAAGCACTGGATGAGGGGTGGTTGGGTCCTGCTATAGACAAGCAGATGTTTTAAAACAGGATTGGTAAATGCTCCATTTTAGCCATAATGAACACAAAAAAACCAACCAAACAAGTAACCTTATTAATTAGCAGACAGAAGGTGGAACATCCATGATGATTGGAAAGAAATAGTGATTGTGTGAGCATTTCAATTTTTACAATAAACCTTTGTACATATTTAATTCATCATAGAGCTTAAAAAAGAGCCGAAATAAAAGATATGAATTGAAAAATATTTTAAAAAAAGTAGGTAAAAATTCACAAATAACGGGGTAAATATTGATGTGAAAATGAGAAATATTCTGCGACAGTTTTACAAACGCAGCTTTGTGAATTTGGGGATATAGTACGTTGAGATTTAAACGAAAAGATTGCATCAATTATATGGATGTAGCATTATAAAAGACCGATCTATTTAATACTGTATTTACAAGTGATGCAGCTGAATATGGGAGGTAACGAATTCATAGCAGTTTTAAAGAGCATGTTGACATTTTTACAGTAACTGTCTTAAGATGACTGTAGACATGACGATTTCTCTGAAACCTAACTCCACTTTTGTGAGCTTGTTGTGAAACGTTTAAATACCCATCACTCAGTTCCGTCTCACCCAGAGTGTGAGCGACCATGTAAGTCAATGAGAAGATGTGGGCGCCCCCGTCACTGAATAGCGAAACTTTGTGTAGTGATATCAAAGCGATTCCCACAACATATTCACGAGGGAGGGGGGAATCTAAAAATATAAATAAAAATCAGGACTAAAGTGAACGTTGCCTTTGGCAAAACACTTAACATGACCTGTATGAACGATTTCTTTATGTTTGTGGTTTTGCTGTGAGTCAAATGAAAAGGATACAAAAAAATACACCAGAAAACGTAGAATATCTTTTTTTTTCTCTTAAGCTATACAAGCGCCACAGGGTGAGAATTCCAGGGCGGGTTTTGCTCTGTACAATACCATAAAATACTTCATTATCTGTGGTTTCTAAATATCCAGCAACACCTTCCTACAACTAGCTCTTAAAACAAATGTGAAATGGTTTATTATAATTCATCTCTTCACCACCTATATTAAACAACCCAATACACAATATTTTTGTACAAGATAAACACCGGAGAATACACTCTTGGTGCATTGTTTATGCAAATAGCTGTTACAGGCCAACGTCAATGAAAACGAGTCCTGCCTATCATTCATGTAGCCACACTGCAGTCCCCCCCCTTAAACCCCTCCCCCCTCATACAAATGGCTGCGTGGGGTCCCCCTTTGCATAAATAAGGACCAACAGACCACACTAAAGCCCCCACAGGCAAATCACACTGGACGTCAGCGTGTGGGAGAAACTGAGGTACGAAATCATACGATAAAAAGGCTGAAACAGACACTTGTAATGCCCGGTGGGTCTTCTTACTCCTTTTCACAGGCAAACTGTTTGGCCATGAATCACCAACGTGGTCTGTAAGCCCCCAACGCACTCACAGTTCAGGGTTGTTTGCTCCTTCACTTCTCATACTCCTCCGTTTTCACTTAATTATCCTCCAGCATCACTTTTTAGAAGCCCAAACACTGCAGCATGACCCCAACAGCGGTCACATGGTCACATGGCTTTCCTGGACGCGGTGACGACGTAACAACGAGGAGGGCGGTCTGCAGAGTGACGGGCTCACTCTTCCAGTCTGCGGATCGCTAATTAACGGGCCTGGCAATACTAACAGCTATTCACTGCACTGTGTATCCATAGGACAAAGTAAATAAAACGTGTGAGGTCCGTAACGCTGGTTCGTCTCCAATACAAAGAGTTCATTATACTTCCACTAAAGACAAGTCCGGTCGGATTTTCAGTCCCTGTTCGTGTTATTGGCGGAGAAGGCGTGGAGGTTCCCCATCTGACTCAGCCCACTCTGAATGTGCGCCACGTGAATCTCAACATTATTCTGAAAACAGCTGGAAGGAAAGAAATATATTCATACAATATTGCGTGGGAGACAATTATACAAAACAACGCTGCAAAAAGAGAAAAATCAAATAGAAAAAATTTTGCACCTATAATACAATTAATAAACATTTGTGCAACAATATCTATTTTGCCTCTTTCTAATTATACTGAAACTAATGCACATTCCTAAGGCTGGGTACACTACAGAAAATGTCATCCGATGCAATATCGTTAAAATTTTTACCAATGACAAAGTCCCGATCAGCTTGGTGATTCATATGCACACACCATACATTGGAACGACGTCATTGAACGAGATTTACAATCCATTTGATTTTATAAACGATACGATGTGTTTTGGGACGATAGGCGTTCGTTGTTGCAGTGACTGCACTAATGCAGTATCGGGACAAATGGTTGTTTATCATGTGATTGGTCCGATAATCAGGTACCAAACCTATAGTGTGTACCCAGCCTAAGTAAGATCTCACAACATATTTGTGTTACGTTTTATGGGATTCTTACACGGCTGTCCTTATTACACAATTTATCCCACTGCAGGCTGCCTTTCAGCTTTGGAATTGGTTAGATACCATTTTATAATTGATGAGTAAATCATCAACATTTATTTATATAGCGCCAGCAAATTCCGTAGCGCTTTACAATTGGGAACAAACATTAATAAAACAATACTGGGTAATACATACAGACAGAGAGGTAAGAGGGCCCTGCTCACAAGCTTACAATCTATGGGACAATAGGACCAGCTAGAATGCAAAGGTAAAAGTATTGAGTGGGCTGTGTGATTAGCCAAACGTAAATGTTATACAATTTAAAAAGCATCACAACTATATGTATTTCCTGAGTGACTATTCCCGCTGCTCATTTTCTATATATTGTTAATCTTTAATACCCACTTTTAGTTGGTTTCAGAGGCAACAAACAGTCACTTTAGTATTAAAATCTGCCCTCTCGGTGGGAGTCATTATTACGAAAAGCAAAGAACTTAGACCCTTCCAAACCTTCTTTCACAAAGTGCCCCTTAAATATTTATTTATTTTATAAACTTCTTTAGAGATCAGCAAAAAGACTGCCCTGTTCATACATTAACAAACACAGTATGTCGTAGATCATCTACTATTTATATAACAGGGACATTCCAATAACCAAATGAATGAGCATCTATGATACACACAGTGTCAGCAGACATATACGTACCTGATATTAGAAGGGTTTATTGAACTCTTTATATCATTGATTGAATCTGTTAAAGATTTGAATTCAAAAGAATTGAGGTCCCCTCCTTCCGCAAGGCACTGTAAGAGAAGGAATCACAGCCTAGTTACATGGCCAGTTTCACCATGAAGCATGGCACTGAGACTTAAGCTATGGTTGTGGCTTCTTACTTTTATCTGTAGGAGGATAGCGGTGAGCTTGGATATCAGGTCTGTCAGACTCTCGTTCTGCACGCACGGCTGCCCGCTGGACGTGTTGGCTTGACGTACCATCCCCTGAGCATCTTCCTCGCAGCGCCGCCTCATATCGGTCGGCTGGTTTGCTGGTTGAAGCCCCTGATCTGGAGCGAGCTGCAGAAATAAAAAGTTATTATCCCTCAACTCTGATCACACAATGTGAACGGCAAATATTCCTACAACCTTACTTAAAGTATAAACTACTGTGACCTTTCATGGTCTGACGAACATTAAGGACTTTTCCAAGTAGGTGCCCCCACCCCAGGCGCGGGCTGACAACATGCAGCCCGGGGGGCACACAGACGGCCGCATCACATGACACGCGATGCGGCCGCGTCATTGATGACGCGGTCGCATCGTGTGTCATATGATGCGGCCTGAACAGCAGTCACTCAGAGCGGCCCGGGGGACCGATGCCCCCCCCCCTCTCTAAATGTCACTAAATATTTGTTTTAAAAACCTACCACCATTTAAGAACACCCTTTTTTAACATTACTTTTAGCCCTGTCCATTAAAAATAAAGTTGGCAATTATTTCATGGAGTGATTTAAAAGAAAATGCATGTGTGTGTTCAGATATATTTTTCTTTTACATTCGGTTCACAAGAATTGGGAATCCACAGGCAAGTGTTCCAACGCCGCCCATTGGCCACAGGCAAGTGTTCCAACGCCGCCCATTGGCCACAGTTTAGTCTCAGCCTAGGACTGTTCTAATGATCATTAACTACACGCCATTTTATTCCCACCTACTTCACGGTTGCTTAGTTATAAGTGATTATAAAAAAGGTGAGCACAAGCCAGTGAAAGGAACCCAACGTGTGTTACCTCATAGCAATACTGCTGAACTTTGTGAAGAACTTTATTAAGGTCCTTGTTGAGCTGCTCCAGGTCTAGAACGGTTGTGGCGTATCGTCTTTGAAACTCAATGTCGATAGGCGCAGAGTAGGATTTCTGTCACAGGAAATAAAGGAAAATCTTTACATAGGAGAAAAAAAAAAAAAAAAAGAAAAGTACACTCCTAAATCTTGGTTTAGGTTATTTCACAGATTTTGGGGTCATTACAGATTTTCTCCCGATTGTGCAGAACGATCAGCGCTACCAACTATCTGCACAAACAGAATCTAGACACCGCTGTGACGCTACCTCGGACTATCCCAATGTATCCATCTGGCTTCTAGCCCGTGAAACAGTTTGGACAATAAAAAGTCCTCTGAGAATTTTAGAACCATGAACAACAGTAAGACACAAGAGTTTTATCTAAACATCAAATACATTTTCTCAGCCACACAGGAGGTTAAAACCTGCACAATTTGGGCATGTCTCCCTGTTGCACATGAAAATGCAACACACAAGGAGTAGAAGTCAAAGCATTAAATTGATCTTAATATTATCACAGTACCATTCCTAATACTAAAGATCCCCAAACTGGAACAAAACTGAGGGACTGAATGTGTATGCTTGCTTGATTTTAGATGCTTCTTTTTTTACTAGGTAAGCTTCAATGACTCTTACGTGACGTGCTGAGTCCTAGCCAAGGCATTTCTAGACATCGCTGCTACTGCACCGAGACGGCCTTTACCACGCGGTAACAATGACCTCTATAAAATACTCACCAGTTTCTCTGCCTCTGTGTTCATCTCTCTCAGCTGCTTGATGTGTTCTTTCTTGATCATCAGGATCTTCGATAACCTGGTCTACAAAAAATAAAATATGTCATTAAATGGAGACTTGTAAATGGTCATTTTGTTTCATTAAATGTTGCATAAATGATCGTCGTTAGTGGATTGAGTTCAGAGATTAAACCAGTAGAAATCAGTGCGAGAAATCACTATACCCAAGTACATTAGATTAATAACAAGGATGTCTGAACGTTAGTTCCAAAACTTTTATGTTTACATGGACAAGGGATTGCAGTTGGTCTAAACCACAAATAATCTAATCATAATCTATTAACTCTGCAATTCATTTGGGAAACTGGGAATCACAACATTAGTGAGTTTGCTTTGAACTGTAAAGGGTAATATGCCCTATTTTTGTCATCTATGAATATTAGCTACATATCTTATTTTGGGGCAATTTTGCATTTATTAGGAGTTGACAAAGCCTTTGGTCACTTAGTGAAAGGAGAATCATTTATCACCCATAAACCGCATTGGAACAGTGCCCTCTAGTGGACAAAACAACTTATTTTTCAGCAAAGTGTTTCAGTGCTGTAAAGATTTGAAATCTTTTGCAAATCTATGAAATGTTATAACCAGTAATATTTATTTATAAGACGCCACAGAACACAGCTGCGCACAGTCGGTACAAGAAATTATACAAAATGCAAATGGCACAGAACGAGGACATACGGAGGGTGACAACGTTCCTACAGGAGACAGAGGAGGCTCTGTCGTAAGAGCTTACAATTAACTTGGATATTTCATGAATCAACTGGAGCCGATTTAGTTAATGTAGTCATTGACCCATCTTGTAGTGTGTTATCTTCATGTACCCCAGTAACAGGATGAAATAATCAGAAATAGGGTAAATCCAATAAAATAAATGTTTACAAAAGTGTATTTTATTCCAAGACACCTACAAAAGTGACAAATGATTGTGTTACTCCTAAATGACATTACAGTGAACACTTCCATGGTGATATATTCCTAAGGAACTCCGATCTACCACCATGGTGTGATGTACGGATGCCGTTCGTGTGGCAGGATCCTGCAGAGTGAACGGCGCACTGATGATGTCACAGCTGCGTACTTACCACCTGTACGAGGAACTCCACGGGGAACCCCCCTATCGTATCATTGTCTAGGCTGGAAGATTTCGTTTTCCAAGGTGATTGTGTCAACAAGGGATCATTTTCCTACAATGTAATAAAAATATCACATTTATATAATCAGCATACGAAAAATGGAAGAGACTGGAAGTTATTTTCTACTTAGAGGGAGCAGGGTGGTGAAGCTTCTAAGCTGCAAAAATATATGAAAACTTGAAGACAATAATAAAATGAGTAAAAATTTTTAGTACAAAGTTTCACAACATTATAAAAGTACAATTTACCACATATCAGAATACACAGGGATACCAGTTTACTAGGTACGTCTAGTTACTAGGTAGTTAACTAGGTACGTCTAGTTACTAGGTAGTTTACTAGGTACGTCTAGTTACTAGGTAGTTTACTAGGTACGTCTAGTTACTAGGTAGTTTACTAGGTACGTCTAGTTACTAGGTACGTCTAGTTACTAGGTACGTCTAGTTACTAGGTACGTCTAGTTACTAGGTACGTCTAGTTACTAGGTACGTCTAGTTACTAGGTACGTCTAGTTACTAGGTACGTCTAGTTTCTAGGTAGTTTACTAGGTACGTCTAGTTACTAGGTAGTTTACTAGGTACGTCTAGTTACTAGGTAGTTTACTAGGTACGTCTAGTTACTAGGTAGTTTACTAGGTACGTCTAGTTACTAGGTAGTTTACTAGGTACGTCTAGTTACTAGGTAGTTTACTAGGTACGTCTAGTTACTAGGTAGTTTACTAGGTACGTCTAGTTACTAGGTAGTTTACTAGGTACGTCTAGTTACTAGGTAGTTTACTAGGTACGTCTAGTTACTAGGTACGTCTAGTTACTAGGTACGTCTAGTTACTAGGTACGTCTAGTTACTAGGTACGTCTAGTTACTAGGTACGTCTAGTTACTAGGTACGTCTAGTTTCTAGGTAGTTTACTAGGTACGTCTAGTTACTAGGTAGTTTACTAGGTACGTCTAGTTACTAGGTAGTTTACTAGGTACGTCTAGTTACTAGGTAGTTTACTAGGTACGTCTAGTTACTAGGTAGTTTACTAGGTACGTCTAGTTACTAGGTAGTTTACTAGGTACGTCTAGTTACTAGGTAGTTTACTAGGTACGTCTAGTTACTAGGTAGTTTACTAGGTACGTCTAGTTACTAGGTACGTCTAGTTTCTAGGTAGTTTACTAGGTACGTCTAGTTACTAGGTAGTTTACTAGGTACGTCTAGTTACTAGGTAGTTTACTAGGTACGTCTAGTTACTAGGTACGTCTAGTTACTAGGTACGTCTAGTTACTAGGTACGTCTAGTTACTAGGTACGTCTAGTTACTAGGTAGTTTACTGGGTACGTCTAGTTACTAGGTAGTTTACTGGGTACGTCTAGTTACTAGGTAGTTTACTGGGTACGTCTAGTTACTAGGTAGTTTACTGGGTACGTCTAGTTACTAGGTAGTTTACTGGGTACGTCTAGTTACTAGGTAGTTTACTGGGTACGTCTAGTTACTAGGTAGTTTACTGGGTACGTCTAGTTACTAGGTAGTTTACTGGGTACGTCTAGTTACTAGGTAGTTTACTGGGTACGTCTAGTTACTAGGTAGTTTACTGGGTACGTCTAGTTTCTAGGTAGTTTACTGGGTACGTCTAGTTTCTAGGTAGTTTACTAGGTACGTCTAGTTACTAGGTAGTTTACTAGGTACGTCTAGTTACTAGGTAGTTTACTAGGTACGTCTAGTTACTAGGTAGTTTACTAGGTACGTCTAGTTACTAGGTAGTTTACTAGGTACGTCTAGTTACTAGGTAGTTTACTAGGTACGTCTAGTTACTAGGTAGTTTACTAGGTACGTCTAGTTACTAGGTAGTTTACTAGGTACGTCTAGTTACTAGGTAGTTACTAGGTACGTCTAGTTACTAGGTAGTTTACTAGGTACGTCTAGTTACTAGGTAGTTACTAGGTACGTCTAGTTACTAGGTAGTTACTAGGTACGTCTAGTTACTAGGTAGTTTACTAGGTACGTCTAGTTACTAGGTAGTTTACTAGGTACGTCTAGTTACTAGGTAGTTTACTAGGTACGTCTAGTTACTAGGTAGTTTACTAGGTACGTCTAGTTACTAGGTAGTTTACTAGGTACGTCTAGTTACTAGGTAGTTTACTAGGTACGTATAGTTACTAGGTAGTTTACTAGGTACGTCTAGTTACTAGGTAGTTTACTAGGTACGTCTAGTTACTAGGTAGTTACTAGGTACGTCTAGTTACTAGGTAGTTTACTAGGTACGTCTAGTTACTAGGTAGTTTACTAGGTACGTCTAGTTACTAGGTAGTTTACTAGGTACGTCTAGTTACTAGGTAGTTTACTAGGTACGTCTAGTTACTAGGTAGTTTACTAGGTACGTCTAGTTACTAGGTAGTTTACTAGGTACGTCTAGTTAATAGCCAGTTGCTCCTGTATGACCTCACAGCAGCCTGAACTCCTTTGGGAATATACCGAACAGAATGTCTAAAATTCAGTACAGGGGACCCTGGACCACATCAACTACCAGATGTCCCAATTAGCTGGGGGGTGATCTCCATAACTCCCTCTATTGGACAGAGACCTGGTGACTGGAGAGGCCACGCTATAAAGGTTTCTGGAAGAAAAAAGTTTTCCGATCTGTACGTCATGTCTGACAGTTACTCTGCCCAAGCCCTGTAATCCACCTCCTGCTCAGTATGTGTTTAATCACAAGGTAGTTGTTGCTGGATATAATTTGGGTGAAGGCCCATTCCTCACACACCTGTAACACAGCGGTGGGAAAACTCTAGTGTTGCTGTTCCTGATATATTTGCGCCAAAGTGTTCGCTTCTCAACCCTGTGACGTTCATTGAAAACCTTTGTCTTGCTCATTCATCCCTGAGAATCCAGCATAGACACGCAAACAGTCCATCGCCACCTGCTGTAGAATGCGCATACACACAGTCCATCGCCACCTGCTGTAGACTGCTCATACACACAGTCCATCGCCACCTGCTGTAGAATGCTCATACACACAGTCCATCGGCACCTGCTGTAGACTGCTCATACACACAGTCCATCGCCACCTGCTGTAGAATGCTCATACACACAGTCCATCGGCACCTGCTGTAGACTGCTCATACACACAGTCCATCGGCACCTGCTGTAGACTGCTCATACACACAGTCCATCGGCACCTGCTGTAGACTGCTCATACACACAGTCCATCGGCACCTGCTGTAGACTGCTCATACACACAGTCCATCGGCACCTGCTGTAGACTGCTGATACACACAGTCCATCGGCACCTGCTGTAGACTGCTCATACACACAGTCCATCGGCACCTGCTGTAGACTGCTCATACACACAGTCCATCGGCACCTGCTGTATGATGCTCATACACGCAGAGCACTCTATTAGGTACAGGCTTCCTTCCTCTTTATTAAAGTGGCAACTTAATGCACCTTTGTAATTTGGAGGACTGAAAAATGACAATCTTGATATACAGGGGCTATTCAGTTCTCACCATGATGGGTGATTGGACTTGCGGAGGGTAGTGTAACCGTGGCGGAGTCATGAACATTCGGGAAGGGCGCTGCTTTTGTCCGAAGGCAGCGATGGGCATAGTTTCATGAGGCTCGTTGCTCTGTGAACCAAGAACAAATAAAAAGTTCCATTAGAACAGGTGGCAAATGTTACAGTAAGTCAGACACCATTCACAACACATGGAAGGACTGCAACCATTGTTCTCTTGGGCCTCTAGCAACAAGTGGTAACTAAGCAGAAGCTACACAATCACAATGAGCCCCAATAACACTACCACTGTCATTAACTTCAGAAAGTGTGGTGTTAATGGGCAGGTTTCTCATCTTACCCAACTATTTAAGTTCTAAGAAATTGCAGAAACAAAACAAAGTCATCACACCATTGCCCTCAACCAAGAAAAATACAATGTAACATGCACTAATTTAGGAATCTGTTCATCAGATATACATAACATACTTTGCACTTACAAAATGTTTTGCCCATCATGTTTCAGGACGGTTTTCACCGCTGTCCAGTGGGTAAAACATAATGAACGCAGCATAAATGCTTTTTGCTTCAGGGATGAACACCAGAGAACGTGCCCACAGTACACGTATCAGTGTCCACAGCAAACACTGGAAAGAGGAGGTGCAAGAAAATAGCGCCCTTCTGAATTATACCGTGGCATGTTCTTCATATTGATCAGTAATCTCAATAAAAGTTATATTAGAGATGGAGCGATTTTTTTTTATAGGTTTTGCGATAATCAGCACAATATGGAGGCCGCAGCTGCATACTGGTCTTAGTTGAACAGATCAGACACAAGAGATAAGTAATTAAACAACAACACTCCGTCAGACAGCTCAGGCTGGGTGGGCGCTGTCTGCAGGTTGCAGCCCCCCCCCCCCCAGGCTTTCACAAGACTTTATAATGAAAAGAATGTAATCTGGTCAGGGCTTGGCCGGTCCACCCAAGTACAGGCACTGCCGAGCTAGGACACTACAGCTTTTACTCTGTGTCCTGAAGGGGCCCTACCTACCAATTCGCTGCAAGTTGTAGATTTATCCCAGAATCAGACATTGAACAGAAATTCCGCACTTACCAGGATTTCAAAATCTGGGATTGTATGTGTGCCGAGTCCATTTCTATCAAAGGTGACCCTGTAAGTGGAATTCTGGGTGTCTACAGCATCTATCTGGCCAGTAAACAATCCATCGTGGATCCCCCGTAATCGTGCTGAGAAAAAATGGAAAGTGTTAACTGTACAGTAATTAAAGGCCTCTTGTCTATAGTCTGCACACAGTATTTATGTGAAACATTACAAATCATCAACAGAAGCTTTTCAAAACAAAATGGCTGCTTCCGCTGTGTGCGAGTGACAGCTCAACGTTAAATGATCCAAAAATTTAAACCATGCCACAGGGAACCTGCACTTTCCTCCATTGTATTCCAGCATAATAAACACTGAGCAGTAATGTGCGCTCTTCAACCAGAGGCCCATTTCCATGTGGAGTTTAATGTTGGCACTTTACGTCTTACCCTGTGTGGTCTATAAACTGCTAAGTGTTGTGTGCGATAAAGACGAAGTCATGACAATCTGAGGTTGCAGAAGTTTTAGCACCCAAATATGTTTTTACAGAGCACAGCTGCAATTGTGGGGTCAAGCTCACAGCTACAGAGATTAGAAGTCTGGCATGTGTACATTAGTGATTGGCACAAGAGACACCCCTTTTATTTTGGAAAAAAAAACCTGCAAGTCACAGGTGATTATGATGGTGGTGGAATCTAGAAGAGATTTGGACGAGGTAATGAGGAAACCATATGAAATGAAGGAGACGCCATGTACTAAATTGGACAACGTACCAACAAGGATCAAGTTTATAATACTGTTCAAGCCCATACAATACACTATCACATTAATAAGAATTTTAGAAACACTAACACACTATGGGGTGAGGAAGGGTTTAGTTTAGTCTCCGGCCCCACGGTCTTTACAAGTGAACGATGCGATAGCACCGGAGGTAATCCACCTGATGTCACCATATGATGTCTTATGCCGAAGTCCCTGACTGCTGGCCCCGGTCCTTGCTTGGAGCCGCTGAAACACCTAATCCATGCACCTACTATTTGGTTCCATGCCAACATGGATTAAATAGGAACTGCTATTGTAGTAACTAATAGATCCAAAGTAACGGATCCAAAGAAAACGCTTACCAAAAGAAACCCCTCTATGTCCTGAAGCAATATAAGTTGTGTTTAGGGTGGAATCTCCAGTCCTGAAGGGCTTAAACTCAGAGTGACTATTACAGTGTAACCATGACACGTTATAATGGTAACTTGTACCTGTAACTTTCGTTCCTATAACCAGGGAGAGGGGGATTTCATCGGGGAGATCCTTGAACTGCGACACGTCGGCCACCTTCCTTTGCTGCAGGAGACGGATCTTCTGACGCTTCTGTTCTAGAGCCGACCTCTCCTCTTCAAAGAATGCGGCGGAGCATCTAGAAACAGTAGAGAGAGTACAGCATAAAACAATGGTTTCCCTTACTGGACAGTACTTTTACTGACATACTTAGGGGCCTATTTATTAAGCCCAAGACAACCGTTTCTGCACAGTTCCGGCAAAACTAAGTAACAGGGCTATTGAACAACAGACTAAACCGCAAACAAACGCAAAATACCGTAGATCCCAATATTCTCAATGGGGACCGCAAAGTGGAGGTTATTTATCAAGCTCCAAAAAACTCTTTTCGGCACCTGTCTGCGATTGCTAACACCATCTGACTGGTGTGTGCACGATTGACTGACGGCCACGAATGTGCAATAAAGACACTGGATCAGAACCCAGAAGTTCATTCTTAGACCGCTGAGATCAAGTGGCATACAGTCATCGCCAGACAGCATGACTTTCTGTTAATTTCAGGGCGAAAATGCAGCCCATACATAAATAGGCCCTTAATTTAGATTTGCTGAGCCCTTCCCCATGCGTGGTGAGGATACAGGTTATGGTAGGAAAGTTCTCCTTTAAACGATATTAGAATGAGTAAACGTTTAACGTTTACTAGGAAACCACATAATAGTTAAATGTTACATTCCTTCATTAGGAAAAGTATCATCATAATCCCCGCCAGACGGCAATAATTCCTAGTGAGCCGACGGCTGCCACCACTGAAAGAAGCACTTTTACCTTATGTCAAATGTCAATTGCATAATTGTTCAAACCGTTTACTTTAATGGAGCCTGCTGCTTGTTACCTATAGTATAAAATATAGCTTATATACAAGCAGAATTCTATGCCTAGCAGGATAAACGATCTTGAGAAGTACAGTCCACATTCATCCATCAGAAACTAACAAGGTGTTAGGAACGAGCAATATTTATGGGCAGATTCAATTGGGCGCCATGTTCCTCAACATCACGGCTGCACATTTTTACTGTCACTACGGTAAAAGGCAATGCTCACCTTTGCTCGCACCTCTATGGTGTATAGGCAAAAATGAGCCCTACTTCTTAAAAAAATAATCAGCACGAAGTGTCTCGAGGCCGTTACGGAGGCACCTCACGCAGATTTTTATTTTACAATTCAATCACCCCCCCCGCCCCTGTAAAGTCCCATACCTATGCCACTAGTTTCAGATATGGGTTGCACAACTATACCAGTTGGCACATCACTTATTTTTTAGTTCTTACAATAAAGTCTCCTGGCCACATTAATTCCAATGTCAGCTAAACAGCTCTTATCAACAAGTTGCAAATTATCTTTTACTTCTGGTCAGTACAACAATTGAGTTGTCACTAATTAGATCACTGTGAGCAGACTGTCTTTCCCTGTTATCAGACCTCCCCTCACTGGCATGGTCAGACATAAACGAGGATTTTAAAGATAAAATAAATCAACACTGGCAAAACACAGACATGTAAATACAATACATCTAGCGCAGATTTAGTTTAACAGTGAATTTTAAGACAAAGCATTTAAAGTATAGCATACAATAACTGTTGGATTATTAGTTTGCCCCCATGAGGCGCAGGTTGTACAACACAGACAGAATCTCCGCTCCGACGTGTCTTTACCTTCGGGGTTTCCCCATAAGACGCCGAATTTTCCCCCATTCCACTCTGGTTAGTTTCCTTGTCTTAAGGTTTGGAAAAGATTCTTTTAGGCAAACACAGAAATCGTTATCGCCTTCAAAGAGAGGCCTGTAGACAGACAGAAGAAACAAATGCATTTAGTCTACGGATGGGTTTCCCCTTTAATGTTGCAAACGCCATAGAAAATCAAAGTTCTTACTGGAAAAAAAAATGTTTTGTATTTATAAACGGACAGAGTATTACTTTGGATAGTGCATTATTCTGGTTCACTATAATGGGGTAAAATACAAGTCCTAAGAGTTCCAGCTAGGGTGAGACTACAACAGGGACATGGGTTAGGGGTTGTGTAGACCCCAGGGGGACATTACAGTAATCTTCCAGCTTCCAGAGCAGAGTGACAAAGAGGTTACATAAGGCATAGTGGTACTCACTTGTCGATATTTGAATAAAACCACTCGTATATGCACCATTTGTGCGCTTTGGGGAGCTTCAGTAAATTCCGCAGCCTGTAGCCGATTTTCTGAGACGCCTTTTTCACCGGAGTGGTTGTGGTGGCTGCAAACTTCTAGATAGAAAGCAGCAAAGTTATTTCAGTTGCAGAATGTAGCAAAAAAAAAATGAGATTGCTAAAGAAAACCCAAGATTAGTAAAGCAAAATAAATGTCAACACAGAATTACTTTTTCATCAGACAATCGTGATCTACTGCTAACTGGTATACCAGTGGTCTACTGCTGTGGAGATACAGGGCGACAGTCCCCCCCACTACCTACTGTGACAATGCCAAACAAAAATTTAGGAGGGGGGGGGGGGGGGGAAAGCTCCCCCAGTACCTGTTCCAGACCCCCATTAATAGGACACATTTTGCATGTAGTCACACTCCTTGTTAAAATGCACAAAGGAAACGAGAACGCTTGTGTTAACTTTACAGAAAAATTGTCATCGCCCCAATTTTTGCCTGTCACCTTACAGCCCTATTCCCACTAGAAGGACTTAAAGGTACAATATTACTTCAAAATAACAAAAAACAGAATGCCTCTGATCTGGGTTCTATCACTTATTCAGGACCTTGTAAACAATAGCCATATTTGGAATCACACACTGCACAGAGCTATCAAGTTACATTTTGGGATAACAATTCTGTGGATGTTCTAATTATCTAAAAGCAGTTTTGGGGAGAATCATGAAAAATATATTTTGGACTTCTTCTTGCCCAGTTTTCCAGTCTGGTCCTAATATGGGTGAAAATCCTTCAGTAATTAAGTTAAAATAAATTCCTTCTATCACCAGTAAAGAGAAACTGCTTTCAAGCTTCCTACCTGGCTCCTTCTGTTCTATGAAAGTATTTAAATTGTTGGACTTTATGACTTACAATGAGATATACAATATGAAAAAAAAAACCTCCCAGATAGGGACAATCATTCACAAAAAGGATTTTTACATTTTAGATGAAAAAGGGCTGTACAGAAGGAAAATATGCACAGGGGAAATGGGGAGAACGTTCAATCTGAACAGATTATAATCCTTCTATAAATTATTTAATGAATGGAATAGTGCCCCTAGTGGACAGATATATTTACTCATCTTTATTCATTAGTTAAACTGGGCATACACCGATACAATTACTGCAGATCACACGATAATCAACCGTTTGGTCCGATATTGCAAGAGTGTGTACGCTCCCACAAATATGTTTTATCCTACTAGAACACATTGTATCATCTGATTTCGCTTTATAAACTTCCTAAAAAATCATGACCAATGACAGAACGATGTCGGCAAATTTGGAAGTGTGTACGCACTCGAGACCGTCTGTCCATCACTTCTGCCGACACATCCTCTGTATATTTGTATAGTGTGCAGAGTCACAATCTTTTCAGCAGATGCTTATGAGAGATGTATAAATCAGAACTGACTGTAAATTGTGTAGGTGTGTACACAGGAATCAACATGATCGGGACTTTCAGTCGTTGGTAAAATAGTTACAGAAATCGCATCAGAAGATTGCGTAGGTGTGTATTATAGGTGCGCTTTATAATACTACTGTTACTAAAGCAAGTAACCGTTCAATGTCGCTAGGTAACAGACCTATGGTTTGTTTACAATTTACCTGCGGTACCATTGTCGTTTTTTGATTTCTTTTTGGCGATCTGGTATTTAACTGGTGATCCTCCTCTTCACAGAAAAGTCGGCTGCGCTTAGAACTCCGATGAGGCTGGAAAAATGACAGCAGATCTCGTTTGCCAGCAGTACTAAGTAAATGTAATGTAGATCAAGATTCTGTGATAACAATTGTTTATGTATAAAACACACATAAAGACAAAGCTAAGGATAGAATCCAGCAGATTACAAGAAAATACTTATAACCAACATGACATAGAATCATCAATCTATTCAGCCACAAGATATAGGGCTTTATATCATGTACGCAGACACCCACATTATGTAAAACAAAGAAACCGGGTATAACAGCCAGTGCAACATAATACACTAGGAAGGAGGTCTTCCCAGAGAGCTTACAATCTAATTGAATACTGGAAGACCTATACAGACTTCTAAAAAGGATGATCCCAGGTATAAGCACTCATACCGTGACCATACCTGGAAGCTGTAGGTCTTAATATATTGCAATACATCGATCAGCCACAACATTAAAGCCACTGACAAGTGAAGTGAATAACATTATCTAGTGACAACGGCACCGGTCAAGGGGTGGGATATATTAGGCAGCAAGTGAACAGTCAGTTCTTAAAGTTGATGTGTTGGAAGCAAGAAAGATGGGCAAGTGTAAGGATCTAAGCTACTTTGACAAGGGCCAAATTGTGATGTCTAGACGACTGGGTCAGAGCATCTCCAGAACAGCCGGTCCTGTGTGGTGTTACCGGTACGACGTGATTAGTACCTACCACCACCAGAAGTGGTGCAAAGAAGGACAACCGGTGAACCGGCGATAGGCTCTAGGGCGCCCAAGGCTCACCGATGCGTGTGCGGAGCGAACGCTAGCCTGTCTGGCCCAATCCCACAGAAGAGCTACTGTAGCACAAATTGCTGAAAAAGTTAATGCTGGCTGTGATAGAAAGGCGTCAGAACACACAGTGCATCGCAGCTCGCTGAGTATGGGGCTGCGCAGCCACAGACCAGTCAGAGGGCCCATACTGACCCCTGTCCACCACCGAAAGCACCAGCTTTATAAACTATTACTATAATTACTGTCCACCCCCTCCTTTTTGCAATACCTGCTTCTGACATTGATAGGGAGGACGGGTGATGAAGAGACAGATTAGAAGTAAATGAGAATATTTTTGGAACAAAAAAAAGAAGTTGGCCCATTTGAAATGCAGTTTATGCTTTTATTTCTAAACCCAATCTAGTGGCATCAAATCCCACAATGTTATTAAACAATGACATTTTAGAATTCGGATGAAAGACTTTGTTGCAACATCTGTTTTCTGCCAGTAAAAGTTCTCACTTATTTCATAATGAACGTTTCACTCTTTTCCCAGGAGACATAAGACTGACAGCTGCCGGCTACTCACCAGGTCAGTGATTGAGTTATTTCCACCCTTCCAGGTCGGAGTTTTCTGGGGAGAGTTATACTTTTCATGCCACGTATTGGATAAACTTCCTTCTGTATCAAAACAAACCACACTTTGCATGTGTCATGTTCATTTTATCAACAGTACACGGGTAACCACTAAGCTAGTCCGTTCTACGCCTGTATGTATTTCCGCAATCATCTAGAACCGCTTTCATTCCCAAACGTGTGTAAAATATCAGCAATCGCAAAATATCTGGTCTTAAAGTGGCCGTGCCGGGTCCATCATTTAAAGCAGGCCTGGCCAACCTGTGGCTCTCGAGGTGTTGTGAAACGACACGTCCCAGCATACGTTGCCAGCTATCGGCTGGCTATCTACTGGCAAAGCATGCTGGGACTTGTAGTTTCACAACACCTGGAGAGCCACAGATTGGCCAGGTCTGATTTAAAGAGAGCAAGGCTTCAAATGTATCCAATGTTAAACTAAAACATTGTACTCTACAAGATCCTTTCAGCAGGACGCTATTGACGACTATCAGTGAGTGCTTGACTATTCATTAGACATGCTGACGTCTTCCGTCATCACATATAATCGCTGTTACCACCAACAGTGAGCAGCCGGAGCACTTATTCTACAGAGAATAACAACGTAGCTGACTTATCAAATTAACATATGGAATGTGCAAATGTAAACAGCGCTGCAACAAGGTTGCAAAAAGAGAAACAAATAAAAATTATTGCATAATGACGCAGATATGCACTGCAAACAAAATAAAATAAAAAGTAGCAGTGACCGTTCCTTTCTGAAGGATAAAGTGTGATGGACGTATGATATACAAAAACTGCAAATAGTGATTTATTTTGTCGTAAGGAATAGCTAATTTAAAGCAGTAGTTTTAGTCTAGAATTGATGTGGGTAAAGCAGTAGTATTCTCTCTCTATAACTGCAGCAGGATATTTTGAGGCTTCTAGATTTAGGCGCTGAGATATTTTAGACACTGAGACAGACTTGGTTAACAGTGGAAAATAATTTATAATTGTGACAAGAACAGAGAGGGGGATAATTCTTAGGAGTTGTCAGTCTCCAATCCTGTTTATCACTTATGACTGTCTGATTGCGGCACCGCAGTCTCTGGGAAGTTTAAGTGAAATAATCTGCAGTATTAATGAAATAAGTGATGCTGCACCTTAATGGATAGTGTACAGAAATCACTGTTCATCCAATATCCTTTGTGGTATATACTTTTGCATACTTTTGTCGGCTCCACAGAGAGGCAACTAGAGGCTGCCATAGATTCAGAGTCTAAGCAATCGTGTTACAGTTTTATTTTTAGACACTGGGGGGCACTATCCCATTCAAAACATTGAATTTAAGGATTTTTTTGTGTAAGGGAATATATATATATATATATATATATATATATATATATATATATATATATATATATATATATATATATATATATATATATATATATATATATATAATGCAGACAGTTACGTCTCTCTGTGCAGTCTATGAGTTGTGTCTGCTCCTTCTTTGTCATATTTTTGTCCTTTTAAAGGACAACACCGCTCTCCTAACATCATGCCCTTCCCCAATATCACCCCACATATTCCTTGCCCACAGTCTGGTGTATTGGGAGAGAATCACATCTCCATTAGAGCTCTGGAGAAGAGAAGGTAAATCAGTGAAACTGTAATAAATGGAGAGATCTGCACGCCGACCTACTGACTCAATCAGAGAAACCAGGTAAACTTATGACGAATATTTTTCTGCATTAATTCCTTAATATTTCTATTCGACAGCGAAAAAGAGTTCCTTTAATTTTACACAGAGCGATCACGGTGACAACTACCCATTAGTACACATATGGAAAGAATACTCTGTGCAGAATGACCTGTGCCCTTGTACGTTCACAGGTGTGCTACCATTTATACAGCGCAGGGACAGCTTTGTAGCAGTAAATAATATGTAAATAAATTATACTTTACAGACTACGGTGTCTTCTACAAAACTGATCCTGGACCTGTTGTAATGACCAGTGCTGCCCACTGGGGGGCCTCGCATCCACTGCTCACCAGCAGAGGAGTAAGGGCCATTATGTGTTATACTGACATGGGACTGGGTGCCACAGGGCTTTATATCTTGGATATGGAACAGCAATGCCGTGCACAGGCCTGTATATGGTGGACAGGATATATGGTGGTCTCATGTCTGCCCACTCTCCGTCCTCCTTGATGTCTCTGCCTGATCTTCTGCCATGTTGTCTGCATGCCATGCATTTATTATTTTGCTATTCTGTACCCATTGTTCTTATCTGTACTTATAATTCGGTCATTTTATAACTCTGCTTTATGTTCAATCCCCCTCTGTACGGCGCTGAGGAAGCCTCGTGCCGCATTATAAGTATTACTAACACTCATAGTAAATAGATACTAATGTGGGCCAAACTATATAAAATGTGTATATCGATTTCTGCTGTGCGATCATCTACATTTATTTCTACAACGCCAGCAAATTCCGCAGCTCTTAACATTTGGAAACAGTAATAAAACAATACTGGGTAATACAGAAAGACAGGCTTACAATCTATAGATCTATATGTATCACCCTCTCTCACTATGCCACACATTATTAGAGCTTATTTGCAGAATGCTGCTATACTCCGCAGCGCTGGACTGTGGAGAAAAAATAAAGTTGACTAAAAGGTTGAGAACGTGGGGCAGAGAGGGTCCTGACTGCGAGAGCTTATGCCACATTGTGTGCCCACTACCCGGACCACCACTTCTGTGATCCAAACCGTCCCCCTTCACCACTAAGAAGCTGGACGGCTTTCATGATCAATTGAGTTATGGGTGGAACTGTTCTAAAACTGGGAGAAAAAAAAATGAACACAAAGCGTTTCCCAGCAAGGGAGGAAACCTGTACCAATTCAGTCAATACTCGGTCAATGCCAGCATGTAACCATTTAAAAGCCCATTGATAAGACAGTCTACAAAATAAATCATTACTTGCAATAACTTATTAAAGCCAGAATCAAGAGTATCTTACCTTTTAGGCTGACAAGCGCTTTTGCTGAAGAATCTGGGGAGAAAAGAAGAAATGTGCATTGATTAAAGACCTGCACGTTTGTACAAACTGTATAACTCAATGAAGAGATACACGCAAGGAAGGAAAGCGATAGATAGGAGGTTGCAGTATAAAGAGTATTATCAGTGTCTCCCAATGTCAGGCAGCCAAGTTCCTCTACAGATGGGAAGGCATAAAAACAAACAAAAATCTAACATTTATAAAAACAGCCCAACAGTTCATTCTCTCTCTATATCTATCTACAAAACCTCATCACACAACTCAGAATGACACGAAATGGGTGTTGAGAGTACATGTAAATGAAACCTCCAGTCACCCTCCCTTTTTAAATATTATTGATTAGCGAATTCATTTATTCACCTATATATTTTATAAACAATATATAATTATTCTTACCAATGCAATATTAAATAGATCCACAAAATATAACTTTTTATAGTCATGTGCATTGTCTGTTTCAGTAATATCTTAAATGCAACAGTAACGCAGTCTTAGCAATCTTACTAACAATAGAACAGTGGCAAGCACCCAATTTAGGTATTCCAGAAATCACAATAGTAGGTTCCCCATGCTCCTTAAGGACTAAGTACAAAGGTAAATAATGATACCCAAAATGTATTGAAAGTAGATCTAGATAAAGGACAATAGATAATTTGTGATTTGGATGGATGTCTTTCTATTTAAAAGATACGTGACTGTTTTTCATGTTCCATTTAAATTTGCTGTTGCTTAGGGCAGGGTAGATGAGATCAGTGGAACTGAAGCAGAAATTGAACTTAAGGAGACAGGGACGAGGTGCATCAGGGAGTATATTTACTAAACTGTGGGTTTGAAAAAGTGGAGATGTTATCTATAGCAACCAATCAGATTCTAGCTGTCATTTTGTAGAATGCACTAAATAAATGAAAGCTAGAATATGATTGGATGCTGTAGAGAACATCTCCACTTTTTCAAACCCACAGTTTAGTAAATATACCCTCATCAGTCATTTTTTTTTAAATTTTGGAGCCTTGGCCCCCTGCTTCCTGGGGTTTGGGCTAAATGTATTAGTGATCAACGTTTGAAGCATTAATACAAGAAACATTAGCCTAGCTTACAATGGCACTTGCTAATATCCGAAACGAAAATCACACCACAGAGCTGTTCTGGGCCTTAGATTTGTTCTGTGTGTGATAGATTTTAAATTAGAAATTTTAAAGTTAAGTATTACTAATGTTAATAAATTGAGGACAAGAGTTTTTTTTAAAATTGAACTTCATAATTCTGACAAATACAATACACGCTGGGTAAAGGATTCCCTCTCTACAGTCACATGGATCTATCGAGCCCTCGAGAGTCCAGAGTAAAATCTCTAAACCGATTTCACAGAACACAGACAGAAACCAGGATAAAACGGTTGTGGACACCTGATCTCCTCAGCACGACCTGACAACCGATAGACAATAAGTCATCCTTCCCATCAGTGCTGAGCAGCAAATACAGACCTCACTGTGGTGGATGAATGAGCTCAAAGAACAGCTATGGTGGGATTTTAAGATATTAGTTCATTATTTACAGGAACTGCACTGTTGTAAATTAAGATACAATTGAACTGAAAATTAACAAAGAAAGATAAATTATTATTATTATCCTTTATTTGTTAGGCGCCACAAGATTTCCGCAGCGCCGTACACAGTACAAACAGTAGACTATACAGGGTATAACAGTACAGAACAATAAACAAAAATACCAATACTTCAGAAACTCCAGGCAGGCTGCTGCAATAAGCATGGAGCAGAAGAACAGGTGAGGAGACAGGAGGGAAGAGGGCCCTGCTCATTCGAGCTTACATCCTAAGGGAGGGTTGACAGACCAGGCACAAGAGGAGCCGGTTGAGGCAATGGGAGAGAGGGGAGAATGAGCGGAGGAGATAGGGGTTAAGTGGATGGTTGGTAGGCTTTGAGAAAGAGGTGAGTTTTGAGTGCACGTTTGAAGGAGCACAGAGTGGGAGAGAGGTGGATGGAGCGAGGGAGGTCATTCCAGTGGAGGGGGGCTGCACGGGAAAAGTCCTGGATTCTGGAATGGGAAGAGGTGATCAGAGTGGAGGAGAGGCGACGGTCATTGGCCGAGCGCAGGGAGCGGGCGGGAGTGTGAATGGAGAGGAGGTTGGAGATATAAGGGGCAGTAGAGTGGGAGAGCGCCTTGTAAGTGGTGGTGAGGAGTTTGAAAAGAATTCTGTAAGGGAAGGGGAGCCAGTGAAGGGCAAGGCAGAGAGGGGAGGCAGAGGAGGAGCGGCGTGAGAGGTAGATGAGTCTTGCGGCCGCGTTGAGAATAGAGCGGAGGGGGGAGAGACGAGAGTGGGGGAGGCCGGTGAGGAGGAGGTTGCAGTAATCCAGGCGGGAGATGATGAGTGCGTGTATGATGGTTTTGGTGGCCTCCTGAGAGAGAAAGGGACGGATGCGGGCGATGTTGCGAAGTTGGAAGCGACAGGCTTGGGCAAGGGAATGAATGTGGGGGGCAAAAGAGAGAGAGGAGTCAAGGGTGACACCCAAGCAGCGGAGTTGGGTGACGGAGGAGATGATCCATCTCCATAAATGATCCATTGTTAAAGGAGCACACTGAAAGCTTGATGGGAAACTGCTCTATTGAACACACCTCTTACCCATAAACAGTGGTTTGCTAGGCTGAAGCAGTTAATGAGAAGGTTGACCATCGTGCCCCAGTGATGTCATCATTTTAGTGATGTCACCAGAATACGGCCCATCGTACCGCGGTGATGTCATCATCCTAAAGTGCCTGTTTGAAGGTGCGCAGATTAAGTGACAGCCGGATAGAGCGAGGGAGATCGTTTCAATAGAGGGGGACAGCCCGGGAGAAATCTTGGATTCTGGCGTGGGAGGTGGTGATCAGAGTGGAGGGGAAGCGACGGTCATTCGCCCATCACAGGGAACGGGAGGGAGTGTGAATGGAGAGGACGTTAGAGATATATGGGGCAGTGGACTGGGAGAGGGTCTTGTAGGTGAGGAGTATGAAAAGCATTCTGTAGGGAAAGGGGAGCCAGTGTAAGGCGAGGCAGACGAAGAGAGGGGAGGCAGACGAAGAGAGGGGAGGCAGACGAAGAGAGGGGAGGCAGACGAAGAGAGGGGAGGCAGACGAAGAGAGGGGAGGCAGACGAAGAGAGGGGAGGCAGACGAAGAGAGGGGAGGCAGACGAAGAGAGGCGTTAAAAGAAATATAAGTCTCAGTGTGCCTCAGAGATATCATTCTAGTGATGTCACCAGAATACGGCTCATCGTGCCTAAGTGATGTTCTGATTTATCTACTGTTACTGACCAACAAGGAGGCGATATCAAGGTCTAAAGAAGGAGGGAATGATTGAGACAAGGGCCGAAAATTGAAGGCAGCATCACTTCACAATCAACTCACATCAGTCCCTGCCTCATTGGGGCTTACAGTCTATATTCCCTAACACACACAGACTAGGGTCAATTTGTTAGCAGCCAATTAACCTACCAGTATGTTTTTGGGCTGTGGGAGGAAACCGGAGCACCCAGAGGAAACCCACGCAAACACGGAGAGACAATACAAACTCCTCACAGATAAGGCCATGGTCGGGAATCGAACCCATGACCCCAGTGCTGTGAGGCAGAAGTGCTAACCACTGAGCCACCGTGCTGCCCACACAATGTAGTTCCTCAACCCATGTGGAGTGCCCCAAACTGACCAGGACTATGGGAGAGAACAGTCATAGGCTCGGTCTGGAAAACAATTAAATTCTCCTCGTGCCCTGGGCCAGTAAAGACTTGTAGTCAGGGGCTAGCTACTGAGGGTTGCTGGCTGGCAGATTGTAGTCTTAAAAGGGTTTTCCATTTAAATACTTAATTTAACAGCTTCCATGCCCTATAGGAGTGTACTGTGCAGTGTTCTCTAAGCTGGGACCTTCCTCGGCCTGACGCCTCACAATGACGGGAGCAGGAGACATAGCAGACACAGCCTCTTGCTTCCAAACCACAGACAAATCCTTCTCTCTGTTGTGGAGGCTCAGATATCATGATGTAACCCCAGCAGCACAGAAGGGGGCACCCTAGAGGAGATACTCCCATAGTTCAGGTAATAGGGAACAGGGAGTATGTATTTCAAAATAAATTATCCTTTATCTCCTGTTATGCAACATTCAAACATACATCAAGGATGATTTCTAATGGTCATTTGTTTAGGTTGAACCACCTCGTATGTTCGTTTAACACTCCTTAATGCTGTTCACTGATAAAGGTACACCCAATTATGGAAGCCGTTGCTCAAGTGGGAAGAAAATAGAAAAAACTCGGAGATTGTCAAACAGTGTTAGAAGAAAATAAAACTGCAGATATTTTAATATAGTACTATCCACAAAGACAAATAATGCAAATATGTATCGCACATTCCTGAAGTGTTTTGTAAACCAGTTTTTCTAAAGTTAAACAACATCTTTATGTACTAGGTATCAATAGCAAAGAATCTGGATGTCAGACTGCAATCAATACAGAACTGCAAATGTGCTCCCATTGTAAAACTATACGAGTCCTCTGTCGAAATTATAAAATAACACAAAACAGAAATGAAATATGCCGCTTGCCAAGCACCGCTGAATAATATGGAGAGGTGAGATAAATCCCGTATGAACGGCTACAAATAATAGGACTGTTCTAAAACTGGAGCTAACAGAAGACAGGGGAGCAACAGGTCAGTTTGGATCAGGAAGTAATTGGCAGCCTGCGGGCCTCCTAGTGCTGAAGGGACAGCAGCATTATACAACAAAAACATCCAATTAGAAGCCAAAACAAATAGGAAATCGGAAATGTCATCAGCCCTACCTTAGTCTGCAGCTTTCTACTACACATGTAGAATAATGATGCATCTCAAGGGTTACATTTCATGTTTGTAAAATTTAGGACAAAACAAACATATCTTACAATCTCTCATTGTGTAAACAAAGGACAACAAAAATGGGAAAGTGACAAACCCTCTGATCCGAGGGAGGGATATTTTAAGTTCAGCAGATGGGAGTGCTGGGTAGTCGCACAGGGGGAGTGTAACAGCTGAGAAGAGGGACAGAGGGGGGAGGTGATGACTTCACACAAGGGGATAAACAACCAAACACCCCAACAGAAACGGAGGAGTTTCACTTTTAGAATAAAGCAAAGCAGATGGAGACATTTCAAAAATGATTTACATTAAGTCACATATGTTACTTTGCAGGTCTTTATAGATATACCGGAATCAATCTGGAGAAGGATTTATTTTAGCACATGGCACAAACGTGAGATGTTTTATTTGCAGTATAGCAAGATTCAAACTGTATATTCCAAATAAATGAGTAAAAACCCCAATGTCGGCTGTTACAATTAAAAAAGATAAATTACATGCCGAAAACGGAGGAATCTATTTAATGGTTGTCAGGATACATGAATCAAACTAGGCACATTGCATTTACAGACTATGACGACAATAATTAGAATTAGTTTATATCCACTGTTTACATTCATTGTGTAGAGGTACAAGTTTAGAATTGGGGTGATTACATATTTAAAGTACATGCTACTTGATAATACAGAGGTGCAGCCCAGTGTGAGGGCGCAAGGACAGGACATCGCCAGCTGTGTATAATAGTGGCGATTATACCTTATTATATGATTATATACACAGTACTCAGATTAAAGCCTCCAACTGAGTGAGTTAATATATGTGCTCACTCTATCATCATTTATTTATATAGCGCCAACATATTCCGTAGCGCTTTACAATTGGGGACAAGCATAGTAAACTAATAAACAAACTGGGTAAAACAGACAAAGAGGTGAGAAGGCCCTGCTCGCAAGCTTACAATCTATGGGGACAATGGGAGTTTGACACATGAGGTTAAGTCTACATTTTGCATTTTAGTCCAGCCAGACTGCAAAGGTAAAAGTGACTCATAAGCTAAATGATCCTGTCACACAACAATGTTGGTCAAGGGGTAGTTGTCTCGTGTGAAATTGTGCAGTGGGTGGTAATAGGGTAATGTAGTGAGGTTAAGAGGGTGGTTGAGGAATATTATAAGCTTGTCTGAAGAGGTGGGTTTTCAGAGAACGCTTGAAAGTTTGTAGACCAGAGGAGAGTCTTATTGTGCGAGGGAGAGAATTCCATAGAGTGGGTGCAGCTGAAAAAGTCCTGTAACCTGGAATGGGAGGATGTAATGAGTGTGGATGAGAGACGCAGATCTTGTGCAGAACGGAGTTGCCGAGTTGGGAGATATTTTGAAGAGAGGAGATGTATGTTGGAGCAGACTTGTTGATGGCCTTGTAGGTTAGTAAAAGTATTTTATATTGGATTCGGTAGAAAACAGGCAACAGAGTGATACATACAGAGTGATACAACAGAGGAATAACGATTTGCAAGGAAAATCAATTTTGCCGCAGAGTGCAAAATAGATTGTAGGGGTTTGAGTCTGTTTAGGGGAAGACCAATAAGGAGGGAATTGCAATAGTCAATGCGGGAGATGACAAGTGCATGAATTAAGGTTTTAGCAGTGTCTTGTGTGAGATATGTGCGAATTCTGAAAATGTTTTTTTAGATGAATGTAACATGATTTAGATATAGAGTCAATGTGGGGAACAAAGGATCGGTGTGAGCCAAGGATTACACCTAGGCAGCGAGGATGTGGGTGGGGTTTATGGTCATGGTCACATAGAACACCTGAAGCTGTTTATATTCAGAATAGTGGTAAATAGTCTAGATGTGTCTACATCATTAATACCAGAGTACAAGTCCAAATCCTGAGGTGTTCATTTCACAAATTCAAGGGTATAACCTTTGTATACATAAGCTCTGGTATTTGGGTGTTTACTTTGCCAGTAACAGGGTCTGGTCTTTGCATGTATACATTCCCAGTAAAATGGTACAAGCTCTAGTCATGGGGTGTTTACATTCCCAGTATCAGGGTACAAGGCTCTGGTCTCAGGGCGTTTACATTCCCAGTATCAGGGTACAAGGCTCTGGTCTCAGGGCGTTTACATTCCCAGTATCAGGGTACAAGGCTCTGGTCTAGGGGTTACATTCCCAGTATCAGGGTACAAGGCTCTGGTCTAGGGGTGTTTACATTCCCAGTATCAGGGTACAAGGCTCTGGTCTCGGGGTGTTTATATTCCCAGTATCAGGGTACAAGGCTCTGGTCTCGGGGCGTTTACATTCCCAGTATCAGGGTACAAGGCTCTGGTCTCAGGGCGTTTACATTCCCAGTATCAGGGTACAAGGCTCTGGTCTCAGGGCGTTTACATTCCCAGTATCAGGGTACAAGGCTCTGGTCTAGGGGTTACATTCCCAGTATCAGGGTACAAGGCTCTGGTCTAGGGGTGTTTACATTCCCAGTATCAGGGTACAAGGCTCTGGTCTCGGGGTGTTTATATTCCCAGTATCAGGGTACAGGCTCTGGTCTCGGGGTGTTTATATTCCCAGTATCAGGGTACAGGCTCTGGTCTCGGGGTGTTACATTCCCAGTATCAGGGTACAAGGCTCTGGTCTAGGGGTGTTTACATTCCCAGTATCAGGGTACAAGGCTCTGGTCTAGGGGTGTTTACATTCCCAGTATCAGGGTACAGGGCTCTGGTCTCGGGGTGTTTACATTCCCAGTATCAGGGTACAGGGCTCTGGTCTCGGGGTGTTTACATTCCCAGTATCAGGGTACAGGGCTCTGGTCTCGGGAGTGTTTACATTCCCAGTATCAGGGTACAAGGCTCTGGTCTCAGGGTGTTTACATTCCCAGTATCAGGGCTCTGATCTCGGGGTGTTACATTCCCAGTATCAGGGCTCTGATCTCAGGGTGTTACATTCCCAGTATCAGGGTACAAGGCTCTGGTCTAGGGGTGTTTACATTCCCAGTATCAGGGTACAGGGCTCTGGTCTAGGGGTGTTTACATTCCCAGTATCAGGGTACAGGGCTCTGGTCTCGGGGTGTTTACATTCCCAGTATCAGGGTACAGGGCTCTGGTCTCGAGGTGTTTACATTCCCAGTATCAGGGTACAAGGCTCTGGTCTAGGGGTGTTTACATTCCCAGTATCAGGGTACAAGGCTCTGGTCTAGGGGTGTTTACATTCCCAGTATCAGGGTACAAGGCTCTGGTCTCGGGGTGTTTACTTTCCCAGTATCAGGGCTCTGGTCTAGGGGTGTTTACATTCCCAGTATCAGGGTACAAGGCTCTGGTGTAGGGGTTACATTCCCAGTATCAGGGTACAAGGCTCTGGTCTCGGGGTGTTTATATTCCCAGTATCAGGGTACAGGCTCTGGTCTTAGGGTGTTTATATTCCCAGTATCAGGGTACAGGCTCTGGTCTCGGGGTGTTACATTCCCAGTATCAGGGTACAAGGCTCTGGTCTAGGGGTGTTTACATTCCCAGTATCAGGGTACAGGCTCTGGTCTCTGGGTGTTTACATTCCCAGTATCAGGGTAGACGGCTCTGGTCTCGGGGTGTTACATTTCCAGTATCAGGGTACAGGCTCTGGTCTCGGGGTGTTTACATTCCCAGTATCATGGTGCAAGGCTCTGGTCTAGGGGTGTTTACATTCCCAGTATCAGGGTACAAGGCTCTGGTCTAGGGGTGTTTACATTCCCACTATCAGGGTACAGGCTCTGGTCTCGGGGTGTTTACATTCCCAGTATCATGGTGCAAGGCTCTGGTCTAGGGGTGTTTACATTCCCAGTATCAGGGTACAAGGCTCTGGTCTAGGGGTGTTTACATTCCCACTATCAGGGTACAAGGCTCTGGTCTAGGGGTGTTTACATTCCCACTATCAGGGTACAGGGCTCTGGTCTCAGGGTGTTACATTCCCAGTATCAGGGTACAAGGCTCTGGTCTAGGGGTGTTTACATTCCCAGTATCAGGGTACAAGGCTCTGGTCTCGGGGTGTTACATTCCCAGTATCAGGGTACAGGCTCTGGTCTTGGGGTGTTTACATTCCCAGTATCAGGGTACAGGGCTCTGATCTCAGGGTGTTTACATTCCCAGTATCAGGGCTCTGGTCTTGGGGTGTTTACATTCCCAGTATCAGGGCTCTGGTCTCAGGGGTGTTTACATTTCCAGTATCATGGTACAAGGCTCTGGTCTCGGGGTGTTACATTCCCAGTATCAGGGTACAGGCTCTGGTCTCGGGGTGTTTACATTCCCAGTATCAGGGCTCTGGTCTCAGGGTGTTACATTCCCAGTATCAGGGTACAGGGCTCTGGTCTCGGGGTGTTACATTCCCAGTATCAGGGTACAAGGCTCTGGTCTCGGGGTGTTACATTCCCAGTATCAGGGTACAGGGCTCTGGTCTAGGGGTGTTACATTCCCAGTATCAGGGTACAGGGCTCTGGTCTCGGGGTGTTACATTCCCAGTATCAGGGTACAGGGCTCTGGTCTCGGGGTGTTACATTCCCAGTATCAGGGCTCTGGTCTCGGGGTGTTACATTCCCAGTATCAGGGTACAAGGCTCTGGTCTAGGGGTTTTTACATTCCCAGTATCAGGGTACAAGGCTCTGGTCTCGGGGTGTTACATTCCCAGTATCAGGGTACAGGGCTCTGGTCTCGGGGTGTTACATTCCCAGTATCAGGGTACAGGGCTCTGGTCCCGGGGTGTTACATTCCCAGTATCAGGGTACAGGGCTCTGGTCCCGGGGTATTACATTCCCAGTATCAGGGTACAGGCTCTGGTCTAGGGGTGTTACATTCCCAGTATCAGGGTACATGGCTCTTGTCTCGGGGTGTTACATTCCCAGTATCAGGGTACAGGCTCTGGTCTAGGGGTGTTTACATTCCCAGTATCAGGGTACAGGCTCTGGTCTAGGGGTGTTACATTCCCAGTATCAGGGTACAAGGCTCTGGTCTAGGGGTGTTACATTCCCAGTATCAGGGTACAAGGCTCTGGTCTAGGGGTGTTACATTCCCAGTATCAGGGTACAAGGCTCTGGTCTAGGGGTGTTACATTCCCAGTATCAGGGTACAAGGCTCTGGTCTCGGGTTGTTTACATTCCCAGTATCAGGGTACAGGGCTCTGGTCTCGGGATGTTTACATTCCCAGTATCAGGGTGTTACATTCCCAGTATCAGGGTACAAGGCTCTGGTCTTGGGGTGTTACATTCCCAGTATCAGGGTACAGGGCTCTTGGGGTGTTACATTCCCAGTATCAGGGTACAGGCTCTGGTCTTGGGGTGTTACATTCCCAGTATCAGGGTACAGGGCTCTGGTCTCAGGGTGTTACATTCCCAGTATCAGGGTACAGGGCTCTGGTCTCAGGGTGTTACATTCCCAGTATCAGGGTACAGGGCTCTGGTCTCAGGGTGTTACATTCCCAGTATCAGGGTACAGGGCTCTGGTCTCAGGGTGTTACATTCCCAGTATCAGGGTACAGGCTCTGGTCTTGGGGTGTTACATTCCCAGTATCAGGGTACAGGGCTCTGGTCTAGGGGTGTTTACATTCCCAGTATCAGGGTACAAGGCTCTGGTCTCGGGGTGTTTACTTTCCCAGTATCAGGGCTCTGGTCTAGGGGTGTTTACATTCCCAGTATCAGGGTACAAGGCTCTGGTGTAGGGGTTACATTCCCAGTATCAGGGTACAAGGCTCTGGTCTAGGGGTGTTTACATTCCCAGTATCAGGGTACAAGGCTCTGGTCTCGGGGTGTTTATATTCCCAGTATCAGGGTACAGGCTCTGGTCTTAGGGTGTTTATATTCCCAGTATCAGGGTACAGGCTCTGGTCTCGGGGTGTTACATTCCCAGTATCAGGGTACAAGGCTCTGGTCTAGGGGTGTTTACATTCCCAGTATCAGGGTACAGGCTCTGGTCTCTGGGTGTTTACATTCCCAGTATCAGGGTAGACGGCTCTGGTCTCGGGGTGTTACATTTCCAGTATCAGGGTACAGGCTCTGGTCTCGGGGTGTTTACATTCCCAGTATCATGGTGCAAGGCTCTGGTCTAGGGGTGTTTACATTCCCAGTATCAGGGTACAAGGCTCTGGTCTAGGGGTGTTTACATTCCCACTATCAGGGTACAGGCTCTGGTCTCGGGGTGTTTACATTCCCAGTATCATGGTGCAAGGCTCTGGTCTAGGGGTGTTTACATTCCCAGTATCAGGGTACAAGGCTCTGGTCTAGGGGTGTTTACATTCCCACTATCAGGGTACAAGGCTCTGGTCTAGGGGTGTTTACATTCCCACTATCAGGGCTCTGGTCTCAGGGTGTTTACATTCCCAGTATCAGGGCTCTGATCTCGGGGTGTTACATTCCCAGTATCAGGGTACAAGGCTCTGGTCTCGGGGTGTTACATTCCCAGTATCAGGGTACAAGGCTCTGGTCTAGGGGTGTTTACATTCCCAGTATCAGGGTACAAGGCTCTGGTCTCGGGGTGTTACATTCCCAGTATCAGGGTACAGGCTCTGGTCTTGGGGTGTTTACATTCCCAGTATCAGGGTACAGGGCTCTGATCTCAGGGTGTTTACATTCCCAGTATCAGGGCTCTGGTCTTGGGGTGTTTACATTCCCAGTATCAGGGCTCTGGTCTCAGGGGTGTTTACATTTCCAGTATCATGGTACAAGGCTCTGGTCTCGGGGTGTTACATTCCCAGTATCAGGGTACAGGCTCTGGTCTCGGGGTGTTTACATTCCCAGTATCAGGGTTCTGGTCTCAGGGTGTTACATTCCCAGTATCAGGGTACAGGGCTCTGGTCTCGGGGTGTTACATTCCCAGTATCAGGGTACAAGGCTCTGGTCTCGGGGTGTTACATTCCCAGTATCAGGGTACAGGGCTCTGGTCTAGGGGTGTTACATTCCCAGTATCAGGGTACAGGGCTCTGGTCTCGGGGTGTTACATTCCCAGTATCAGGGCTCTGGTCTCGGGGTGTTACATTCCCAGTATCAGGGTACAAGGCTCTGGTCTAGGGGTTTTTACATTCCCAGTATCAGGGTACAAGGCTCTGGTCTCGGGGTGTTACATTCCCAGTATCAGGGTACAGGGCTCTGGTCTCGGGGTGTTACATTCCCAGTATCAGGGTACAGGGCTCTGGTCCCGGGGTGTTACATTCCCAGTATCAGGGTACAGGGCTCTGGTCCCGGGGTGTTACATTCCCAGTATCAGGGTACAGGCTCTGGTCTAGGGGTGTTACATTCCCAGTATCAGGGTACATGGCTCTTGTCTCGGGGTGTTACATTCCCAGTATCAGGGTACAGGCTCTGGTCTAGGGGTGTTTACATTCCCAGTATCAGGGTACAGGCTCTGGTCTAGGGGTGTTACATTCCCAGTATCAGGGTACAAGGCTCTGGTCTAGGGGTGTTACATTCCCAGTATCAGGGTACAAGGCTCTGGTCTAGGGGTGTTACATTCCCAGTATCAGGGTACAAGGCTCTGGTCTAGGGGTGTTACATTCCCAGTATCAGGGTACAAGGCTCTGGTCTAGGGGTGTTACATTCCCAGTATCAGGGTACAAGGCTCTGGTCTCGGGTTGTTTACATTCCCAGTATCAGGGTACAGGGCTCTGGTCTTGGGTTGTTTACATTCCCAGTATCAGGGTGTTACATTCCCAGTATCAGGGTACAAGGCTCTGGTCTTGGGGTGTTACATTCCCAGTATCAGGGTACAGGGCTCTTGGGGTGTTACATTCCCAGTATCAGGGTACAGGCTCTGGTCTTGGGGTGTTACATTCCCAGTATCAGGGTACAGGGCTCTGGTCTCAGGGTGTTACATTCCCAGTATCAGGGTACAGGGCTCTGGTCTCAGGGTGTTACATTCCCAGTATCAGGGTACAGGCTCTGGTCTTGGGGTGTTACATTCCCAGTATCAGGGTACAGGGCTCTGGTCTCAGGGTGTTACATTCCCAGTATCAGGGTACAGGCTCTGGTCTTGGGGTGTTACATTCCCAGTATCAGGGTACAGGGCTCTTGGGGTGTTACATTCCCAGTATCAGGGTACAGGGCTCGGGTCTTGGGGTGTTACATTCCCAGTATCAGGGTACAGGGCTCTTGGGGTGTTACATTCCCAGTATCAGGGTACAGGGCTCTGGTCTTGGGGTGTTACATTCCCAGTATCAGGGTACAGGGCTCTTGGGGTGTTACATTCCCAGTATCAGGGTACAGGGCTCGGGTCTTGGGGTGTTACATTCCCAGTATCAGGGTACAGGGCTCTTGGGGTGTTACATTCCCAGTATCAGGGTACAGGGCTCTGGTCTTGGGGTGTTACATTCCCAGTATCAGGGTACAGGGCTCTTGGGGTGTTACAGTATCAGTTTGTGCAGGGCCTCCGGTATGTAGGTCCCCCGGTGTGACAGGGCCCCCGCCCGGTGTGTAGGTCCCCCGGTGTGACAGGGCCCCCGCCCGGTGACAGCAGCAGCCGGGTGACAGCCGGGTCTCTCTTACCCTCCACCTCTGCCAGGTCCGGGTGCGGCACCTCGTCCTCCTCCGCCCCGGAGCCAGCGGGGCCCCTGGCCGCCTTTATCCGCTTCATGTTGCCGAGTCACGGGCTGGACGAGCCTCCGTCGGGTTTGAACTCCCCTCTCTGCGCCGCCATTCGCGATCCCGCTCGCGCTGCTGGGCGAGAACATGACGTCAGAACAAACACAGCGCCGGCTGCGTGCGCGGCCCCGACCGAGGGGAGCCGGGGGCGCGCAGTGCGGGGCCCGCGCACGCTGCTCCCTGTGTGCCCCGCGGACAGTCTACCTCAGGTTTACCTGCACTGCTGCATCCTCCAATCGTGTTGAACGATATGATCGTTTCAGAGCAAATTGTACAGATATTTATTTGAATATGGGCTTAATAATATCAGTGAAAACCTGAGGGTGGATTTCTTGCAAACGTCAGAATTTAGTCAATCAATCACCAATATGAAATTGTTCCCCAAATGTGACGGTTGTTTGCACAGAGGCTGGGTGTCTGTATCTGCCCCTCTGTGGGCAGCTGGATTCAGGGTAAAGCTGCACACACACACTCAGATCTGCAGTCAATGCCACCATACATGCACTAATGTATTACTGACCAATTGCATTTTCCATCCTGTCCCAATGATTCCACCCCAATCAGATTTTTATTGGATCGGACGATTCCCTGTTTCTCAACTAAACGTAAAGACCACAAAATCTAAAATACAATTTGCCTAACAAAACAAAGAGCTAATAACCTTCACAAACACCCAGGTAGCAGCTCCCACACATTGACAGAACAGGATATATTTATATATTGTTTACTTTTCATGTGCAGTTTCCTAGGAGCCATTGTTTTCTGTTAAGTCATTTCTACAAATAGTGACTAACTGCACTTCTCTTGTATGGGATTACTGACAGAAAGTGCTGTGCATAACATAGGCCAATAACCACAATCTCAGTTTTATTTCTTATACCCTAAATTCTGAAACGCTCAAAGCGTTGATTTCGGTTTTTATGTTTGACGTTTAATGGTCCTTATTCCATGTAGGTAATGGGTCAGTAGGATTACCTTGCCACTACTAAAAAAAAAATAAATAAAAAATTAAACTCCTCCTAACCCAGCCTGGCTGGGCACTTAAGAGTCCACAACCTTCCTCTAGAAACTTGTGTAATCCAGGAGATAGACCGACAGCTCCCAAGCTATCTGCACAGGTAGCTGCTTCCATTCAATAGGGAAGTTGTGCCTATAACATTATATTGTATATATAAAGCGTACATCTTTATGTCTGTGTACAGCTAGAGAGGAGTTACAATGGATTTTGGGGAATCTTTCTATAATACTGGATAGTTGCATTGTATCTGAATGTACATCATAACTTTACATATGCAGTGTTATTTAATAGCATCACTGCCAACATTGCTGTTGACATCAGCGGTAATATTTGCAGTAACAGCAACACTGACACACAGCATTCTGGATTGGTATATTTACCCCACCAGAACATTATCCTGAGATAATATTACACTTTCCAGGATAAATGCCTGAATGTAGGAAAACCACAAAATATTTCGGTCCTGGAGAGCTCAGTGTGAGGAGCAGCAATCGCAGGCTTTATATAAGTTTATTGAAGTGATCATCTCGTGATTTAAAAAAAAAAAAAAAATAAACAAAAAAAATCTTAACACTCCAAAAACATGCTGGTAGGTTAATTGGCTGCTATTAAATTGTCCTTAGTCCCTCTCGGTCTGTGTGTTTGTGTTAGGGAAATTAGACTGTAAGCTCCAATAGGGCAGGAACTGATGCGAGTTCTCTGTACAGCGCTGCAGAATTAATAGCGCTATATAAATAGCTGATAATGTTGAGAATTGTGAGACTGCTACAGGTATTTTCACTCAATTGTAAAGCGCAACGGAAGTTGCTGGCGCTATATAAACAATGGCAATGATGAATGGAAAGTTGTAATTGTGGCTTGAATTATCAATAACTAAGTGTTGTCTACAGGCGAGGTTGAATAATTGTTCTCCCATTATTTGTACTGCTACAAACAAAAAAAACAAAACAAAAAAAAGCTTAAATTGACACATAAGTGGCAAATGTGTTGCGAGATCAGTCAGTGAGGACGAACCAGTAATATTTTTCAAATACTTTATCCTGCAAAAGGAAAATAAGCCGGTTGCTATAACCAAGGTGCTCATACGGGACAGGGGGAGATATTTTAGGTCTAGGAGTGGTCGTGAATCTTCATTTCTGGATATCCAAACACAAGTGTTACCATGGAATAATTAGTCACAGTACTGTACCAACTATTTAATACATAATTATTCAGCTGCCGATCATATATTACATAGACCTTATATTCTTCATTTTATCCCCAAACTGCCTCACCCATTAGTGTAAAACAGAGAACCGTTCCTTATTGAGCCACAGTTTGTGTGTTTATTTTGGTTGGTTTATTCGGTGGTCTATGCATGCAGGTCTCAGACCTAGGGGAAACCGCGCTCCGACCTTTTTATAACACCAGTAATGGATTTCCAGACACTGAAGATGTTGAAAGCAGGACAGACATCAAGAAGTCATCCAGACAAAAATGTTATATAGACAACTGTAAGTCTTAATTCAATCCTCCTCCTAACTTCCTTGTCCCGCGGCTCTCTCTCCGTTAGTACTACCCTATTTGTGTCTCTCCCTTTCCTGTAGGATGTAAGCTCTCATGAGCAGGGCCCTCTTTCCTTGTGTGCTCCTTCTACTATTCCATCACTCCCTGTACCTCTTGGCCTGCTTCCCTAGCCCTGTTTTCTTAAGCTTCGGCCTACTTCTCGCTGATTTCTACCATCACTTTCACTCATTGTCCCAGTAATAATTTGATTTGCATTATCATGTTACCTGTGTCTGTGTATATATATTTTTGTTCTTTCTGTATCATGTATGGTGCTGCGGACCCTTTGTGAAGTCTTATAATTTAAATATAATAACTAAGCAAAGATATAAATACAGTTACAGTTACATTAAAGCTGTCCCCCCTACTTCTAGGTGAAGGATATGCAATCTGATACACTTTAGGGGCTACATGGGTGGCCCTCTACCCTTCAAAGGGCCACACACATTACACTTAATCTCAGTAATAAGATAAACCAATAAATTTAATCACAGAAAGAGACACCTATCTGTAATAACATATCAGCAGCATTTTAAATAAGTGTTAAAAGCTATAACACATCTGACAAAGTAGGAATGAGCTGGGGGCTGCATGCGAAGCCTCGGTGGGCCGCCTGTTGTCCATCACAGGTCTAGATAGTAGTGAGGCTTTAAGTAGCAATGACACAAAACAGAGTCCGTGTGAGAATTGAGGGAATGGTTTTATTTTGTGGTGTGAAAAGGAATCATTGCTAGAAGAGGAACAATAGACAAAGCACTGGGTAATCTTATGTAAGAACTTAGATGTGCAGAACGCAACATCGCAAACCAGCCAGCAAAACTCCTGGAACCATTGTTAAAAAAACAGAGATGAAAGGAAGTAATTCACCCATCTGTACAAATAGTAACCGATAAGAAATCTGTTTTATTCACTTTTTTTTTTTTTTACCTTAAAAGAAAAACAAAAAAACAAAAACTGAAATAAATGTTAAAGAACAGTTTGGACGAAACATCTGTCCTCATAAACGCCAATACGATCTGTCTCGCTGCTTCTTATCGTTCCACACTATTCTTTTGTAGTGCGTTGGAACATTTCCAAAACCAGCAAAGATGGATAGATAGATAGCAAGCTGCGATTCCGCAGCTGGGACCAGTGGTGGGACGGCCTACCAGCTAATTATAGGAAGCTTTTCTATGTCAGTTGCATACAAGGATATTTTGCACACTTTGATGCCAGAAAGGTAAGAAAGGTGGAGGTTTAGCAATGTATTATAGTGCATATCGCTACTGCCCCCCTCTGGCCAGTAAAGTAATAAAGCAAAGTTCGTATCTCGTGTGTTCAGCATGGAAGATTTTGGAAAGTTAGGTCGTTGAAAAGTGGATGCTAGGTCAGTTTTAAGGTTTATATATCTACAGTAGAAGTTGTTGTACGCAAGGCAGTATGATCACCACAGCAGCCCTCCTTTGTAATTAAATTTCAGCTTCAGCAGGTATTTCAGATTTACTTGGGCGATGTCATAGACAATATATCTGAAAAGAGAAGAGTTAAGGCACAAAACCAAGTTTGACAGCAATTGGAACCTGCTCAGTCTGTACAAGACAACTGAATTCATTTAGGACTGTAACAACTATAAAAACAATGTACAGCTCAGTGTGTACCAGACATTTTCGTGCAGTGGTGGAAGCACTTGTGTGTGTGGAGCCACAGGTCACATGACTACAGCCTATTAAGTCACTAACTAGTGATAGCACTGATTCCGGCTGCATTCTCATGTGCACTGGCTCCGCCCACAAAATGGCTGCCTCCACTATGTGGGAGAGATAGGTGCACTTTAAAATATTGCTTTCCATAAGCAGAGATACACAATGATATATAAAAACGTTGCCCTACAATCTCAACATAAAATATCAAATGAGCATTTATTTACATTATAGGAGTTTTTACTTCTATCAGAAAGGAGGTAAATGATGGGAGTGTATTATGAAAGTAACGCACTTTGTTTATCAAAGTGTTAATCAGCTCCCCTGCGCTGCAACAGAGTGAGAGTCACTAATATTGCTCAAAGCAAATGCAACATATCAGCAGTCATCCCTCCACAGTAAGTTATATGACAACACGTACGTTTGTTTGATGTGGTTTAGGTGCAAATTTGCACCTTTGAGCAATGTCAGTAAATCACTGTGCTGGGAGATGGGCCTATTTACATGCTGGGTGCACACACCCAAAACAAATTACAATATTATATAAGTGCATCTACTAACTATAACCAGGTGAAAGTCACTATTGGAAACATGCAAAAGCAAAGCTGTGAACAATCATAACCTTCATTTCAATGAACAGGATGCCGTTGATACAGCATTGGGGGCTGCACAGCATGGTGACTATACAAAGAAAAGGATACTCGTTATACAGAAGACTGGTATCATTCACGCTGGAGGTAACGCCTTTGCCAATTGGAACATCCACTCCGTCCAGTTGTACAGTGGCAGAAGGATCAGGTGCCGTTCGGCCCAAACCTACAGAAGGAAAATGAAAGTATCACATTAGCAAAAACTCTCATCTACAAACGTTATTTATATGTATGTTCAGTAGCAAAAATTCATTCCACATCTGCAAATATATAGAGCATCAAGGAGTAGCAGTGTCAGCAGTGTAACCTACAATGCTTTTACTGCTTGGTGTAAACAGCTTGTATTCCTGCTACAATACAGAACATTGATCTCTACAGTAAAAGCTGTGGGAGTACACACTAGCAATTTCCCCTATGCTTGCTGCCCCTCTTGTCCTATTTTTGGCCAATAAAGTGTCTGGAAAGAGCCAGCATGTACAGACACAAGAATGTGTGCACACATATGTATACAATTAGAACACTGTATAGATCAGACAAGGTTGCACTTACCTTTCACACTGTGTTTACCCTTGGGTAGTTTTGTTATGTGTGCAGCAGCTTTTAACTCGTGCCTGAAATGAGTTAAATTAAATGCATTAAGCTCAGTAGTTTAAGCAAACCAATAATTAATATACATACACGTATATACATACACACATACACACACACACACACACACACACACACACACACGTCATGTCACCTCAACAACATAGAGCGTTCGTAAAGCCAATGGTGAAGAATAAAAATGCAACCATCCCTAAACTTGAGTATTTTTCGTAAAAGGAAATCTCAGCACAGAACTAGTTACTTACATGTTTCCCAGAGCGACTTCTCCCAGCAGGATGAGGCCGGTGGGCTGACCCGGCATTGGATGACAGTAGTTTGCACTTTTAGATACCATGTCGGCAAAATAGATACCCTTACCGAACATGTAACCAGTCTATGGCAGAAGAGCAGAGACATGTTAGACCACAAGCAGCACGGAGGACAATAGATGCAGCTGTGACATGTAGAATTATCTTCACAGAAGTCGCTATTTTGGGGACTGAACCATTATTAACGAGCATGTGCCCTATCCATTCACCGGGAATGTCACAGAATCTCAGTGATGTATCTGGTCTCTAGTGAATGGAGGCACGTTCACTTATATATATTGTTTGAGTCCACAAATGGCTGCTTTCTGTCCTGTTGGCAATTTAAGTCCCTAGCGGACAAGACTCATTGATGGAACTTAACACCCCCTAACGATCATATACTTACAACAGGTGCTTCAGGTGGAGCAATTCGGAGACCCTGGGACAAGATACCGGCAAAGTTTGTGGTGCGGGATCCGTGCCAGAGCAGCTGACGGTTGTTTAGCTGTTTGAAAGGCTTATACCGTTGACGTTCTCCTTCTCGCTCGATCTTGAAGATCTATTTTTACCCAAAAATAAATGAATTAAAAAAAAAATAAAAAAAAAATACAGGTGTGCAAACTCTAAATCTGTGTCACCGGACGACGGAATGAGAAAAGTCTTTCTAATCGTTTCTCTTACAGTGTGCTACCATGAACCGGTCACATTGGAGAACAATAATGTTATTATTTAACAGGCATTCATTGGTTTTAATAATATTAAAATGCAATTAAATTACATCTTATTACAGGGTTTTCAAGAACTAAATTTTACCATTCTCCGTCTAGCAATATATGGAGTCGCATGCCTAGACCATTGATGGCTTCAAATGCCGAAACCCAGAAGGGGTTTTAAATGCTGACATTAAAGGAGAACAGATTCATTCCATCTACAGAACATCCCGAGAGCTCACATGACCCCCCCACACTCACATCCACGATCTCCAGGTCATACGCATTGTGTGTTTCAGCGTGAGTGTTCTTCACATACTGATGTATTATTCTGGCTTCCTCTGAATCCTTGTCTACCACCTGCAGGGACAACACAACCACAAATTACCAGCTTAAGTGGTAGCCAGAGACTTCAGTATCTAGCTTGTGTTCCTTCCAATACTTTACGCACCTTAATATCAGTCTTTATCTTTTCGTACTTCACGTCAATGGGGTCCTTCTCCGTATCGTCAGTGCCCCCTCTCAGCAGGCTGTAAGCCACTTCAATGTCTAGCAGATTATCCAGCATCTGCACCTTAGCCTGCGTCAGGAGAAACATTGTTATTTCCAATCATTGAAGACACGGTACAGAAGCTGCATTACCCGGCCATGGATTTATTCACACACCTGGATGTACTCCTCTTTGTCCAGGAGAGGAGGCTTCTTCATCCCAAAGTCGTGAGGTATTAACGTGTAGAAGCGATTGGACAGATCCAGTAGCCGAGCTTCACCAGAACTTTCAGATACAGCCTTGAAGAGAACAGCACCGTCTAGTGTTTGAACCCTGAACTTACAAATTTATAGCAAGTACAGTAATCTGTACACAGTAGTTACCAGTTTATAGTACCTGGTCACCTGACAAACACTATTTTACATAATATCCAATATAAACAGGATGAGAAAATTGAATTCGACTTACTTGCTGTACTTCGTTTAGAATAGAATAGGCGCTCTGTATCTGTCGCTTGCTAAGCTTGCCCAAAGGCATCTTCTGGAGATCAATCTAAAATCACAAAGGACAAATCAGAAAGATTAACAGGCAACTGAAATCACATCTAGAAAATTAAACCTTAGGGGTGGATTTATCCAACCTTCCAGCTGTCATTTTCTATAATGTACTGGATAAATAAATGACAGCTAGAATCTGATTGGTTGCTATAGGCAACACCTCCACTTTTGCTTTTTATAAGGCTTCATAAATCTACCTCTCTCTCTTAGTTGGCTTTTCACTCAGTACCACAAGTAGCACCCCTCCCACTCTTAATAAATCTCTCTCTTTCTTTAAATGAACATTGGACAAGTTACCTTAAAATATACTTCTAGGATTCAGAGATATGTGAGAGTTTCATGACCTTATTCAACATGAAGATTACGGTGTGAGTGTGGAGAATGATTTTTCCTCTATGCCCAGCAGATGTCCTGTAATAGTCTATGGAATAACACGCCTGCAGCAATTCTAAATATCAAATGGCCGACAGACAACAGGGATTGCAGATGGATAAATAAACATAAACACAGTGTCAATATGGATTTAATTTATATTTTCCATGTAATGTTCTAGTGAGATACCTCAAACTCCACCATGGCTTTCTTCATGCTTTCCACATCAAATATCAGCTTGATAAGCTCCTGTACGGGTTTAGGGAGTTTGGATTTGGTTCCAGCCCCTGCAGACAGCTTCTTCACCACATCCTCCTCCTGACAATACAGCACAGTGTGAGAACCAACCAGCAGAAAAACAACAAGGACTTATAGAAATAATAACCGATATATCAATGGCTAGTAGGATAAATGGTGCACGCGATGGACTCCTGCGACCCTGCCTGAGGCTGGTACATAGTGCAGGACACCTCACATGAAGCACATGTTAAATCCCTTTCTCTGGTGTGTTACAGAGGGACCAGACACATTGTGTTATGTTCCACCCCCTAGGAGGCAGGGTACTGAGGGGAAGGGGGTTGCTGACTCTTCCCCTCTCCTATAAAACCTCCATCTCTGTTCATCACTAGCCCAGCAAGAAGACAAGTCCACCTGATAGAGTAGAGGCCCAGCGTTCCTGGGAGGGTTGATCTGTGTTCCCCCTACAGTCTTGCAGAGGGGGATTGAACGCATCACCAGATGGAAAAGGTTCTCTCTGGTATACCAGGGTACCCTCGAAATAAGGAGGAGGCTCATTTTCTAACCGATTGTCTTTCTACAACCGTGAGAAATCCTATGTCACTAGGAACTTGTGCCTACCTGGCCATAATGCACCTCTTGTGGGCAAAATGTATTGGGCTTCACCAATTATGTATACAAGTCAATCGTTTACATCCACTTTGTGCAACTTTTCAGGGGTTCATACCTGTCCATAGTCTATCTCTAGCGGGTAGAACTTGTTGGGGTACTTGGTGAAGTTGGTGGAATGCCAGACATTGCCAGTCTTCTCTTGGTACAGGTTCAGGAAATGGTCAATTGCTTCTTCTTTCGAGGACATTTCTTCCAGCTTGTTGCTGCCAATAACCGTTCCTACCCGACCCCAGGATCGGAACACCCAGTACCTGCAAATACCACACGAAGACCAAAGTGGTCATTGAAAACCTGTACACGTATGTATATATATATATATATGTGTACCCCTATGTTTTGTGGCACCTGAGTACGCCAGAGCCACCCATTGACCCCCCCCCTCAGATAGGACAAGGAAGAATCTGTACCCCTTATCCTCAAACAAAGCAGCTTCCTTTTCCAATTATCACCCTCCCCAGGTTCCAACTCTTCTATCAGCCCTCATCCTCTTTTACCCTCCTACCCAATTACCACCTTTCCGCAAGCTCCCACACTGACTACCCTCCACTCCCACCCAGCCCCCCCTCCCCCAAACGCAGCCAGTGCCCCCCACACATTGCCTCCATCCGAAACGCACTTCTAACATCCATTTCTTCCAACCAGCTGTAGTCACGTCTTCTCCCAAATCACCCCACATCCAGCCTCCCCCCACCCAGCCATCCTCTCTGCCCATTTCAGGTCACTGTATAGGAGAGAACAAACCTGGTGTCTCTGTCGTGTTCTATGAGCTGCAGTTTGTAGTAAGAATTTGTCCCCCGCGTTATATCCACCAGGCCTAGCGTAGCGCTGAAGATCTTGCCACTTTTTTCCAACACGTGACATGAATTTTCAAGTCCTGAAACAATCAGACAGATACAGTCCAATTATTAACACAAAGTGACCAGTTCAGCGATCAGAAAACCTTTATAATATTAAAGTGCACCATCTGCATAACGCAACAGTATATGAAGCCATATTGTGGAGGCACAAAAAAAATATTACCACCACAACACAGCCAACCCTTCCGTAGAAAAGAGCGAGACAAAGTACCCCAGCAACGCCACTGACTACAAACAAAATGGCTGCCTGGATGATCTGTCTCAGTAATAACCCTGGCTCCCAGTCAAGCGATAGGCTGCCTTTTCGACAACTTCCCCAACTGTTCCGGCTCAGAAAAAACTGAACCCAAAACACAGCGATACGACCAGCACTATACTGAGGAACAAACTATGTATTTCAATTTCGTATATATATTACACATAGGGACCGAGCCGTATTTTATGACTCTTCAATCTGATCATTCACTCCGTCATCTGAAAAACATATAAATTCTATTCTTACAAACCTACAAATACGGACATGAAAGGAGCAGTCACTGTGCTTCCCCCAGGAGCTAACACTTTGTTTTAATGAATATCACCGACTTAATGACCTTGTACAACTTACACACTGCAGATCCCGTGTGTCCCAGTGTGTTGTGTCTCCATTATTAAACAGAGACCCAAGAGTATATAAAAGCAAAGTGTGACACAGGAAAACAACAAATACATCAATAAAACGACAAGCATACGCTAGGGTAAAAAAATAGGGCTCTGTGGAAGTGTCACACGGACTGCACTGGGGCAAACTGAAGGGTTTATAGAATAAATAAAATGTACTGAAGCCAAAGAAAGCATCAAAACTGCTCTGAACCCCTGATGAGCATAAAGGAATAAGAAGAATTTTTACCCAGCATCCTTAGTGGTGGGGGATAATGACTGGAGCGATTTCAGAACCTTGCAATAAGTCAGTTACACAGAAAATAAATATTTTAATAATGGTCATTTACAAACCGAAAAAAATTAAAACCAGTTTCACTGGTCAGTGAACGGATTTGCAGCCCAGACTGTGGACTCTGCAGAAGGACATAAACTTGGCGTGATTATTGGGGCGGATGGAGGGTGTTCCCATGCTGGAGTGCAGGAATGAGATTTCATTCTCTGGGACAAAAGATGGAGCGTAGAGGATATTTACAGGGGCGGTTCATGCTTTGGGTGAGGACACACAAATGTTTCCTCCCTGCTACAGGATTTAAATCTTCTGACACCTCCGAGGCCCCATCCTTATAATGGGATGCACTATGCACATAGATTAATATATCTTAAAAACACAAAAGTGACACCTGACAGACAGCAATGTCACCCAACTCTCATAATTTAAGATATAAATAAGCCTAAATCAGTATTTATTTTTTGAGATAAAAAGAAACATTTTGAAATTATTCTTCCTCATACAAATGCAGCCTTCACCTTGTAATGTTTCCAATCATGGAAAAAAAACAAAAAAAAAAATCTTGCATCTAGTTTTTATTTTCACATCCTCAGAGCTATCGACAGACATCATAGACTAATAGAAAGCTGCTTCTTGTCACTTACCAGAATCTGGGTCAATAGCTGCTCCCCCTTTGACAGTCAATTTCATTTTTTTCTCAGATTTGCTGCCTCCTAAAATTAGGAAAGAAATCTCTGTAACATGCAAGTTTATGTAGAGGAAATGAAAGGATGGTTACATTTATGGGTCAATTAAAGAAGTTCTCTACTTTACGGCGGGATTTCTCTTGCACCCCATTGAGGTGCGGGGGAAAAGGAGTGGAGATTTCTTCCGTAATTGCCGGCAATGTGAGCGGCGCGATATCCACGCACCACATCGCCGTCAATTGAATCTCCACCTTAGAGGTGTTTTCCACCTTTAGATGACTAATTTGTTGACTAGTGCACGCAATGATTATTTTATTGCAGGTGGATACGGCACAAGGTTGCTGTCAGATATCAACTTTTTCTGATACAGAGTGCATAGCAGAGCACTGTAGTATCCAAGGGACATAAAGATAAAGAAATCTGCCTGATGGGGAGCACGATATGGCTTCAATCACATCTACGATTCTGGCCTCAGCTAGCTTTTGTCCTAATTTTGTTCAGGAAACTCTGGGAGAACCGGTGTAATTATTGCCACCAAGAGCTGCGAGGAAACCCAACCGAGAGATGACGGACTACCTCCAGCTGCAACACCTGGTGGATGCCTCAGAGGAGGAAGGGGGTCGGTGAGCAAACCGATGGAACTCCGTGACCTAAACTGTATTTATTGCTGCTCGTACGGATTCTATGCAGAAACATCTTAATAAAACTATTTTTTTTAAAAAATTGTTTTAAAAAAATCTAAAGTAGAGTAGATACTAAGTATCGGGGGTACAAGCATTCATAATTGTTCAATGTTTATGAAAACGTCTTTTGATCGTACTTACATGATGTACCCGTTGTGTGTATATTTTAATAAAACTGCAAGTTTTGATACAACTTTGATAATATAGAGACATAAATGAAAGGTGCAGAAGAATAAAGCAAAATAAAAGTTGCAAGAGGGTATACCACCATTCATTAAAGTCATCTGAAGGTTGAAACCCCCTGTAAAAACCATTCCAATCTTTCTGATCAAGCCCATCATGCACATCCTACTGGTTATATTATTAACCCTCACCTTGCTCTTCCTTCACCTTCCCTGCGCTCTTCACGGCACTGGGCTTCTGCTTAGGCTCCTGCACCTCCTGCTTTATCTCCGCACCCCACGTAGATATCCGGTGCTGTGTCAGCAGCTCCTGGATGCTCTTCCCAGACTGCAGCTCCTTCAGGAAGTCCTCACTCACCACCGGGACATTGGCAGCTTTCACTTCCTCCATCTTCTTACCGATCTTATCCACCTCCTCTGTTTATGGTCAAAACACAGGCAGATTAAACCAATGTAGAACGAAAGCTTTAGCTCGGACAATGCAGAGCTAGAAACATTAGTAATCTCTATATCGTGCACAGTCAAGGGCTATTTTAGGATTAATGGGTCTTTAATGTAGAACATTTGCCCCAGGCAGGTCTTTACATGCACAATGTATACAGAAAAGACCAACACCATGATCACCCGACTCTTCACTTACTCTGGGTGCTGATACAAATTGTGGCTTTATTTGCAGATCCGGTCGTCTTTCCACCCAGTTCTTCAATCAAAGTCTTTGTTTCATCTTTGTTTTTGGACAGTTTGCCAACAACAAGAACCTTCATGTTTGTCAATGGCTTGCCTTAACAGGAAAATAGAGATGTTAAGTCGCTGGTTTGAATAAGAGGTCAAAGCAATCAGCAGCCGTAACACACCAGACGTCCCAGCATGTAGATGCCCTCACCCTAGTACAACACGCAGGCTGGTAGGAGCGAGGATCACCTAGTAAAGGACGCAAACTTCACAATGCTTCCCCGAACAGCAGAGATACAATGACTTATATAGTCATTATATAGTACTAGAATAATGGTAACTTGAATAGAACACCTTTCCTGCTGGCAGCATTCCCTCTCTGTAATCCTACTAGTGGTCAGCCTGAACCTGGTTCCCCCTTTGTCCTTTCTATGCCCTCTGGTGTGTCTGGCATCTCAGTTGTAAAACTTTGTTCCATGTATCTTTTCCCGCTCCTCCTCCCATACCCAAGTCTAACAGTGTCATGTTCTTCTTAAACAGGGCTGGTTCCCCTTTAAACTGCAAAAGAAACGTCCATTCACCTTCTGGAACAGGCTCCTCTTTAATGTCAGGGACAGCAGGGACGGGGGCACTGACGGGAGCTGGTGCAGCATTTGGAGGGAAGGCCCGATCTCTTTTTTTAAACTTGAATTTCTTCAGATATGGGATTTCGTGAAACTCCTGAATATATGAAAACAAATGGGACACACGTAAGTTTTCTTTCTAGAGAATGATCTGCAGAGAGCAGCGGAAGGAAAAGCTTCAGTTCGGGCGGCACATGAAAGTCCAAGAATGATAGAAGCTGGCTTCCCTTACCTTCGGTATAACCCAGTCCTTTCTATTGGGGGTCTGTGTCTTAGCAACACATTTAGTCCAAGCGCTGATGTCTCCTGTGCAGTAATAAGCATCAGTCTTGAACACAAACTGTCCCCCCTTGCATTCCTCGCAAGGGAGCAGAGCACCAAACGCCATTCCTTCCGCCGTCCTGTCCTGGATCTATAGTACCGGGAAGGAAGAGGTTTCACTTGTAAGAAACATTACAAAGAACAATTACCAACAATCAAACACAATATCTATAGATTCCTCTGAGAAAGGCAATTTCATATCTGGGATATACTTCAATAAAACATTGCTCAGTTTTCATTGTAATTTAGCCACAAATTGGCACAATACTACTGCTGTATATAGATAAGACTGTGCTTCCAGAAGTACTAATGCACACCACAGGAATGCTTATTTTCAAATAACAGACATTTTCCAGAGAGACGATACAATCCTCTAATATAGGATGAGGACATGACTTGACTTACGTTTGTCTCTCCCGATGGCACCTGCTGTTTGTTGGCTATAAGCAGCTCCTTCAGGTCATTGGTGCTACAAACCTTCTTCAGCTCGTCCTTTATACTCCAGATGAGCTCCGTCTGCTCCTGTAACAAGAGACAGACATAGGGACACAATTATCCAAAAATAATAATAAGTACTGACTAGTTAAAGCTGAGGTTACATAGAATTTAATATGGATCCACAGGTGAGATATACCGGCGTAAAGTATCATTAAAGTGGTCACATTGTGAATATCTGCGGGAGTTTAATTTACTTACATTTTGGATACAGATCAGTAATTGATGCTACATATAAAATAATAATAAAAATGTTCTGCTCATGTTCACAGGTAAACTGTTAATAGTGCGCTGCTAATTTCACACCAATACCCATGTTGTTGGTTTATATTGAATCTGATATGATGGGAAAGTGGGTCCAACGATGACCCTTTGCCAAATGTGCACGGTGAACAGTCGAACCAGGAAATCTCACCAGCTATGCCCAGTTGAGTGTGTGTGTTTGGATTCATCTAATGTGGACACTTGAATGTGGTCAAGCTGGACATGGAGACACATATGGGCAACCTTTAGTCTCACCCAGTGATATTTACACAACGGGCTGTACGCCACATTATAGCCTAATTATGGCCAGTGAGCAGTAACGAGCCATTGAGACTGAATGAGAACTAGCGAGAACACTGTCAGCGCTACCATTTATAAATACTGGCTCTAAATAACAATAGGAATGTAGCCTTCACATATCATGTTCTCGTGTGTAAAACTCGCATACAGGTATAATGATCATGTCCCCTTATCTCACCTTCAGCAACTTCTCCAGCTTTGATTCCTTTTCCTTCTCTTTCTTTAGTTTCTTTTTGGCAACAGCCGATCCGTCCAGCTCATCCCCATTTCTCTTCCTGGGTGAAATCCAGATTGAACATATTAAGGGATAGTGTATAAAGACTGCGATGTCGCTGAAACTTAAAATGCCCATTTAGCCAATGCTCTAATACATACAGACACTTGTTGGACTTCTAAATAGAGTTCAGGAGAATCAATGGGAACAAATACAGATGGAGCGCACGTCTTTAAGACAAACTGTGTAATCGGTCATGCCAATCACCAATAAGCGTTTCATTGTGGATTGTGTGGCGTTATGATGCAATCCCAAAAATCCACCACAGTGTGTGTGTTGGAGGGGGAAGGGGGGGCATGGGGTTGTCTGATCCTACTAGATAGGAAAAAGATGTGCCCCATCTTTAGTCTGTGTTCACCATTAAATGGCTAAAATAAATCCCCCCCCATATAATTTGTTTTACGATTCAAATGGAACTAAAATAAACAATGTTATGGAGAAAATATGAATGGCTGGACAAGGACATTACATTAGAGAAAGCCATTGTCTCACACTGAAATATTAATACAGATTAATATATTACAATAGATTGGGTAAAACAGAAGACGTACAATATGACTAATTATAGCAGGGAAAACAAGGTACAAATACATCTCTAATTAGGACACCTAACGGACAAGGTGTGAGATATACTCCAAGAAAGGGTATTTTATATCCTCCAGGGAGAGACATTAGCAGGTTATCAAAATTAGTGCCTCAGTGACTAATTATTAAGGTAATTAATCAAATCTATTCTCAACACCTTCATGAATGATGGAGCAGAGCAGCTGGATGGAGCAGTAACAAAACACAAATAAATACAAGAGGTAGTGATCGGCCAACAGGGAGAGAGAACTTTATTACACTGGAGCCGTCACCAGACCGGCATCTGCCAAGGAAGAACCCAGTAAGTGCCATTAATTGTATTAGGAAGAGACCTAGCATATGTAGGTAGGATGGTTACAAATGGCAGCCGCATTCGGACAATCAGATATATCCCACGGCCAGCATCTGCGGCAACGACCTAAATGTAGGGCTGCTTCTTCAAATGTAATTTAATATTAATTATCTTCATAATGTGTGATGACTAAAAGCAGATACTGCACAGACCTTACCAGTAAAATGCTAATTATATAAAGTGCAGTTGACTTAGTTTGTGCCCAGATAGAGGCCTCATGCTCCCAAGATGTACTCGGAGGATTACGCCACTTTTTGTGTAGAACATCTTTGCAAACTAACCCAAACTGCGGGGCAGACAGAAGGCCGTTTGCAGCATACTCCAAATATGACTTTCACAGAAGTGTCAGGGGACAGATCCCGGCCATTAAGATGAAGAATAACAGTGTAGTAATGTGGGTTGTAAAAATTATTTTCACCCAAAATGTGTAATTATCCTTGAAGACGCAGCTCTGACCAGAATGTAACACAGAAAAGCGCATTCGTCAAACGGAGATCAATCTGAACAAAGCTTTAAACATAATTACTTTTGCTTTTCCATTTGCTGCCATGTGTTTTTCAACTGCGACATAAAATAGATAGATAATTAGTTCCCATAAAAACGTCTTATAACAGCAGCTTCAGGAATGTCCCTCCATTGTTATGTTCACTTAATCCAGTCGCACTAGAGATATTAATCAGTCAGATATAATGGACAAGGCAGACAAGTGCAACAGCTAAATGACCACACAAGCCATTGTGTACATAACCACATGTGAAACAAAGCAAACATATTTGCTAAACTGCATGCCATGTTTTCTTTCTACTTGTGATTTAATGTTATAGTTTTTACTACAGTTTAATGGTTTTCTGGGTGTTTTTAGGGTGCGAGGAACAGAGGACCATGTTAGTTGTTTAACATACAGTACAATAAAAATGTCAGAGGTGTGAAGCATTGGTGAATGTGCTTATCCAGTCAGAGGGAAAATATCCAAACAGAGCTCAGGAAAACATAACTTCTGATAATAGGGTAAAAAAGTTTTCTATGCAAGATCAACATTTGATTGCATCCTATATTCCCCTGAATAATGTATTATAATGTAATGTTTCTTAGGGCTGTGTCACACTGGCAGGGATTATAGCAGTATAAGAAAATCATTGCAAATATCTTCCTACCTAAATCAATTAAATGCTTCTGTATGAAGCCCTCTGGTCATCAGCTGCGTTTCCTGCGTACAGAGATTTATTCCAGTGCATAAACTACTATATAGTATACTGAAATCAATGGTATCTGACAAGTGTCTGTACTGCAGGGATTTATAGCGCCTTTTCTTCCTCTTCATGTTCAACATCTGTCAGAGAAACACAGCTACTGTGTGATGGCGCACTGGATCTCCCCTTTATAGTTCCCACCTTAGGATTATATTTTAGTGGCACATGGGGCATTTTACTGCATCCATAAGGTTACTAAAAGCACAGGTGAAAAACTGTGTAAATAGTTCATGAAGTGTTACACCAGTGAGTTTCCTCCAGCAATAGATGGTCAATGGCTGCCAATAAAATGCTACCGGATAATGCAGCAATTGGAGGCAGCAGTAAAATCGCTCACCGACAGCACATTAAAATAAAATCATGGATTTTCCACTATAAATTCACCAGTGCGACACTGCACTTACAGTTAGATATGACGACATCTCCCTATCTTTTAAGGATGCGCTTTATTTCACTGACAGAATATACCGGTCTCATTTCAAAGCTATACTGAAACAAAACGTGACAAAACTCAGTGGGACCAAATCTTTCCTTACACAGATAATCCTCGCAGCAACTAGTCCTATTCAGCCCCGGGTGTGACCTCCAAACGACAGCGATGCCAGATAATCATCCTACAGAAAACTGACGGTATGGTTATCGGATACGGCGGGAAATACTGTGGGACGAGGATGGCTAACAGGCGGTTTGTGTGACCAGGTTTTGGTAAATTAAGTCTGAAATGATGAGAGATTACCCATCCTAGGGGCAAATGTCCGGATCTCGCCTATTGGCCACTCAGGATCGCCCCTCTTGTGACGAACTTTAGAAAAATAAGACATCAGAAGAGTTTATTTTATGAATAAATATCTGATGTCGTGAACAGATCAATGTTCTCATTGACTAACTCCATAATTCTGCTATCCCGCCCCATCCTAAATAAGTCCCTCCTCTCACTCCAACTAGCTCTCGCTTCCCTCCACACCATTCGCCTCCGTTTATTTCCCTGCCCTTCTCAAATGTTATCTCTCACAAGTTTGTCCCTCTCTACCTCCTAATCCTCTTTGCGATTTTTCCTTTGTTCTAGCTGTGTCTTATGTAGGTGCTGTCTCTATTGTCTCCTATTGATTTTAACAGATTAGACTGTTTCTCAGGGTTGCAGCGTCAGTAGCATCTTATAAATAAACTAAGACGATAATAACATAGGGACAATAAGAAACAACCTGTAAAAAGAATTGCGGCCACAGAGCTGCTGCAATAGGCAACTGTGGAAATAAAAAGGACAGATCCAGTTTTCCGCCATCTCCTAATCAGTGCTGCTCTGGGCTTAAAACGCAGATACGGATGTATTTCTACATCTTGCACATAACTCAATTTTTTTCCTTAATCTTTACTTCAGGTATCTTCAACAAATTTTACATCCACCATGAACGCCAGTACGTCATCCGCTACGGAAATGATATTCACTATGGATGGTCCTTACACAGCAGCGGAGATTGTGATCGCCGCTACGGCCGCTTTAGGAAACGTACTGGTGTGCATTGCTGTCATGCAAGACAGGAAGCTGTGGACGGTGACCAACTATTTCCTGGTGTCGCTGTCGGTGGCAGATGTGTGCGTGGGAGCCTTCGCTATTCCCTGTGCCATACTGACGAGTATAGGCATCCCGCGATATAATCTGGAGCTGTGTCTGCTGATGCTCTCCATTCTGATCATGCTGACAATGAGCTCCACCTTCAGCCTCCTGGCCATCTCCGTGGACCGCTACATCGCTATCCTAAACCCTCTGCGCTACAAGAGCATAATGACCCCCGCAAACTCGTTCATTCTGATCGTCGCGGCCTGGATCGTTGCGTTTCTTAGCGGACTGATGCCACTGATGGGCTGGCACAAACCGCCACCCCAACACGGCTACTGCATCTTTGTCCACGTCATCGATATGACTTACCTGGTGTATTTCTTCTCCTTCACCTTTTTCTACTTGCCTGTGATCATCATGGTCATAATTTACACTCAGATCTACTCTGCAGTGAGGAGACAGCTAAAGGGCATTGTGGGTAAACACGGAGCAGGGATGAAGGAGCTAAAGACGGCCACCTCTCTCTTCACAATCATCTTCTTCTTTATGTTATGCTGGGCGCCCCTGCACGTCATGAACGGATTGAGCCTGCTCTGCCCGCAATGCTACATCCCTCCGATTATCCTGCAGATTGGCATCATCCTGACTCACGCCAACTCTGCCCTAAACCCCGTTATGTACGTGTACAAACTAAAATCCTTCCGAAACACGTTCAAGAGAGTCTTCCTGTGCAGGGACGGCTCAGTCACACCGGCCAAATGGACGGACCAAACCTCTGATGTTCATTGACATCACTTTAATACAAAACATTTAAAAATCAGTGAGACACGGTGCTTGGTAAAAATCAGAATGTTACCCCAGTGGGTACGAGGCCTTATAGTAAAGGTAATAGTTCTATTAATACTTGCACATGATCTCTAAATGTATAGAAAAAGCCTGTTTTTTTCCCCCAAAAACACATAATATTTGCAATTAAAGTTTCAGAGGAAAAAGGTGCTTTAAAATAGTCATTTGTAACATATGAAAATAATTTTGGAACTAGAAGGAATAATATAGATTAGTGGTTTTATTTAATAAACTGCCGTTTGAAAATGTGGAGATATGGCTTATTATGACCATCAGTGATTTATATAGCACCACTAGCGCTGTACAGAGAACTAACTTGCATCAGTCCCTGTCCCAACCGGGGTCAATTTGATAGCAGCCGATTAACCTACCAGTATGTTTTTGAAGTGTGGGAGGAAACCCACAGTAACCAATCAGATTCTAGATATTATTTATTTAGTACATACTACAAAATAATAGCTAGAATCTGATTGGTTGCTATAGTTAACATCTCCACTTTTTCAAACCCGCAGTTTAATAAATATACCCCTAGGAGTTGTGCCTATGTTTAATTATATGGGGGACTAGGGTGAAGGGTGCTCTTTAACCGAAAAATAGACTAGCCATATCACCAGGTGATTGACTGCTGTGCGAGGCTGTTGTAGAGACACAAGTAGACATACACACAGTGATTCCAATAGGGTGAGGGACAACAGAATACTTACCTTTTATTTTCTTTTTTGCTACAGTGATCACTAGACACTGCCCTGTACTTCAACAAATACAATAAAAAGTTAGTGCCCCAAAAAGAGCTATCAGATGACATTCTAGGCACGTAACAATGTAAGAACACACATTATTATAGAGATTAAAGCCAACTGATCACGTAAGATTCTGTACGTATAATTGTGTAATGCAGGGTTTCCCCAAATCCAGTCCTCAGGGACCCCTAACAGTGCAGGTTTTCCCATATCTCCTCGCTGGAGCTCAGGTGTATTCATTACTGTCTAACACATTGTAACAGATCCACAGGTGATCCCAATTCTATCACATGTGACCTGGAAAACCTGCACTGTTACGGGGCTCCCGAGGACCAGATTTGGGCAATACTAATGGATAAAACACTGGAGATGTATAGCTGAAGAGGTGCTGGCACTTACTGGGCTGTTCATGGGTAGCTACAACAACTTCTTAACGGTTGTACAAAGTTTGTGAAAAAGGAGCATAAGAGCAACAGATTATTGTAACCCCTGACAAAGTCCACTTGTTGAAACGCGTTGGGTATGACATCATCCTGTACATGCGCAGACGCCCGCAATCAAAAACTTGGACTCAGGGCTTCACTCTCTCGGCCGAGGTTAAGAGTGAGGGACACCCCAGAGTGGAGTTACATTAAGGAATGGAAATCAGCAAAGCTCGCCTCCAGTGACAATTAATGAAATATACGCCTCACTTTTATAGCTATAAAAGGTTTTTACTTGCTACTAAGATATTTATATTCATAAGAATACTCCACTATTGTGTTTCCCGATCTTTCATACCACAGAGGATGAGATATGCACAGGAGAGCAGCAGATTCTAAATAATCTAAGTCAATGGACAACCAGACGGATATATGAATTCAACTCCTAAGTATCTTACTGTAGATGTTTGAGTGCTGCCTGCAGGAGACGGATGTGTGTGTTTCTCCTTAATGTAAGTGCAGTAATATGATATTTCCTGGATTCATTCATTTTATGCCTTAGGGGAGAACGCAGTACTGACATATACTTCTAGATACATAGAAATATTTAAAATTATTTTTAAAAAATAAAATGCAGTTACATGGTGTCCACACCTCTCATGGTATTACAGTATAACTGGATTCACAGCTGCCCCTATGTCACACTAACTACCTCTATATAACTTACTACGGACACTATAAAAAAACTGCATCCAGACACTCTGGCCAGTATAAGCTATCGTTGTATGTATAAAAAGGTCACTCACGAACGCACAATCACCCGTTTGCTTCAATTTGTTAATTTAAGCCTATCATTTTCAATAACCTGGGGCGTAAGATGAGCAGGCCAGACAAGTCTAGTTCCTGTAGTGCCTTACTCCCAGCACAGCGCCCTCTATACACCATGGTGAGAAGTGTCCTCCAAATAGGATGCCTGAGAAAACTGGTGTTATGGCTGTTTTTACATCAGGTTTTTAAACTTAGCTCCGTTAGAAATAAAAAATGAAGTTTGTAAACCAGGAGCAGAGCACTGGCTCTGTAGCATAGAAAATTAAATGCGTTTTCCAATTTGGGAAAAAATTCACAACATTACAGGCTCTGCACCTCTTGTCCAAAATGTCCACCCCATGTTTAGATGAGGCAGCTCAAATACATACCCCTCATTCTTTACTGCAGGGAGCTTCGCTTTCAGAGCCTCTTTGTCTTCTGCGTTCAGAATGCTGAAACCCTTCATCTGGCTGGCGTTGTATATCGAGAGGAAGCCCAGCTCTTCCCTGCGGCTCACAAAGCAGTCTGGGTGGTACCAGCGGTCAATCATCCCCAGCTGAGGCCGCTCCACATCCAAGCTCTTCTTAGATAACCTGACCTGACCCTGCACACGGAACACACACAGGGCAACGTTTAACAACATGAAACATACATTAGCTACATTTATACAAAAGGATACGTTTGATCTCAGGCATTTGAACCTCTGGCACATGGAAATAATCAGACAGACATACTCTACAGAAAGAGGAAGGAGGAAGTTACAGACTAAGATTTAGATGGTGTAAGGGGCAGGGTCCCCAAAAGCACAGAAAATTGTGGTGTCACATGCATGGTTGTGGAGGTGGTAGATCCATCTAGTTTTTGTGTTACCTTCTCTATTTTCTGGTCACAGCCTTTGCAGGTGCTGCGGTTGGACTTTGCATATTCAGCTGCAAAATCATTCAGTGTCATGTTTGCTTTTCCTCCTTTGGCGTCACCTCCAGCCCCTAAGGGTAAAAAAATAATAAATCACTCAGCTGGAACAGTTAGTCCCATTATGACACTTAAGTTTTTAGTTAACATGTTTGTCCAGAACTACGTCTAACATTTATGATTATTTTAACATTTGATCCTCTCTTTGTCCTGTGCTGCTCTTCTATAGACTGGTCTGAGTCAGTGATGTTGTCAGTGTCCCTCCCACTTCTGATTTGCATGCACTGGGGATGTACACAGAGGAGGGGCCTCGACTACCAGTCTATGTTTTAACCAGGTGATCAGGACTAGTGCACAGAACAGTAACACGATGGTTGGAGGCTTTCGGGGGCAGGAACCGCAACTCGCTTTCAAAATTCTCCAGACCCCTGAACCATTAGGGGTGTGAGTAAAAACAGGCAGAGATTCTACGTATTTCATGGAACAGTATAACACATGCGGTGTCCACTCCTATAGTAATGTACAGTATAAACTATATACATATTTATTTTATAGACACATCATGTAATAAGCCTTAATAACAACTATCCTTATGTCCCCTGTAAAGTAGAACTAAACATAACTGGGAAAACTCAATACAAAAGGTATTGATACATAAAAATGCTTCCACATTACATGCTTTTTTAAAAGATATTTGCCGTTGATTTGATCCAAACACATTCACATTTTTATGGATAACGACCTGTACAATGAGCTCTTTGCACAAATATTATTTTTTAAAAACAAACCATGTCCTGTCCTGTCCTGTGCTCCACCTACCAGCTGTGGCTCCTCCCGTTTCAATCGCCTTTTTAATTTTTTCCTGATCGTCCCACCGCAGCTCCGTGAAGCCATCAATCTCCCCGTGGGATAAGACGCGCGTACGCTTCCAGAAACAGGAATAGTGGTGCCAGTGTGGGACTTTCCCATCAAACATGGGCGACTAGGAGACATAATAACAGGAGAGGATCAGCTTCCATTGCATTCAAAATAAACAGCCATTAATGACATTAGTCTTGTATGTCGACTATATCTGATGCTAACAGATGTATAAACTCCAGTACACGTGGTGCGTTATTATTATTTTTTATTTATAGGGCGCCACAAGGTGTCCGTGGCGCCGTACAGGGACAAAAACGAATTACAATACAAGGTGAGACAGCACAGTACAGTAAACATAAAGCACAGTAACTCAGTAAGCTCAATGCACAGCTAGTGAGGGCGGGGGGGGAGTATCCGCAAATGACGGGGCCCAAAAGGAGGGCGCGGAAGACAGGGAGACCCCCAGAGGTCTGGGTGTTCTGATGTCTTCGCTTCTGTGTTCATTAGGAAAACTTGTGCATTATAAGGCACCATCCTACTGCGAGTTATTACAAATTACCACGTATTTCCGTGAACTGTATAAAGACTACGGCTTTGTGCCTTTATATGGTCATGGAACTAATCGCTGACTTACAACATCCGTCTTACGTACAGTAGAAGGTAAATTATCAGTAACTATGAATATTAATATGTATCTACACTTATCATGGTAAAGGGGAAAGTGGGAACCCGAGAAAGAGGAGTCAGCCTAATATTTTGTTCTGTTCAAGGCAAATACACAACATTAAGTAAAAATATACAGCATTAGGTAGAAGGCGTTCCCATAGCTTAATGTCCCTATCGGAGTTGTGTGATCCCAAGCAGTGGCGGAAGACTTAGCAGTAAGATGGAATTTAGAGTTTGACAACAATGCCACGAGCTGCCCAGGACTATCTTATAGTTTATGGAAAAATAACTTTATACGATTCCCAAATATGGCAGCCAAAGACCACGTCGCTGAATCACACTTGGCACTACCCGGCTAAACAATTGCAAACGGCTTTAACAAACAGAAAATGTTCATACACTGGCAGTCACAGAATGCAGGAAGTGTAAAGTGTGAGGATATGATGGCAGTAACAAGGTAACACTGTACTGCTATAGGACTTATAAGTAGCTCTGATACTGTAGAGTAAAACAAGAAGACGCCCATCTTTGAGATCTGCCTTCATCAAACGTTATTACATCAAAAAGCCGAACATACATTTACTGATCAGTTATAGAACATACAGTTTAATGTGAGAAGTATGGTTTATCAATATACAGATATAAGATGATTAACTTCTGCACAGAAACTTGTTGGATCTTCCCAATTGAATATCAATTGACAGAACTCCCCCATGAAAGCTAAAACATGGACATTATCTTTTATTTATAAAGCGCTGACATATTACGTAGCGCTGTATATGGAGAGGGATCAGGACACAAAAATTACCTACAGTTACATGAAACAGAAGGTACACATGGCCCTGACCAAGTGAGCTTACAATCTAAGAGATATTCTAACAAACCGGAGCTGCATAGCAATCAATTATCTATAAGGAAGAGGGTCAGCCCAAAACAGAGGTGAAATCATAACTACAAAACGCAGTGGTAGGTGGATACGAGGCAAACTGGCCTTAAACCCATACCAGAAAAGCAATTTTTAACCTCATTCCTGGCTTTATGCAAGAAAGTAAATCTGGGTTTATATGTTGCTGTGTATCAAAGAGCAATGAAAACAAAGACACAGTGGCTCAGTGGTTAGCACTTCTGCCTCACAGCACTGCGGTCATGAGTTCAATTCCCAACCATGACCTTATCTGTGTGGAGTTTGCATGTTCTCCCCGTGTTTGCGTGGGTTTCCTCCGGGTGCTCCAGTTTCCTCACACACTCCAAAAACATACTGGTAGGTTAATTGGCTGTTATTAAATTGCCCTTAGTCTCTCTGGGTCTGTCTGTGTTAGGGAATTTAGACTGTAAGCCACAATGGGGCAGGGACTGATGTGAGCGAGTTCTCTGTACAGCGCAACGGAATTAGTGGCGCTATATAAATAATGATGATGATCTGTGTGCGCGGTCATCTTCTCACAGGACCCAGTGAATGTGAATATAAATGCATATATAATCTCCTACAATTGAAGACTCAAAAAAAATAATAATAAAAAAAAAAAATACAGTTTCTAAACCTTTGACTTTTAAACTTTAAAAACCACAAACAAGACGAAGAAAAAGAGCTTCCAAATTCTAGGCCTGTCCAGGCAATGTGCGAGCCTAAAAAAGAGTGGAAGTGAAATAGCACAAGCTAAAGATCCATTAATCCGTATTCTGTGAATGTGAGCTGCCCACACAGTGACATTTACAGCAGATATATGAAGACTGGCTGGGCCCAAATCTCAGATGCAATAAAGGATACGGACCTCTTATTATCACTAATTATTGTACTGCCGTTACTGGACTGTGTCCAAATCAGACAACAAATGTCATGCACTTATTAAACACAGGGGAGAGTACTAGCCGCAGGTGTTCGAATATAAATATTTACAGCTCCAATACATGTCATAGCAATGGGTGAGTCAGGAATCACAGGATCCTTCTTAGTGCAGGAAATCTCTGCAGACCTACTAGAGCAGGGGTAGGCAACCTGCGGCTCTCCAGGTGTTGTGAAACTACAAATCCCATCATGCCTTGCCACCTATCTGCTGGTTATCTACCTGCAAAGCATGCTGGGACTTGTAGTTTCACAACACCTGGAGAGCCGCAGGTTGCCTACCCCTGTACTAGAGGATGCATCAGTGATAACAGTGCTCAGCTACAAGAGACAGCCCCTCTGAGATGAACAGGTCTATAGGAGTGTCTTCTCCAACTAGCAGATAAACTGAAGACCTTGCATATGGTAAACCTTGGGGAGAGATTGGTAAAGAAACATTCTGACAAGACAGACCCTGATCGTGTGAGAACACAGCATTAAATTCAGTGCAAAGCCCCCCAAAAAACATAAAAAGTATGAAGGATACAGAACAGCAACAAAGGAAAAGAAATAAAAAAACAAAATCATATATTTTCTTGTGATTTTTGGGGAAATTTATCTACAGATCGCAGTTTCAAAAGTCTGACTAATCAAGTCTTCAAAAATTGATAAAAAAATAAATAAGGTCAATCATCGTTGGTGCGGCTTAGTAATGTCACACAAAGATATGACAACCTACAATCACTGCGAGAAGCTCTGCTAGACATGGTAATGAGGGGAATGCCTCGGACATTGTGGGGAGATATGGGGAAATTATAGTGAATGCATTTAACGTCATTATGCATGGTTCACCAATTATGGAACACCCCCCCAGAAAACGCTAAAATGTGGACATCATTTTTCTTTGAACAAAAAAAATTAAAATGGGGTATTTTTTGCCATCAAATGGTCACACATCTAACAACAAAATTCAGAGCAATTTATGTTATGACCATTCTAGGATTAAAGAAAAAAAAAGGCTTGTGAAAGTTTTGACACCCTGTGAGGAACAGAGTATCTCCACACAGATAAGGCCATGGTCGGGAATCGAACTCATGACCCCAGTGCTGTGAGGCAGAAGTGCTAACCACTGAGCCACCGTGCTGGCCCTACACTGATTTATATCCTATTACGGTAATAAAACTTATCTCTGAAGGCTAAAATAAAAACCCTACATCCCAAATTACATTTATGCTTTATACACACTAGTTTTCAAAGTGTTTTTATTGCATCTCAAAATGCAAGTAAAAATGCATACAAACCGCTTTGCGTTTAAATTAATTTTAATCTGATTTGTAACATGTGCCTGTGAGAAAAGAGGAAGTGACTTTGTTCATGCCAAACACGTGTAAAGGCTTCTTAAACACGTCTCATTAGGTTTACAGTGTGTGATCGTTGAGATGATGGTAAGTTTGTAACTGCGTTGATGCTAGACACACAGGAATAGAACAAAATGTGTTAATCCTCTATAAATAAAAAAAACACACAACTTAAGGACGGTAAAAACTCTTATATAGTATACTGATTTATTTTTTTTCATATCTGCTTACGAGCACTTAACTTGCATTAGAAAGGCATCTTAAACACAGAATTTAATGTCGGTGTATATGAAAACTAACCTCTCAGACTTACAAAGTAATCAATGCAGAACAATTTTAAAAACACTACAAAGGAACTGAAACAAAGCCCTAACCCTAGCAATAAAACAGAGGGGGGATTCTACTAATTGTAACTATTTGAATGGTAATTGATGGAATGCAGATGTCCCAGCATCCCACTGATCTAGATATGCTGCAGGATAAGATTAGGAAAAAAACAGAGAGATTACATTACATAGCAAACACTGTGAATCTCCCAACCCCTTTATAAATGTTTTCTTTAATGTTTCCCAACTTCTGTAACACTCTGGAAACCAGTGGTATAATACAAAGGGCAGAAACTAGCTCTAAAATGTCATCAGGTTTCATAGAAATAGTTTTTTGGGTGTGTACGTGTTTTACTGCCGAATGGATCAACAGCTCGGACCAGAGCACTGTTAATCCATTTTCTTCCACTAGTTTATATCACACTAATGCCTTACATATAAGCAATGACTGGGCTAATGCAAATGATCAAACATGCAATTTCATGGTGACAGCACTGGGATTAGCCAGCTTCTTAACTCCGCACTCTCTCCATGTGATAGGTAGGCCAGGTTTTTATTTTTAACTCTCCGAGTTCAGTATATAGCAAGGCCCCAATACTTATATATTGACCAATCACATTGGCTCTATCCATAGTCGGCGAGATGCGATAGATCAAAGCTCTAAAGCTGGGTTCACACTATTGCAATTATCGTGCAGATCACACGATAAACAACAATTTGGTCAGCTATTGCAAGAGTGTGTATGTTCCCACAATCATGTTTTATCGCACCAAAACACATTACATCGTTTGATTTGGTTTTCTATTCTTCTTAAACATCATGATCAACAATGTCGGGCTAATGTGGAAGTGTGTACGCACTCACTACCAGCAGTGTAGGTAGATATCTGTAGATTGTACAGTCATGATCTTCTCAGTAGATGGTTATGAGATATTATCCCAGATCTGAAGGTAAATCGTGCAAGAGTGTACACATGAATCATCATCATTCATTAATTATTATAGTGCCACAAATTCCGCAGCGCTGTACAGAGAACTCATTCCCATCGGTCCCTGCCCCATTGAAGCTTACAGTCTAAATCCCCTAATACACACACACACACACAGATCGAGAGAGATTAACAATTTAATAGCAGCTAAGTAACCTACCAGTATGTTTATGGAGTGTGGGAGGAAACCGGAGCACCCGGAGGAAACTCACGCAAACACAGGGAGAACATACAATCTCCACATAGGTAAGGCCATGGTCGGGAATTTAACTCATGATCCCAGTGCTGTGCGCCAGAAGTGCTAACCACTAATCGGCATGATCATCGGGTCTTTCAGTCGTTTGTGAAATCATTACAGAAATTGGATCGGAAGTAGGGATGCATAGGCGTGTACCCAGCTTTACAGAAAAAATTAGAGACTACCCCATCAGATCTACGGTGGGACCTCAGCAGCAATGAAACTGATCAGCAGAGGAGGGAAAACCACGAAAGTACTCTTTTTGGGGAGGGATTTAGTAAATACAATTTTTCAAGTGGAAACCATCTTTAAGTACCACGAACAGCCACAAAGCCTAGACTACAGTTTCTAAGTCTGGAGGATTTTAAAACAGAGGAAAGATGAGCAAGACCAAACGAGTAAACACAACAAAAGTCAGCTTTGCAGCTTAATTGAATTGAACAAGCATTTGTGGTATTTGGCATGAATGAAAATGAAATAACACTGTGGAGGAAGGGATGTGGCTGAATACTGCATCCTCACTCCTTGCAGGATCAAATTCCTGGAGCAGCCTAGTATATAGTTTTGCCCACTGATCACTACATCTTATCTCTGGGCACAGTACAGACATACAGAATTCGATATAGAAACATATTGGCTACAGCAAATTGTATTTAGCAAAGTATTAACACTGTTTATTATACAGACAATGCTAAATAGACTCCCGAGACAAATAAAATAAATTTATATATTCTGTTTTACGTATAAACGCAAAGATTAGTTTAGATAAGCACTGAGCATCACCAGAATTTTTAGTGTAACAAACACAATATATACACATATATATCTCTAGTCTGTTTTTATTTGTGACAGGACACAATCACACAAAGTAAATATATAAAATAATATAGTATATAATCATTACTGGATAAACCCACTTTTCTACACTATACCCATACAAACAGGGATATATAGTAAAATATATAGCCATACCATAAAGCACAGTTCACATACATACTCTTCAATAATAAAGGACACATGTTAATTGTTGCAGAAGTCTGTGCACTCCCTTATATCTAATGATAGATATATATATACATATATATATACACACACACACACATAGAATAACTAAGGTTAGGATTAGGTGAACTGAAAACTCCACTGTAAACAAATAACAGAAATAGCTTTACAATGGTATTTATGTCAATAAAAAAATAGTACTCTCACAAAATCAAAACAATGAGGAATTGCATATTTTTTCTGGTTTTTTTTTTTTTTAAATAATTTGTGGGCAGACATATGCAAATCATTCCTTATGGCACTTCACAGAGACACGTAGCTATGCACGCAGCCATTACCCTTATATTTATCACAACAACAGACTACCCACAGTGCCAGATATATTGATAAATACTGAATAGCAATATCATGTATACTTCGGTGGTCCCTAGTTCTGATATAGAATACATAGATTAATACCTCCACTGCAGACATGACAGTGATAAATACTGTATATACAGTAGAGACGGGTAAGCTATAGCGATACTGTAAAATTATATATATTCTAATTGTTCTCTCTCTCAAATTATATATATATATATATATATATATATATATATATCTATAGATATATATATATAGATATATATATATATATATACACACACACATTATTATACAGTATTTGTCGTTGTCTTACACTGTGTGTATGTGTATATATATATATATATATATATATATATATATATATATATATATATATATATATATATATATATATATATAGGCAGGACACAGTGATACACAGGATAGTGTATCTCTGGGGCTAACTCTTCTACTGGATAATGATATACATTATCCTGTGTCCTGTTTATATATAGTATAAATGTATACAGACAGGACACACAGGATCATCATCACCACCATTTATTTATATAGCGCCACTAATTCTGCAGCGCTGTACAGAGAACTCATTCACATCAGTCCCTGCCCCATTGGAGCTTACAGTCTAAATTCCCTAATACAGACACACACTCACACAGACAGACAGCGAGGGAGAGACTAGGGTCAATTTTGATAGCAGCCAATTAACCTAAAAGTATGTTTTTGGAGTTTGGGAGGAAACCGGAGCACACGGAGGAAACCCACGCAAACACAGGGAGAACATACAAACTCCACACAGATAAGGCCATGGTTGGGAATCAAACTCATGACCCCAGTGCTGTAAGGCAGAAGTGCTAACCACTAGGCCACTGTGCAGACATCTCTGGGGCTAGCCCTTATACTGTATAATGATATAATATATACAGATATTACAGTGATACACAGGATAGTGCATAGACATCTCTGTATAATTATATACAGACAGGGCAGGTCACAGTGATACATAGGATAGTGTATAGACATCTTTGGGGCTAGCTTATACTGTAAATATATATATATATATATCTCAGTAATACAGAGACGTCTCTGTGGCTAGCCCTTATACTGTATAATCATATACAGATATGGCAGGATACAGTCATATACAGGATAGTGTACAGACATCTGGGGCTAGCCCCCTTATACTGTATAATGATATAACATATACAGACAGGACACAGTGATACACAGGATAGTGCACAGAGACATCTGTATAATCATATACCATGTACAGATATGGTAGTGTGTGTGTGTGTGTATGTATATATATATATATATATATATATATATATATATATATATATATACACAGGGCAGTCATGCACAGACATCTCTGGGGCTAGCCCCCTTATACTGTATAATACAGATATGGCAGGATACAGTGGTACAGAGAGACATCTCTGGGGCTAGCCCTTATACTGTATAATGATATAATATATACAGATATGGCAGGACACAGTCATACACAGGATAGTGTATAGACAGCCCCTTATACTGTAGTATGATATAATATATACAGACAGGGCACAGTGATACACAGAATACAGTCATACACAGACATCTGGGACTAGCCCCCTCATACTGTAGTATGATATATATATAGACAGGATACAGTCATACACAGGATAGTGTATAGACAGCCCCCTTATACTGTAGTATGATATATACAGACAGGTCAGGACACAGTCATACAAAGGATAGTGCAGCCCTTGCACTGTAGTATGATATAATATATACAGATATGGCAGGACACAGTCATACACAGGATAGTGTGTAGACAGCCCCCTTATACTGTAGTATGATATAATATATACAGACAGGGCACAGTGATACACAGGATACAGTCATACACAGACATCTGGGACTAGCCCCCTTATACTGTAGTATGATATATACAGACAGGTCAGGACACAGTGATACACAGGATAGTGCAGCCCTTATACTGTATAATCATATACCATATACAGACAGGTCAGGATACAGTGATACACAGGATAGTGCAGCCCTTGCACTGTAGTATGATATATACAGAGAGGACACAGTGATACACAGGATAGTGCAGCCCTTGCACTGTAGTATGATATATACAGAGAGGACACAGTGATACACAGGATAGTGCAGCCCTTGCACTGTAGTATGATATATACAGAGAGGACACAGTGATACACAGGATAGTGCAGCCCTTGCACTGTAGTATGATATATACAGAGAGGACACAGTGATACACAGGATAGTGCAGCCCTTGCACTGTAGTATGATATATACAGAGAGGACACAGTGATACACAGGATAGTGCAGCCCTTGCACTGTAGTATGATATATACAGAGAGGACACAGTGATACACAGGATAGTGCAGCCCTTGCACTGTAGTATGATATATACAGAGAGGACACAGTGATACACAGGATAGTGCAGCCCTTGCACTGTAGTATAATACAGGACCAGACACGCAGCAGGTACCTGCACCATGATGGCCAGCCGCAGGGACTCCTTGGCGATGTTGTCCCCGCACTTCTTGCAGGAGGCCCGGCCGCTCTTGGCGTACTCGGCGCGGTACGGTTTGTCGGAGGCCTCGGCCATGTCTGGGGGACACACCGAGCTCGTGCGGGACCCGCTAGACAACAGACCAGGCAGGAGCAGACGCGCGCCGAGACTCCTCCGCGCCGCTCGCACACAGCCGCTGCTCGGCGATCGGCTGCTTCGGCCTGGCAAGAAAAAGGAGGCTGGAGGGAGAAGCGGCGGAGGGGTAGTTGGGGGCCTGGGGGGCGTATTGTGTGACAACGTGACCGGCGGGGTGGCCTCTGCCAGGCGAGCTCAGGGCCACTGGGGTCTTCCCACCACAGAAGCACCGGCACACCAAGGTGGGCAGTCACTGGAGGGAGGGTTCTCTGTACCGTGACGTCACCACATACTTTCCCGCCAAATTCCATACCTGAAAAGTCTCATTTACTGAGCGTCCACGTGTCTGGGGTCCCTGTTAAGGATTTGCTCGGGGGTCCCTGCTAAGGATATGCATGGGGGTCCCTGCTAAGATTATGCACGGAGGCCCCTGCTAAGGATATGCTCAGAGGCCCTTGTTAAGGATATGCATGGGAGCCCCTGTTAAGGATATGCATGGGAGCCCCTGTTAAGGATATGCATGGGGGGCCCTGTTAAGGATAGGCATGGGGGGGGGGGGCTCCTGTTAAGGATATGCATGGGAGCCCCTGTTAAGGATAGGCATGGGGGGCCCTGTTAAGGATAGGCATGGGGGGCCCCTGTTAAGGATATGCATGGGAGCACCTGTTAAGGATAGGCATGGGGGGCCCCTGTTAAGGATAGGCATGGGGGGCCCTGTTAAGGATAGGCATGGGGGGCCCCTGTTAAGGATATGCATGGGGGGCCCCTGTTAAGGATATGCATGGGGGGGGGGCTCCTGTTAAGGATATGCATGGGAGCCCCTGTTAAGGATAGGCATGGGAGCCCCTGTTAAGGATAGGCATGGGGGGCCCTGTTAAGGATAGGCATGGGAGCCCCTGTTAAGGATAGGCATGGGGGGCCCCTGTTAAGGATAGGCATGGGGGCCCCTGTTAAGGATAGGCATGGGGGGCCCTGTTAAGGATAGGCATGGGAGTCCTAGGAACCTTTAGCTACACCAGCGACTGAGGGATAATGTTCTTGCACAGATTTTTTTCACTTGTTTACCAATTGCCACAAACTTGATTGAATTACAGAAGCATTCCCCCCGATCTTACATGCCTACTGTCCTGGAGACTCATGAATTTCCCCCTGACTCCTGGCAGATTAGGACATCCATTGACAACAGCTAGTAGTAACCAGCTACAGAAAGGCTGGAAGGGGGACCAGCGTATATTATATACAAGCAGAGATGGGACAGCTAACAGGTTAGGAGCCACTGAAAGAGTTGCAACAATATGCAGGGGTGGAGTCTAGGGGCAAAAAGCCCAAGAAGAAGGTGGGCAATGTAGCTGGAGCAGAAGTGCTAGGTAGTGAGACAGGAGGTAGAATGGCTCAGCTTACAAGCTAAGGGAGGGCAAACAGACAGTAGACACAAGAGATGAGCTGGTGAAGGGGAACTGGGGATGCAGGATGAGAGAGATTGAGGTAACCAAACATGGTGAAATGGTTAATTGGATGGCTGGTAGACTTTTAAGAATAGGTCATGTAGCAGGATTATCATGTTCTACTTGATCTTGAAATATGTTCACTTTCGATTTGTGTGAAGATGCATTCCTCATGGCAGTTTTTATATTCTTTGTTGGTGTTAAAGATTTGCATAAGGTTGTGACATTTTTGTCATTGACCCCTTATTCTTTCTAACCCGGCCACGTTTGCTTTGTACATTTTATGGGCAGGGATCAGTTGTAAAGGTTTAGATAACTTTAGATATGCAGTTATTGTGATCTATTAATTGGTAAATTTGGTGATGAAAGAAGGTCATCACTCTTAGAGGAACCTTATTGAAAATCGGCCTTTGAAATGTAGCTGGTTGTGTCCGATGATCTTATATTTTATATGTGACTGACCCAATATAATTATACCACCTGTGGATCTGTTACAATGTGTCAGTCAGTAATGAATACACCTGTGCTCCAACAAGGAGATATGGTAAACATGCACTGTTAGGGGTCCCTGAGGACTGAGTTGGGAAACACTGCTTTAAGCATACTTGCCAACTCTCCCGGAATTTCCGGGAGACTCCCGCATTTTGCGAGAGTCTCCCGGGCGAGTGTGGCAATCTCCCGAATTCTGCCCACTTCACTAGGAAGTGTCCACTCCCTAGTGAAGTGGGCAGAATAAGATCCAGAACGCCGCGATTCCCGATGAATCGCGGCATTTAGCCCCGCCCCCTGCTGTCAAATGACGCAATTTGCGTCATGACGTCACAGGGAACGGGGCTGAAATGACGCGATTTTGGCCGCCCCGCCCCCTCACGCACCTCCTCCACTGGCTGGCTCCCGGAAGGGAGCTGAAGAAAGTAGGTAAGTAGGGCTTTAAGGTGTTGGGCCACAGTTGTGGTAACGTAGGGTGCAGTGCAAATAGATGTCTCAATGATTTGTGCTTGAGACCATCTTTATAAATGGGTCATTCCACATCAGATCACCCCCCAAAAAATGAAATGTGCACCACCCATCTCAGATTTGTTTGAAATTTTTTTAGTTAAGAGAGGATATCAAAATATCTTTCTACCAAATATTTTGACTGACAATTAGTTGATTAAATATTGACTTTTCAATTTATTAAATAGTTTACTAATCGCGGCTTTATCCAGTTTATTTGAAGTATCACGGGTGTTTATTAAGGAATCGCCACAAGATTTGGACCCCTAAGGTAAATCTTCCGGCCGAATCCAAAAATCCAAACCAAATTACTTTATCTGCCTCACATTTTGCGTTACGGCAAAAACGCACATTTTTCAAATAGGATTAAAAACACTAGGTTCAATCAACAATAGGGATCCCTTTTTTTGGGGGGGGGGGGGGGGGGGTGTTTATAAAAGGTATACATTACTACCACCAAAAAACCAGCAGGGTACTCTGTTTCATAGTGGAGAAAAAAAATAATGAAATTGATGCTCGATTACTGCTGTAGGGGTTTGTAGTTTTATTTTCCTTGCTTCACTTTTCAATGTGTAAAATTAGAGCACCGTGATCAGATTGTGCTTTATGTGTACCAGGATCATTGGTACATCACTAAAAATATGTTATCCTTCTGTAAAGAATAGAACATCATGGTTTATGAAACAAATAGGGATCCTCACATTTTTGTTTTAAAGGTTCTTTAACTGGTTAATTGAATTGGCTTTAAAGTACAAAAAGTCACAAAATTTGAGTGAAATTCACGCATGGCTACATTCCATAGTGTTTTTTTTAAATGATTTCTGTTGTTTAAATTTAAAAATTATACAATTACTTTAAAATGTAGCCATTTAAGCCCAGACAGGAAACATCATCATCAGCTATTTATATAGCGCTACTAATTAAGCAGCACTGTACAGAGAACTCACTCCCCTGCTGGAGAAATCAAAACTGAAACTTTCCAGAGAAAGAGAGAGGGAGACACAGAAAGAGTTAATCATGGCAGCTGCTCATGAAAAGTGCACATTTGGTAGTCTTTAAAATACGGACTGTCATATTACTGTCTACTCAAAAACCATTGGATTACATAGCTGGGACCACTTTACAGATGAAGAAAAATAACTTGATTCTGAGAACTGAAGTTTCAAATATAAACTCTTTATTTTTTCGCTCCTCTACACTCCAGAGCGATACTTGAGTTGCAAATAACAGTGAAATAAATATGTACATCTCCTTTCTTCCTGCAGCACACTTACTCAGATCTCCTCTGCGGGGGCTTCATTCCGTGTTCTTTCTGACCCTCCTGGGATTCTTTCTCTTGCAACCTCTTCACTCACCCCTGGGGCTATAACACCCTTGCTTGTGTACTCTCTGCCCCTCAAGATCATATAAAATACTGCAGCAATCCTTTCCATGGGGTACTGTATATGCTCACCCCTCTCTAGACACGGAGGGCCTGATTCAGCAATGCACTTGTCTGACGATTTTGAGCATATCGAACGCATAATCACTCTGTGCATGCCCAGAAGCTGAACATACACCAGCAAACGTAGCCCTGTCCGATCCGACGTCGAACACAAAGGACACTTCAGCCAAACTCAAGCACATGCTGCTTCAGTCAATCTCTAGGCAAAGTTATTTGCTTTTGTACCATATCTCTTGCTCTAGCTACCGGGCTAGTCTAGGTCCTTAGTACTCGTGATGAGTGGTATACATGCTACAACATATGTTTGCAAAAAGGAGCAACTTTCTAAATATATTTTATGTTCAGTATACATTAATAACATCCTAATGAATGTATTTCATGGGAAAAAAAAGTTTTTTAAAAAATATTTTTTCTCCGTGCATTCTTTTGCGGATTTATAATCCACAGTGTTGGTCGTCAGTGCTGGACGTATGCTGCATTGTCTTCTGTAGTAGAGCACAGCAGACCTTCACCTGAATTCATCAGCGTTCGGATCTTCAAATCCATTCCTTGTTGAATTCAGGAGCGTGCAGAGCTGATTTATGTGCGTTTTAAAACAAATGCACGTTTCTTTCATTATTCGTGTCTTGATGAATCAGACCCGGAGACTCTATGGGGGAGATTCAGTTGCTGACGATGTGCCACGCGGACTTCACCGCAATGTCTGACTGCGCACATTGCCAGCCAATCGGAATCTGCTCAAAAATGAGCGGAGATTTCTGCCATAACATCGGTGCAGTGTGTCTCGGTGGATGTTCCGGTGAAAACATTGCGTTGAAATGAATCTCCCCCTATATGACAGATCCTCATTGCTACCTCTATTATTTGGCTCCACTCTGCTTTGGCAGCGACCCACCTTATTTATAGAGGTACCCCATTTTTTATGTTCATGGGTTCTTATTATTATAGGGACTCCTTGTGGCTCTCTGAACTTGGGGTCTCCTTCCCCTCCTTATATGCAGCCACGCTCTGAGATAATTCCTCCCTCCAATCTGTCCCATGTCACTCATATTCTCTCGGTTAGGATGTATTTTGGCATCTCTTGGCAGCAGGCCATGGAACCACTTCTCATTACCTGGGGCCCCGGGACCCCCTCCCCTCTGCCCTGGGTCCCACTGTCAAGAAACTTACCTGATCAATGCTCCTGCTCCATTCTGACAGCCGTGCTGGACTTCCATGTTTCGGCACTAGCGATCATGTGACCTCCGGTGGGGAATTCAAACTTCCTCTTCCTATTAAAAGAAGCAGCAGGTTACCCAGCGTCTGACTCCCCTGTGCCTTGGTACGTTTCTCCTTGAGATTTCTGCCTGAATACTGCTGACATCTGCTTTAAGTGTACCAGAGCTCAGCTTGCTATTTGACTGCTCCAGATTGTCCCTGTCTACTGCTGTCATTTGATCGTGTACCTGTCCCTGGCCAGCCGGACTCAGCACAACTCTTCTGAGCTTGTCGCAGATACTACTACTTTATTTAATTTGGTCTCCTATAGCCGTTTTCTCCTACCTGTCTCTTACATCAGTGGGTTGAACCAATGGCTGCGACCTGCGGTCTTCCAGACGCTAAGTCTATCCCACCTTGCGACAGTTCTTGGTGAAAACCAGGGAGGCCGTTAAACTCCGCGCCTTGCTAAGCCAGCACTAATACTGATTGAGAGTACACCATTGTGCATAACACCCACACACTTCTCCTCAGCTCTTACACATCCTTATGTTTTCCACCACCTCTGAGGGGACAATTGAGCTTTGTCCTACAGCAATAAAAACTTTCAAACACCTAAAAGTGACACATTTGTAGCCCCTCTACGCCTGTGGTGTGGTGTTTGTGCATGCTCCTGGGCTCCTACGTCTGGAATCACTGTTCACTCATCACCTGAATCTAACTCGGTCTCCTTTACCTCAGGATATAGGGTGTCCACACAGGTAGGAGCCTTGCTATCAAGCGCCGTCCCGCACTCTTACCTGGTGCCGGGACGGAAGCCTTCTCAACTACCGCAACGGGACGTCACTCCCGGCCCCACAGGAAGTTTGGGCGCACGAGACCGAACATCGCATCCCGTTGCTAGGCAACGGAGACACTAAGCAGCAGTTCCTGTCGGCGGTCAGATCAGCTGACCGCCGATCTCCACTCCACCAATGGTAAGGCTGGCGCCACTATTTTAACCAGACTCTGGCATCACTGAGGTGCCAGAGTATCTAGTCTATAGCTTGTCTCTAGGCTCCCCTGCTTATTACTTATATCTCCTGCCTGCATCTCCCGGATTTGACCTTTGCCTGCTTGACTACTCTTCGGATTCTCCTTGGTTCCTGTTTTGATCTCCTGGTTCTGACCCTCGGCTTCCTGACGATTCTCCTGCCTGTCTCCTCTGTACTTTGTTGCCTGCACGGATGATTCATCAGGAAGTCTTCGTCTCCTGCAGGTGCTGGCTTCTTTTTCGAAAAGAAGGACAGAATGTTACGTCCTTGTATTGACTATCGACACTTGAACGCCCTAACCATTAAAAATATATACTCTCTTCCTCTCATCACTAAGTTATTTGATCGGATTAGTGGCCCCAAAATCTTTTCAAAGCTGGATCTATGGGGGCTTACAATCTAATCCGAATTAGGGGGGGGGATGGGTGGAAAACTGTCTTCAGTACCTGCGATGGGTAGTTCGAATACTTAGTGATGCCCTTCGGGCTTTTTAATGCTCCTTACGGTGTTCCAGTCCTTCATTAATGAGGTTTTTACATGGGTCCGGTGGGATAGTTCCCACCGGTCCCATGTAAAGGAGGTCCTCTCCCATCCCCGTGCTAACCAGTTGTTTTGCAAACTTGAAAAATGTGTATTTGAATTTCCTCAAATTTCATTCTTGGATTATATTGTTTCCGGCTCAGGTCTCTAGATGGATCCAGAGAAACATTCTGCTATCTTAAATTGGCCTCAGCCCTCTGGCTTAAAAGCTGTGCAATGTTTTATTGGTTTTGCTAATTACTACAGGCAATTTATCTGTCACGGTTGGCAATGCTGGAAATTAGATCCCTAGGCTTGCTGGGCATGGCTAGGCCCACCCACGGGAGCGGAGTCTAACAGGTAGGTGGTTTTCACCAGGGACCCACACAAGGAAGTATGGTCTTAGCGGCACCAAGCCTGCAGGTCACGGTCCCACGAGTGAGTGAACAGCAGAGTGATGTGGAGGAGCCGGGAGAAGCTTGTAGGTGACACTAGTACCAGCAGGTAAGTGGTAGAGACACTGGAACAATGGTAATATAATGACGGCCACAGAGATGGATGCAGTGATCGTGACTCGGGACTGCAGCAGAAAAGTCACAGGAACAGTAGCAGCTTGAAAGGCAGTAGAGAGAACCGATGCTGATACGATGTAGTATTCAGAAGGTGATAGCCGAGATACTTGGAACAACGGAGATTCTATACGGACCACAAGCTGAGGACTGACAGTGGTAACTGTGGTAACTCGGGACAACAGCTGAGGAGTTACAGAGGCAGTAGCGGCTCAGAAAAGTAGCGATGAGAGAACTGAAGCTGTCCCGATGTTGTACTCAGGAGATGGTAATAGAGATACTTGGAACAGTGGTAGTTCAACATAGGCCATGAGATGAGCCGACTGTCAGGAGCAAAAGCAAAGCACAAGGAGAACAGGAACCAGAACCACAGGCTGCAGGAAGTGAGTTTGAAGAACAGGCATCAGACAGGTGAATCCAGGAGGTTTAAATAGTGCTCCAATATCCCAAGGCCAATGAGGAAAGGGAGGAGGTCCTGAAGGAGAACAGACTGCATCTGCGCAGATCTAGCAGTATAGTAACATATATTATGTGAGTTTGACACCTGGACATGCCGGTTTCATGATCTGTGAGAGGCAGGTAACGAAACAGGTGCCCGTATGCGGGACCGGAGCGTGACATTATCAAGCACGTTTACACATTGATTGCTCCCATTACCGCACTGACCCAGGGGTTAGCCAACCGAAGAAACTGGACCCCTGAAGCCATCGCTGCATTTGCCACTCTGAAGGAGGCTTTTGTTTCTACCACTACCCTTAATCAGCACAACCAAGAGAAACCTTTTCTTCCGGGGGTGGAGGCAGTCTGAGTAGGGTCTGTTCTCTCGCAAAAATCCCCTTCGGGTGATCTCCATCCCTGTGGGTTTGTTTTCTAGAAAATTCTCTGTCTGAACATAATTATGGGATTGGTGACAAAGGATTGCTAGCTATTAAATCTGTGCTTGAAGAGTGGCGTCATCTTTTAGAGAGAGCTTGTCATCCATTTATGGTTTTCACCGACCTTAAAAATCCTGTCTACCTTAGGGATGCTAAGTGTTTGAACCCCCGTCAGGCTAGGTGGTCCTCGTTTTTAGCTTGCTTTGACCTTAAACTTACCGTTCCAGTGCTCGGAATTCCCGGGCGGATGCCCTATCTCGGTTATTTGCAGAGTCCGATCTCAATCCTACCTCGCATATTTGAGGCATCTAGTATTGTAACCCTTGCCAGGACTTCATCTACTCGCAGCATATCATCGGAAAATTGTACCAGTTCTGCAAGTTGGGGATAAGGTGTGGCTCTCCACACTTAACCTTAGGCTATGGGTAACCTCTATGACATTGGCCCCACAATTTATTGGCCGCAACCTGCACGTCCCTTGCAGCAAACTCCATTGCGGGGGTCCCTAGCGAAGACGGGGGGTGTGTTTAGACTCCGTGCCTCCTAGCTTAGCAGCGCAAATATCAGCAAGTGGGCCATACATATATTTGGGCCATACATATGTGTTTTTAAATTGAGAGCCCAACTTACCAAAGAGGTACCCCAGAAACCACCAAATGGCAATCCAATGTCAGTACTCCCCCTCAGCTACTGACACCAACATGCCTCTCAGACAAATAAAGAACTAGAAGTTGCTCAAATCAATTTATAGGCTATAACACATATGTATGGCCCAAATATATGGGACTCTCATTGTTTAGAGTAGGACCACCCTATTAGCAAAATCACCGTGGAGTGGTGGGTGGCTTCAACATACATTTGCAAATGTGTGCAACTGAGACTTTTGCATTTTTATCTACAGTAGAAATAGCAGATCTGTTGCTGACTATAGCAGTGTGCTGGGGGAATTTGTCTGTGTTTTTTCCTTTAAGGATAACCCCACCCTTTCATGCACCTGTTATAGGCTATAAATTGATTTGAGCAACTTCTAGTTCAACATTAATTAGTTACCAGAGGCAGTTCTCTCATTTTGAAAGCACTACACTCTCCTCTGTCCCTCAAGACCATTGTCTAGGAGTCGTCTTCAACTCTTCTCTCTCCTCCACTTCCCATATTTAGTTAATCTCCCAACCCTGTCACTTCCATATCAGGAACATCTTCAAGATCCAGCCCTTTGTCACCATGGAACCAACAAAAACCTCTCATTCACTCTCTTACCTAGATTCCAATTGGATAAGCCACTAGTCTCCAAGACTTCAAACGTGCCCTTAAAACTCATCTCTTTATTAAAGTCTATCAGCCCTCCTCTGCCTCTGCTGCCTAGTGCCACACTTTTGTGTTTATCCCTTCTCTTTAGGATGTAAGGCCTCAGGAGCAGGGCCCCCTTCCCTCATGATTTCCTTCTACCATTGCACCTGCTGCCCTGGTCCTTTGCTCCTCTAGGCCTGTTTCTTGAGCCCATGCAACTACTGGCTCAGGCCAACTTCACCCGGGTTCTTCTTATCACTTATACTCACTGTTTAGTCAATAGCTTGATCTACTATACTATGTTCTCTGTACTCTAAGTCATAGCTGACTGGTCATTGTTTAATTATGTGCAACGTAAATATGTATTATTTGCAGCTGTCTATGCATTGTCTAATGCTGTAAATGTATACTCTATTCATCCCCTATGTATGGCGTTGCTGACCATTTGTCGCACCTTATAAAAAAAAAAAAAAAAGATAATAAATATTGCAGGATTAATGTCATTATCATGATCTCTCGGCTAAATCACATAACATAGAAGCAAACTTATCAATTGTGTTCTGCTGACCTCTAGTGGTTGTTTTAGAATTGACAAAGTGCCGTTATTCTTAACGGAATCTAACTTATCATACCTTTGCGCTATCCAGTGCGGAAATAAACCAAATATTACTTTAACATGATAGATACAACTCCGTGTCAATACATAAGCTTTACCAACTTAGTACCTGAAATCCACCAAGCAGACCCAGATTGGTTGATTAAACAGTATTTCTTAACGGGATGGACCATGGCTCTAAATGCAACCAAATTTGGACTACATGTCCCAGATTCCCCCCAAAGATTATTACATTTTAAGAAGTTAGAATTCTACAAATACACATACAACATTTCACTGTCACAGAGGCAGCACAAATTTTCCCAATGAATCCTGGCTCTATATAGGCTATGTAAAAAGAAAGAAACTGGAGTAATTCTCATATGAATCCAGAATTGAGCCCAGACCCAACTATCTCAACTGTGCTGACTAAAGGGATATCCAAATTGGTCACAAATCTCCTTAAAAATTGGAAATTTGAAATCAGAACACCTGCAGACGAGTTCAGAACTGATTGTATTCTTGTTTTTTTCCGTGGCGCAACCTGGGATGGGGAAAAAAAGGGGGGGGGGGGGGAAGAGCGAGACAGTATACACAATACAGGCGAAAAATGTCTGCCGTTTGTTTATAGCTTTAATTTGCAGATATGGTCTATAGCTCTTTTGCTCTGTTTATAGCTCTAGTGCGGTGTATACTGGGGTGGCGAGGGCTCCGCTATGTGTGTTTAGGGTGAGGGCGGTATGGGGGGGGGGGGGGTGTAAAGTGGGCTCTTTATAGCTCTAAGTTTATAGATCGCAGACCTTGCTTCTTAAGCTCTTTGGCTTATAGAATTTAACTACACAATAGTAAGCTTGTAGCTTACAACGGAGGGTGTCCGGTGCTGCAAATGTTAATAGCTCGGAATGTTAGCTCAAAGTTTTCAGTGGATGGTGTTTAGTGATTATGGGAATTAGTGTTAATGGTGTGGTAAGCGATGTGTGGTTGTATTAGTGAATTGTCTGGATTATGTGCAGGTTAACCCAGTAGTGGTGTGTGATGAATTATAAATTGAGGCAGATTATACTCAAGGTGATGTGTGATTACCGTGGCTGAGCTATTTATATATAAGTTCCGTGGGTATGCTCTTATGCTCTTAGAAGAGCAGTTGCAGAATTTTATTGCTTAAAACGGTTACCTTATCCTGATGCCGTGGGTTGGCGGGTGTGTCTTAGGTGTATATTGCAGGTTGGTAGCGCTGGACGAGCGGTCGTGGTAGCTGCGGCCGAGCGGCTGAAGTCCCTGCTGTACTTCCGGGTGGCGGGTGGAGCGCACAGGCGCCTGTGCGTTCCACTTTGGAGTCGGGTTCTCCTCTCCTGTCTTGCTTGACTTTTTGGTGTGTGGGGTCTCTCTTGTGGTGACTGGTTAGTCGGTCGATGTCTTTGTGGGTGTGCTTCCAACGCGTTTCGTCCGGAGACTTCCTTTAGGGATGTTCTTTGAGCTAACATTCCGAGCTATTAACATTTGCAGCACCGGACACCCTCCGTTGTAAACTACAAGCTTACTATTGTGTAGTTAAATTCTATAAGCCAAAGAGCTTAAGAAGCAAGGTCTGCGATCTATAAACTTAGAGCTATAAACAGAGCCCACTCTACACCCCCCCCCCCAACCCCCCCCCCATACCGCCCTCACCCTAAGCGCTATACACACATAGCGGAGCCCTGGCCATCCCAGTATACACCGCACTAGAGCTATAAACGGAGCAAAAGAGCTATAGACCATATCTGCAAATTAAAGCTATAAACAAACGGCAGACATTTTTCGCCTGTATTGTGTATACTGTCTCGCTCTTCTCCCCCCCCCCCTTCTTTTCCCCCTCTCTCTTTTTTTCTCCATCCCAGGTTGCGCCACGGAAAAAACAAGAATACAACCAAAAAGCACGGGAACTGGAACACCCGGACAATCCGCCACGGCAGCACCAACTATCAAAATACCAACACCAAGCGCAGACGTCCAAGGTAAGCCCTCCCAGAAGGGTTGTCGCCACCAACTCCTAAACCTCCGAGTTCAGAACTGAGCTTTATTTGCTAAGCTTTCAAACATAACGTTAAAGATATTGAACGTGATACCCCGAAGGAACAATATCAGAATCCAAGGGATTCCGGAGTCTTTTGACTCACTGGCTCTTCCTAAGGCCTCTTTAATCAATCACAGAGGGACATCGTTGTCCCTCTGACAATCCTTTCAAGGAGTTAGGCTGGGTACACAGTGCAGGTTTTTCAGCCGATTATTGGGTCAATCTAGCGATAAACGACCGTTCGGCCCAATATCGCATTAGTGTGTAGAGCTGAACAATGAACGACCTTCGCTCCGATCGTCGTTTGATTTGATTGTTCAGCAGAACTATAAATCTCGTTCCAACCACCTTCCGATTCTGCATTGTGTATGAAATTAGCACCAATTGCTCGACCAACTGCCGCTGTTCCTCAAATAGCGACTCCTTCCTGGGCGTATATATTTAAATTTATGATGTTTTCAGAGCGTCAGTCAAATGGGAATAATGTGCTTTTAATGGAGAAGCAATAATAAACTTGTTTTACACGCTCCATATAACATTTGTGTTCCTGTATGCTAGTGTAAACAACATGTATTCTTACCACATGTGAAAATACATATTCTCATTAAGGTATTATTTGTTTCCTGATGTCACATGTGTCTATGTATTTTATTTCGTATTATTATATGTAATTATTTTTTAAAATACAATGACATATCAGCCTTATATTTATGTGTAATGTACATTTTATGGCCATTAAAACCTCTGTGTATAGAACTATATTAAAGTAATGGCCGAGTAGGAAGCAATTTATGTAGATGTGTATTATATAGGTCTCCGTGCATAATTAGACACAGGTGTTCATCCTGTCTAGACCAAAAGACCAGAGCTGTGTATTGCATAGATGTGTATTGCATGTGTCACCTTGGATAAATTTTCAGCTGCATCCACCCTGTCTCCCAAAGACCATAGATGTAAAGTGAACATGTTAATTGGTTTTCCCTTTATTTGAAGTCTATCTTTCTTGCAAGAGCACCAAATAAACCACAAGTGTGTTCTCAGTAGCATTTATTTTTAAACAATATCCAGTGAAATGGATGTAGAAAACAAAGAAATAGCACAGGGTTTCCCCTTACTTACCAACTTTATGTTCTTCAATTCCGGGAGCCTGCGGAAGAGGTGGGCGTAACGGGGGGCGGGGTTACAAAATTCACGCCATTTTGGACCCGCCCCCATAACGTAATGACGCACCCGCGTCATTTGACAGCGGGGGCGGGGCCAAATGTCGCGATTCACCGGGAATCCCGGCGTTTGGGACCTAATTCTGCTCATTTCACTAGGAAGTGGGCAGAATTATCCAGATGCGGGAGATTGCCACACTCTCCCGGACATTCTCCCGGAGTCTCCCGGACATTCTGGGAGAGTTGGCAAGTATGGCCTTCCCAATCCCAGTCCTCAGGGCTCTCCAACAGTGCAGGTTTTCCGGATCACATGTGACATAATTAGGACCACCTGTGGATCTGTTACAATGTGTCAGTCAGTAATAACTACACCTGTGCTCCAGCAAGGAGATATGGAAAACCTGCACTGCTAGGGGGTCCTGAGGACTGGGTTTGGGAAACCCTGAAATAGCAGAACTTCTTAATCCACTAAAACATATTTAACATTTAACCTGGCTACTGCATTCTAACACTACTTTCTAATATGTTTGAAATAATTACAGGTAATTTTTCTACAGTTTGTGGAACTTTTTCTTAACATCGTTGATGTTCACCCTTAATTCTTTAAAATATTTAGATTTTCCATCTTCTTGACTACACCTTTTCTATCACCAAAAATACTATTAATATTAGTGCGTGTTGCATCCTTCTCTCCTTCCGAACGTTCGTCAGATATGATGATGGTATCTATATGAGGAAAGGAAAAGTATTTTTATTATGTTCAAAGAAGAAACAAAACAACATTGTTTCTACCAGAGGGACTACTACCATTTGTTCACCTTGGACACTGCATTAAATCCCTTTATTCTCTCTCTTCTCTCCTCTCTTCTCTTCTCTCGTGTGAGAGGAAACTGGAGCACCCGGAGGAAACACGAGGAGAACATACAAGCTCCACACAGACAAGGCCATGGTCAGGAATTGAACTCAAGACCCCAGCACTGTGAGGCAGAAGTGCTAATCACTGAGCCACCGTGCTGGTCTAAACCAACTGAAATATAAACGTCATTTTTTCACTATAACGGAACAGGGTGCACCTTACGTTTTCTTAAAGTTTTAAATGGTTTTTAATTACCTTCTTTACGTTTCACTTTTATTTCTTCAACTTCTTTTATAGTCGTTACAGAATCTTCAATTTTTTTTACGTAGCTACGCAGCGCACTTCTTCGTGCATTCTTCTTTCTGTAAATAGATGTCACACTTTTATTAATGGTACTAATCATTATTGTTACCGTTAATTACTAACACCTAACACTAACTACTTTTTGTCACGAGCCTCGGTCACGGATCTGCAGCAGGAATGGTAAATGAACGGGACCTAGCCGGAGACTAAATACAACTCCCAGTAAGGCGCGGAGTCTAAGAAGGAGGAGGTATTCATCAGGGACCAGCCGCAAGGCGGTTTGGATTTAGCTGCGCCTCCTTGCAGGTCGCGGCCCTTACTGGAAGAAACTAGTCGGAATATTAGGGAAACAAGCCACAAGAGTAAGCAAACAAGAGGAGAGTGTTAGCTCTGTGGGTGACTGATTGCCACTGGGAGGGCGGCAGGTATAGAGTTCAGCAGTCAGCAGGTTACTCAAGAACAGAGGTGATGCGTTGCAGCGTGTAGCCAGCAGGTTGTACAGGAACAGAGGAGAAGCACTGTAGAGTGTCAGCTCTGTGGGTGACTGATTACCACTGGGAGGGCGGCAGGTATAGAGTTCAGCAGTCAGCAGGTTACTCAGGAACAGAGAAGAGGTGTTGCAGCGTGTAGAGTGTCAGCCCTTCAGACGAGGAGGAGTGCAGGAGCCAGAACTGCATGGAAGGTAACATAAAGAACAGGCACTGAGGACAGGGAGGAGGTGCCTTTTAAACCTTGGAGCCTAAACTCCAACCAATAGGGAGAGGGACAGTGGAATTGACAGATCAGGTCTACACATGCGCAGACCCGTAAAGATGACGGCGCCTGGACCGAGCGGACGGTAGGAGCTGGTAAGTATGCCGGGGATCGGGTATATGGCCCGATCGCCCGGCATTGGATACTTTTTAAACATTTTTAAAAAGTATCCAATGCCGGGTGGGGGGCAGAAAGTTTGCCTCCCCCCCCCCCCCCCCGAGCTTATCCCTAAACTGATTTCTGAGTTTTTGCATAATCACTTCTTTTCTGTGATTAACTTTTCGGTATTTTCGCATTTGACGTCGTAGTCGTGTTGGTCCAGTACTCTCACCATCATCTCCATTTCCCTTGGGCTCATTGGCTTGGCTCTTTTAATGTCCACCAATTGCCTTCCTTTTTCTCCATCACTTCTGTCAGTTTTCTCCTGCACCTGTTCCTCATCCGCCATCTTCTCTTGTACCGCCGCCGCCAGACCGGCTCCTCTTTAATTTTATAGACGCAGACATGGCTGTTTGCAGTTGGTATGGACCAATAACGGCAGCTACAGGTATAGAATGGAGCACTGTGAGTGAACGTTCATTCGTATATAATAACCTCGTGTTTGCTGATGTGTCTGAAATAATTTGCCCTGAGCTTTCCGTAGCTTAGGAACGGATATAATGAAAGTTTCACCTCATTTCATCGGTATTACAGCAAGTTACGTACTTTATAGCACAAGACTTTCTGTAGTTTTTGTTTCTGGTTGTGTATGTAAAATATTAATGTACATTTTTTTTTATGTTTTGCACTGGAATGTTTGTATGTTTTGTGGTGTGTATATAAATATGATACTATATGTGTGTTTAGTATTGATACCACTAGCTGTTTACACTTTTTTGTTTATTTTATGTGTGTATGGAAAGATGACAATATAAAAATACTATGGAAAAATTTTAGGCAAGTGTGGAAAAACTGCTGGTTTCAGGGCCAAGGGCGGTCACACCAAATATTGATTTAGATTTCTCTTCTGTTCATTCACTTTGCATTTTGTTAATTGATAAACATAAACTATTAACACTTCTATTTTAGAAAGCATTCTTACTATGCAGCATATTTTCCACACCTGCCTAAAACTTTTGCATAGTATTATATATGGCATTATGTGTATGTATATCTGTATGTATGTATGTATGTATGTGTGTGTGTGTGTGTATGTGTGTGTGTGTATATATGGCATTGTGTGCGTGTGTTTAGTTGTAATTGGCAGCATACAGGGCGATCAGCTGTATTTCACTATGGTGATAAAGTGATCTTTTCTGCTTGTAAGTTTAAAGGTTTTCTTAATCTGTCCATTTGAGAATTGATAGTTCAAAATCCAGATACCTCATACTGCTGAGAGCCCTGTTTAAAATCAGAGACTTTCTTTACAAAAAGCAATATACCTGCAACGTGCAAAATTATTTTTTTCACGTGATCTATTGCCCTAATTTTATCTGGATCCAATTTAAAGTACTTGAGTTGGTGGTCACAACGGTGCCCTCCGTATTGTGTGGCAATTACATAGGTGCCCTCTGTATTGTGTGGCGAACACAAGGATGCCCTCTGTTTTGTGTGGCGGACACAAGGGTGCCCTCTGTATTGTTTGGCGAACGCAAGTGTGCCCTCTATTGTGTGGCGAACACAAGGGTGCCCTCTGTATTGTGTGGCGAACACAAGGGTGTCCTCTATTGTGTGGCGAACACAAGGGTGCCCTCTGTATTGTGTGGGGGACACAAGGGTGCCCTCTGTATTGTGTGGCAAACACAAGGGTGCCCTCTGTATTGTGTGGCGGACACAAGGGTGCCTTCTGTATTGTGTGGCAAACACAAGGGTGCCCTCTGTATTGTGTGGCGAACACAAGGGTGCTCTCTGTATTGTGTGGCAGACACAAGGGTGCCCTCTGTATTGTGTGGCGAACACAAGGGTGCTCTCTGTATTGTGTGGCGAACACAAGGGTGCTCTCTGTATTGTGTGGCAGACACAAGGGTGCCCTCTGTATTGTGTGGCGGACACAAGGGTGCCCTCTGTATTGTGTGGCGGACACAAGGGTGTCCTCTATTGTGTGGCGAACACAAGGGTGCCCTCTGTATTGTGTGGCGGACACAAGGGTGCCCTCTGTATTGTGTGGCAAACACAAGGGTGCCCTCTGTATTGTGTGGCGGACACAAGGGTGCCCTCTGTATTGTGTGGCAAACACAAGGGTGCCCTCTGTATTGTGTGGCGAACACAAGGGTGCTCTCTGTATTGTGTGGCGAACACAAGGGTGCCCTCTGTATTGTGTGGCGAACACAAGGGTGCTCTCTGTATTGTGTGGCAGACACAAGGGTGCCCTTTGTATTGTGTGGCAGATACAAGGGTGCCCTCTGTATTGTGTGGCGGACACAAGGTTGTCCTCTGTATTGTGTGGCAGACACAAGGGTGCCCTCTTTATTGTGTGGCGGACACAAGGGTGCTCTCCTTATTCTCTATGTTTTCTGTGATCACTTATTGCTCTGCTTTCCGTATTTCATGTACCAATACATTTTCCAAACAGGTCCCAACATTCCAGGATCCACACAAGAATCCAGTACCAGGTTGTGAAAGCCGCAATAACACTTACATATGTCATGTCTAAAGAGGCGCAGCCATAACCCATGCTGGCCACGCCCCCATCACTATGTGGCCAATCCCTCTTCGGCGCTGCCGCACACGTCCCTTCTCGTACTATGTGTGGAGAGGGGGTGGGGGGCAGAAAGTTGCTTTACCAGGGCCCCAAGTTCCTCTTGGCGGCATTAGGTTAGCAAATTTCTTCCCCGAGTTTTCCAACCTCCGGAATCGCTATTGGCTACTTTCGTCTGATTTTTTATCAGTGCTTACAGATAATCCACTTCTATAAGGATAAAATTAAAAGTCAAATCCCACATATCCCTACTGTAATAGAAACTTCTGTCTTGGCAGAGCCTCCTACAGCGGCTGGATAACAACCTTTTACTCACTTGTTATTAAAAATGGCAAATTGACCAAGGAGTCGCATGAACTCAGATGGGAGGGGGATGTGGGTGAATCTTTCAGCCCTGAAGACTGGACCTGAATACGTGAAGAAGTAGTTAAAAGCTCCATTTGTGCACAGCTATAAGAGAACACGTATAAACTTTTCCTGCCGGCACTTAGTTCCATCTAGACTTGGAGCCATTTATTCCAATGCTTCAACTGCCTGCTGGTGCGGCTGTGTCGCGGAGGGCACTTTGTCCCATATATGGTGGGATTTTCCAGAGATCGAGGGCTACTGAAAAGGGGTCTGTTGCTTGATCGCACATATCATCATCATCATTTATTTATATAGCGCCACTAATTCCGCAGCGCTGTACAGAGAACTCACCCACATCAGTCCCTGCCCCATTGGAGCTTACAGTCTATATTCCCTAATATCAGGCGTGGGCTGGGAGAGGCATGGCCGGGGGGCACACAGGCGGCTGCATCACATGAAAAGGGATGCGGCTGCGTCATTGATGATGCGGCCGCATCCCCTGTCATGTGATGCGGCCGCCTGTGCGCTGACGCGGCCGCATCTGATGTCATCAGATGCGGCCGCGGGGGAAAGTATTGTATTTTGCATCCTACCCCCCGGCCCTAATAGTGGCCTGACTGAGCGGCCCGCTGCCCCCCGGGCCAGCCCGCCCCTGCCTAACATAAACAGACACACAGACAGAGAGAGAGACTAGGGTGAATTTTTTGATTGCGGCCAATTAACCTACTAGTATGTTTTTGGATTGTGGGAGGAAACGGAGCACCTGGAGGAAACATACTAGTAGGCTAATTGGCTGTTATCAAATTGACCCATGTATGTGTTTGTGTTAGGGAAGGGACTGATGTGAGTGAGTTCTCTGTACAGCGCTGCGGAATTAGTGGCGCTATATAAATAAATGGTGATGATGATGATAGACCAACTTTGTTAAATAATGATTCTTTATTGATAAGATAAAGAGAGCATATAATAAACGTTCATCCTAAAAGATGTACATTTATGCAAAGAGGTTATTTTTGGTCATTGCAAATCCATCAGTACCCGATCACTATTCACTTTTTCCTTTCTGTTGTTTGCACAATCTTGACTTTCTTTTGTATTTTACTTATTTTTAATGATCATGATATTAGTTATCCAAGAGTGCACCACACTAAGATAACCATCTTTCTCCTTGCATCCTTTAGCTTTCGTTCCCAATCCTATTTCCTGCTCACATATCACATTTCTGAAGAGGATTCTATTACTGTATAAATACATTGAAGGTTCTAGACCTCAAATAACCTTTGATGACTCAGTGCGCCTGGCCACAAATTAATACATTTGGTGCCATAATGAATCCATAACTGATGTGTTTAAACTGGGATCCCCATATTTCTTGGTGCAGATAACCAGAGGACTGATGTGAAGACCACAAAATTAAAAAATATTAAAAACAGTAATGTATGTAATGATTCCTTTATCCTCTAGATGGCACTATGATAACGAGAATAGAGACATATAAGTGGAACGTACATGTGTCTGAAAAGAGCATTAATTTTTTTTACACAGTATATAAACGTTGAACAACTGCAGTTGAAGTATCCGCACTTAATGTGGATTTTTGTTTATTGTGACATCTCTGGAAAGAAATCAACCTGGAAATAGTAACAGATTATTGCAGCGCAGGTGCCTCATATCCTTATAGCAAAGGTATAAAAAAAATAAAGTATAACAGCCCTGCCAGCTTGAAGCTATGTGCCCATGGATCTGTCTCGCTATGTTCCATTGTTAGACAGGTGCCAGCCTGGGGCAGCTCTCTTAAGGGAGTCAGTTGAAAAAATTATTTTTATTTTTTTGAAGGTTTTTTTATTCTTCATTTTTGTTGGTAGACACTAAGCCACACATACATTCAGAACCACGGGAAGGGTCAGGTTGGAAATTGGCATTTTATTCCTTTTTTTAAAGCAGAAAACTAGGTCACCCAAGTGACATATAGCTTTCACAGTTTATAAAAGTCAGTTTTTGCCTATGGGTACATAAGAACAGGAATGTGTGGACTATTAAACAGCTTAAGCATTTCTATGGGCACAGATGGGAGATCTAGACATAAGCATTTGGGATGAACAGTCCCTAAGAGTGTTCTCATTTCTATCGGGCTAGACGCATCCAGAAGAACGGTGTGTGTAACAAAATGCTGTAGTAATGTGAAGGTCCCCCTGGTGACCTGGTCTGCAGACCTTCGCTCCAGCTAGCTGGTAAGTGAGACCAGGGGGTCAATGTATTAAGCTGAGAGTTTTCCGGTGGGTTTGAAAAACCAATCAGATTCTAGCTATCATTTATTTAGTACATTCTACAAAGTGATAACTAGAATTTGATTGGTTGCTATAGGCAACATCTCCACTTTTCAAACCCGCCGGAAAACTCTCAGCTTGATACATTTACCCCCAGAAGTTCCTCCACATCGTCTCATACATTGGAGACTCTGTTCCCGAGCGCTCCATCCCTTACACTGGGGACCCCTGTCTCTGTTCACCACACTGCTGCCATCAGCGCTCCCCTCTCTATAGGGCTTCCTCCATGCAGATATATAAATAATGTCCCAACATCCAGAGACAATAACACTCGCATACATCCCACACTTCAGGAACCTTTCTCAGTGATCATACTGGAACTTTTCACTCTCTCACTGTGTTCTATTGTCCAGCTGCTCTCAGGTTAAAACAGATCCCTCATTCAGAGTACAATTACTCTTAGTTTAGCCGTATTGTAATGATCCAACGCTGTATCTCTCATCAGCTATTAATAAGTTGGGCCTCTACAGCCCTCCTAATGGGATCACTATTTGGTGCCTTGCGTTATTAGCTAGGAACCTACCTTTTGCTGGGGACACTGGACCACACTTCTACCTTCCCGGGTCCCGGTGCACAATACCTTTTTGTGCACAGGAAACCAGTCTTTATACAGTGTTTCCACTTACAGGTTTTTCCCCCTGATTTTCCATTTCTTTCACGGTTTTTCCTGTGCTCTCCGTGAGCATCTGAGAAGCTTTGCTGAGGCTCTAAAGGATGCCGCAGGACCAGGTAAGTGATCAGTATCTGTTGCCAACATTCTATTATAGGCCAACACCAGCAGACCTAAACCCAGATCCCAATATCCCCAGGCCTCCACTAGTCCCCTCTAACAGTCGGCTTCATAGGCCTAGTCTCCTATCTTTCAATCTTAGTCCGCCTCAGGTCCCCCAGGTCAGGTAGCTTCCATTCTATTCCCCAGAAGTACCTAGGTAGACTACCCCTAGTCTACCGCCTCTAGCGGGATTGTGCCATATTGTATTACACTGTATTGTTGGGTATTTGCATGATGTGTTTTGTATTGTACCTCTTCTGTTAAAATTGTTACGTTGTTATTGTTCCATTACTATTGTGTAACTCGCATTGGTGAGTTGCACGCGTAAGATAGCTGCCTGGGTCTGCGTGCAAGAAGTTACAGATAGGATAGGGACAGATTAGGTAGGGAGGTTGTACTCTGTTCACAGGTACCGGTTGGCAGATGTGAGCATTGAAAGAGCTCCCCAACCAACCAGGAGTTAGCTGGGATCCAAGGACTCTCTGTGTTTGAACACCAGTTTCGTAAGTGTAGTCTGGCCAGGGCAGTTCACTCACCCCCAAAGAAGTGAGTTCCCCCCTACAGCCAAACAAGTGCCCAGCATAGGCGACAAGGGTCTCCCTCCCTTGTTATGTTCGGGTAAGGATCTTGTCAATGCAGCTAATTGGACAAGTAATTTGCATTCCATGTAAGATCCATTAATCCTGGAGCATCATATTTTTTTCCTCCTTTAAGGGACCTGTTCATTCAAATAATTATTTTCAGCAACTGCCTTTTCCCCATTCCTTCCTCTGCATATACATGTTGGCTACAGACCTTGTATTGTTATCATATGTCTCTTTATGTCAATATGACTAACTCAGCAGAGGTGACTATTTTGAACCATTTTACATTTGTTAATTAAAGTTGTGCATGTTTTGACTGTAACCAAACCGCCACAAAAGTTATATATCTATTTCTGCGATTGAGTACGGATGATTGAAAATGTATGATTGCCTGTAAAATTCCAAAGTTGCTGACCAAAAATGCTAACTTTATGGTGGCTGTTTTATTCAAGATTTCTCGTAAATAATTGGTTTGCAGCCCGTCAGAACTATTTTCTTTTATTAAAGACCCGTTCCAATTTGTTGCGTGAAAGGCATCTCTCACAGGAGACACTTAAGACGAGCTCTGTTCGAAAGTCTGTTTCATGCTGTCGGCACGACAAAGAAATATTGTATGGGAAGAGTAGGACATGTAAGGGAAAACTTAATCATTTTTCTTCGTGAAATATGGAAAGGATGATTGAAATCTGGAGAGAAGCCCCTGGCGCTGTTTCACTCTTCATGCATCGGCGGCTGTGATTTGAAGTGAGAGGGAGACTGGCAGCTGTGATACACACATGTAAATATGTACTTAAAGGACCAGTAAACGTTCAGCAGCGAAATATTTTCCCCAAGCCGTCGCTGCGACAATATATGCACCCAATCCCTTTCTCCCAATTGCGCATGGATTATGTCCTGCTGCGGTACCTCTGGTAATCCATAGTAGCAAATGGTCTGACTTCGTAAGGTCCTGCAGCATATAGTGACAGTCGTCTATTCAACATTAAGGGCCTGATTTTGTGCGTATCACCCGCAAAATCACTCTGCGCATGCCCAGCACCGGGAATTACAGCCGTGAACCCAAAGGACACTTGCTACATTCAACGATTTCGGTGACTGGCCGGGGAAGGGGCGTTTTGCCGTAGACAATGTGCATGCCAAACTCAAGCGCACGCAGCCCCGTCAGAATCCAGCTCTGAGCAGTGGCGGATCTAGGAGAGGGCGCACAAGCCTACCTTCAAATTGTGTCCCAGATGCCAATCAAAACGGGAGTGGGCAGGACTAACCAGAGCCAGCCAATCAGAATGGACGTGGCTAAATCCCCCCCCCCCCCCCCCCAAAGTAAAGTCTAGGTCCGCCCTTGGCTCTGAGAATCTCAGAGTTACTTATTTTTCTGCCGTATCTCTTGCTTCAGCTACAGGGCTGAGTCCTGAGCAGTAGTGATGACAGTCTCCTGTGCATGCTATAACATGTGTTTGCAATCAGGAGCAACTGTAGAGATTTATTTTCTGCTCAATAGACATTAAAAACATTCTAATAAATGTATGTCATGGAGGGGAAACTTTTATTTACTTAAAAACTTTTATAGTTAGTGCCTTTTTTATTAACAGGTGGCATTAATTCAATATTTTTTTTTATTTTCCTGTGCTTTCTTTTGGAAATTTATAATCCACGTAGGTATTGGGCGTATCCTGCAGCATTTTGTGTAGTAGAGGACAGCAGACCTACGCCTGAACTCAACAGCGCACGTATTTTCAGATCCTTGCCTTGATGAATTCAGGAGTGTGCAAAGCCTAAATTTGTGAATTTAATACTGAACGTGGGTTGTGCTCAGATTCAGGCTCTAAGCGTGTAGCGTGCTGCTGTCATTGTATACTGCAGAAATGCTTCAGAGAAGTCCTGCGTCTCCATTGCTCTCTCTGTTGCCCCCGACTTGTTTAAAAAAAAAAAAAAAAAGAAGAGTGTTGGTGGGCATTGCAACCTTATCAGAGGAGTGTACAAAGAGATTATCTGTTATATGGGAGTATGTATCTGTTTTTAAACTTGGTTTTAAATAAAGATAGCCACTTAATATTAATCATACTTGCCTACTCTCCTGGAATTCCCGGGAGACTCCCGATTTTCGGGGAGTTCCCACGGACTCCCGGAAGAGTAGGCAAAGCTCCCGCATTTGCCGAAATTCACTACAGTGAATGGAGGGACGGGGCTTAAGCACATCATTAAGCTCCACCCCCTCCATTCAGTCATGTCACATGACTTCTCCCCCGGATCTCCCAGGGAAATAAGGTCCATACTTTCAATAAGATGTCTTTTGAACCTTTCAAAATGTATGAGAGTCATGCGCACTGGTGGACTATACTAGCGGCAGTTTTGAATGTTAGCCTGGAGCCCAGAGCTGTTTTTTATTTTTTGTTGATTGAAAAATGTAACTTTATTAGCTGTTAAGGGATACAGACGCTCCACATTTAATCTCGGTGCTGCACGTATAACCTTGGTAATAGATAATGTAAGCTCAGAGCGAGGGATTTACTATATAATTTAATGAGCTTGGGGAGATGCTCTTGCTTCTGGCATTAGCAGCTGTACTGCATTTTGGAGACAGCTTCTGTGTGTTGTCCTGGAAAGTAAAACGTAAGAGTGTTTCATATTAAATATTACAAAATCAGAATTGTTTTCCTGGGTTTCATGGCGTGTAAACTAACCAGCCCCAGCACCTATAATTTATGACATTGTAGTTTTAATCTGCTAAACTGGGTACACACTACAGAATTTTCCACCAACTTTTTATGCCGATCGATTGTACATCCGATTGATGGTCTGATCGCTCGGTCCATGGACTGCATACACACTAGGCTTGTTTTAGACGATAAAGGGAAGAGCGGCCGTCCCAGTAGCGACTTTTTACAGTAATGTTGTCGTGAGCAATGACTGTAATTTCATACACACTGAAGCAACATTTGCCGTGGATCGGTCGGAAATTTAAGGAGATTGGAACGAAAATATTGAACGGTGCGACCAACCAAATGAGGCGACAATCGTCCATTTGGGCAGACTTTCGACCATCGTGTCACTACACACACTGACCCGACTTTCGAACGAGCGGTCGTATGTCGGCTGGTTGAGCCGATTATTGGACAAAAACCCTGTAGTGTGTACCCAGCTTTACTGGTGACACGTAATAAAGTCAGCTCTGATGTACCCTCAGTCTCATAATTATTTAAGACATAAATTAGATAAATGCCCTGTGCCTAAGGTGGTCCTAAAGTGACACCTGGACCCACAAACTCACCAAAGGTCACATAGAAAGTTTTCTTCTTTTGGACAAAGCATAAAAAAAATCAGAACGTGGGGATTTTCCTTGTGCAAGGTGCAAAATCTGGCCTCTATCACACAATATAAATGACTGGTTTGTAAATATTAAAGACTTGTGTATATTTTTTTTAACTTAAAGGAGAACTCCCTAGGAAACAAATCTATTGTTTTTCGAACAAGGTCCCTCTCCACCAAGTAGCTGGACTCCTAGCGGGGATGTATTTTTGCAACTAGCAACATAAATGACAATGTAGGAAAAACCTGTGGCATGGTGTGGAGTTTGGTTCTAAACTACAGGTGCTACAATTTTAAGTTGCGGCTCTCTGTCACTGTCTTCTAGATTTGGAAACTGGTAAATGTCTTTTTGCAGACAATCAAATGCTCATGTTATATTCTACAGGAGCCTCCTTTAAATGCACAAGGAACATTTAAACACTTTATTAAAGGGACGAATAAATAGCAAGTGACTTGGAGAGGTGTACGCATATGGTTAAAGTAGTGAACTCCAACTTGTTATTCTGTTACTTGCAAGAAAAAATGGAACAGAATAGGTTATGTATTTGGAAGCTTTTCACTTTGAATTCGTCAGTAAGGCTGTCGTTTGCCCCGTGCTTGGTGACCTTATTAAATATACATACATTACTTTTTTTTACATGACATCCTAAGGAAAGAAGGGACCGCTGCTTCCGAAAAAGAATAGTGTGCTTAATTTATGTTTGTGCTTCTGTCATTCCCGAAAAACTGACAGCTTAGCAGAGTCCCTCGAACATCTCTCCAGCTGTCTTCTCATTATTTAATATAGGCTTCAGACTTGCCAAACTCTTGGTGACTCATAGTCCATCTGTTTCTTAAGTGTTTTCAAGCCAGGAAGATTCAAAGAAGAAACCCTTCCATGTCTTTCCAGACAAATTAAAGGGCATGATCAGATTCTTTGCTTTTAGTATGTATTTTAAGTGTAGGAGTAAGGGTAAATGTGCCCTTTAGGATGGGGAAGACACCGTTAGATTTCCTATAGTGGAGCCTGAATAAAACTAGCATAGTACCCAGGGCGTCTGTGATCCGCTTTGTGACTGGGTGACAGCTTTCATACTTGCTTCCTCTTGCAAAGGATTGTTTAACAGGCAATTGTTGTAAACTACTAGTAGTCTTCTTCTTGGTCTGCTTCTGGGATGAAGATCCACCCCCAGCAGGAGCAGCAGCAGTGGGACTAACGCTCAAGAATTCTTCTGAGGAATCCAGGATAGTGCAGGAGTCATCTAGCCTTAGCTACTTGGATGCAGGACTAACTCCGATCGCTACTAAGGATATTGATGAGGACGGTGTTGAGGGTGTAGATTGTAGGCATCAGGATGTAGGTGAGAGAAGGGTCCTAGCTGATGCTGGACTGCTTGTTGTTATTAATTTAGCATAAGTTTCCAATTTTCCCAAGACCTTGCCATGAACTAGCTTCAAATGACGTAACATGGATAAGGTTCCTAGATGGTTAAGATCCCTACCTCTACTGACTGTGGCTTTACAAACGCTACAAATGGCTAGACAACTGTTGTCAGGATTTGGGTAAAAATGATTCCACACACAAGAGGTGGATTTTTTGGTCTTATTCCCAGGCATGACACTGGCCTTCTCATCACGTGCAGGAACTGCTTCCACTGGTGCAGGACTTACACAAACAACATCATCCTCATCAACATCCTTATTAGCGCCCTCGTCAGCTACACAAATATCCCCCTCATCCTGCTGCAATTCCAAAGTGGCATCCTCAATTGGTGTATCATCGGCTACACTCGGGCTGTTTAGGCACACATCTGCAGAAATGCTGAAAGGAGCCTTCTTTATGGGTACACTATCAGAAAGGTCAGGATTACACATAGAACTCATGGATAGACTCTCCTCAGGGATTTGTGTCATTTCTGAATCTGGACATACATTTTCCTCTAATGCCTTACTGTTTTCTTCCAGCTTGGCTTTTACACGTAAAAGTATTTGGACACCACTTTTGGAGTCCGAATGACAAGGTCTTGCTTGGTCATGACTGATCTTACAAGAAAATGTCTCAGTGACAGTTGCAGAACTAGCACTCATAGAGAAAGGCGAAGGCGTCATTCTTTCCTTGCCACTGTGTGTGTAGAATGGCATGTTGGCAATTTTATTTTGTTCTGCAGATAACTTTGCCTGGATTATAGGTCTTTTTTGTTGACCAAGGTAAAAAGGTGGTTTTTTACATTTTTGTTTCCTTGACTTAAAAACACTATGCACTATAACATAGGCTTTAGCAGATGATGTAGAGGGATTACTATCATCATGACTGGTGCCAGCAGCTGCTTGGTGATCCTGGTCTTTTGTGTACTGCTGTGAATCCATTTTGATAACACATTACAATGTGACTGCAGATTAAGAACAACACTGCCAGCCCTATTATTTCTATTTCAGCAATGACAATTAGCAATGGAGCAATAGAGCTCTCCTGAATGTCACTGGAGACTTTGAAGAACACTGCTACCCCTCCTCTTTCTATTCTACCTATGAAGCTGCCCAACTGAACTAGAGACTGCCAAAAACTGTGCTAACCCTTCTGTGTCTTTCTGTGAAATGGCGCTGGATCGCCGTGGAGGGCGGTACTTATAGTATTCAAAACTCTTGAGATCAGACGACGTAACAATGACGTTTTGCCTCGTTTTCAATTCCGAGGGCGCGCGATAGTACAGAGCCGGCTCTGCTCAATACTCGGATCTGCTAAGTTCGGATGTGTTCGGTTCTCGGGGAACTGAGCCTGAGCATCTCTAGTATAAAAATTTCTATCCTATTGATTGTATTATTTTAAGGTCATTCAGAGCTGCCATTTACCCTCATCCATCCCACAACAACAAAGTAAAGAGGTTACAGAGCATCTGTTCACATGCAGTATAGGTGTCCAATCTCTACATGATAGAAATAGTTATACTTCAAATAACTGTGTGAAGATATAATTGGGAAGATACCAAGTTTATTTGTCCAAAGTATACCCACTTCTGGCTGGCTGCCCACCCAAGGGTGCCTTACTATACCATGGAAGGATACCCAGTACTTCTACGGTTCATCAATCACTAAGGCACAGCAGTTATTAAGTACAACATTCCTTTATTATTAAACAATGTGTAAGAATAAAAATACACTTTAAACAAATGCCAAGCGGGTTTAACACACACCCTCTAGGCCAGAGGACTGCAGTCACCTTTACTCCTGGATCCTTGAGTCCAGGCTTGGCCTAATTTTATTCAATCCACCAGTGTGGTAGGAATCTGATACAAAGTCCCCAGCTCCAGCAGGTCCACCAAGCTGTCAGACTCACGAGATGATGTGCTGAGAAAGTGAGTACTATTTCAGCAGGAGCCAAAAACTCCAACCATGGGCTTTCCAACAAAACAACTTCTGCACATTGTTTCCCAGCCCCCTGTCCCAGGGCTGTCTTTTAAAAACAGTTACACTCCAAGAACTAGCTCATGGGTGGGCTCAGATATATCACCCTTCAGCGATTGACAGCTGTCATAAGGGTCTGTTACAGGGCTGACCCTTCCCAAACGCACACACACGCAGACCCCCCTGCTAGTGTGACTCTGCGCTGTCTAGCTGGTCACAACCCAGAATAATGGGGACCTATTCAAGCTAACTGAGGGTCTGGGTTCTGATAAGGGCTAGGCAACATCCAGTTTAACCTCTGACATGTTTTTCCACTGAGATTCATCTTCCAGCTGATTGGGACTTCCAGTCTCAGTGATGAGGCAGGATACTGCGGCTCTTTCAGGTCATGTGACCAGGACCCTTCCGATAATTACCCATAACCCACCTGGCAACATAACAATAACAATGTAAACAACCACAACAGTCCCTACAAGATAAAACAGATGTGGTTTCCACAACATGCCCCATAGTATACAGAGCATACACACACATGTATAGGTTAGAATTAACATGAGTGTATACATTATTACACTTGCATCATGAATATATTATAAACACAGGGTAACATTACCCCCAAATAATGGGATACTGTCCCAAATTGTGCCCCGGGGAGACTGTAATACTAATAGGATGGAGACTGTAATTCTAATAAGGTGGAAACTGTAATTCTAACAGGATAAAAACTATAATAGTGTGGAGACTGTAATTCTAATAGGGTGGGGGAACAAGAGCATTGTTATTATAGGCAGAATAGATTATTTATAGTATTTATACACATGGAAGGTGGTGGATATTTGGGCCTTGAATCTCTGAGACCAATCTGGGGGAAGGGGCAACACAGCAAGAAAAAGCCACGGGGGGCACAAACCTTCCGCCCAGTCATAGACCTGATCTAGCCCAGACATGAATGTGATTTTATGTTTATCTTTTAGGCTTACACCCTCCACCATCTCTGGTTTATACTTTCATCCCTTATTAGTATTATCAGAGCCAGTGATGACATCATAGAAGGTGACAGAGTTCCCATGGAGACCAGGACATTGTGATGTAATGATCATGATATAAGGACCAGAAGCTGCTCCAGTCAGTCAGTTGGGAGGTTGAATCCCCAGATCACTGACAGGACCAATGGATCTCTACATCTGTGGGATTATAACATCTTCATACGCTGATGTAACTGCTACGTCGTGGGATCCGCTGCTCTGTCGTCGCTAATGGAGCGGTAAATGAGAAGATTGTAATTGTATCTGTATAGGCTCCCTTCCCCTTCTGTATAGATGAATCACAGTGTAAGACCTAGCGGGCAAGATTTATCTCATTAGATTGTAAGCTCCTACGAGCAGGGCTCCCTTCAGGGCTGCCATCAGAATGTGTGGAGCCAAGTACTAATTAATCTGGCAGGGCACCTCCACCCCTCCCCCCATAAATGTTCCCCTCTCCACCATCACAGTAAATGTTCCCCTCTCCCTGCAATCACAGTAAATGTTCCCCCCCAATCAAAGTAAATGTTCCCCCCCAATCAAAGTAAATGTTCCCCTCCCCCAATCACAGTAAATGTGCCCCCCTGCATCCCCCCCAATCACAGTAAAAGCCCCCCTTCCAATCACAGTAAATATGCCCCTCTCCTCTTCCCCATCATAATAAAGGAGGCGGGTCTGTCAGACTAAGGGACCCAGACAGTCCAGGGGGTCCGGACCGAGTGGCTCCTTACAGCTGTACTGGCCGTACCACCCTGATGGCAGCCCGGGCTCCCTTCCCCTTCTGTATAGATGAATCAAACTGTAAGCCCTAGTGGGCAAGATTCATCTCATTAGATTGTAAGCTCCTACGAGCAGGGTTTCCTTCAGGGCTGCCATCAGAAATTGCGGGGCTCAGTACTAGTTAATCTGGCAGGGCCCCTCCGCCCCCCTCCCATCTCCCCCATAAATTTTCCTCTCCCCGTCACTAAAAATGTTCCCCTCTCCCCCCAATCACAGAAAATGTTCCCCTTCCCCCAATCACAGTAAATATTCCCCTCTCCCCTCCCCATCATAATAAATGCCCAATTAATTTACCCTCTTGAAGCAATGCAGCTCCCGGTCACATTGCCGCATTGCGGAGGCAAAGGGGTGGGTCTGTCAGACTAAGGGGCCCAGACAGTCCAGGACAGAGAGGCCCCTTACAGCTGTACTGGCCGTACCACCCTGATGGCAGCCCAGGCTTCCTTCCCCTTCTGTATAGATGAATCAAACTGTAAGCCCTAATGGGTAAGATTCATCTCATTAGATTGTAAGCTCCTACGAGCAGGGCTCCCTTCCCCTTATGTCGTCTCTACAGGTATATACAGCAATATGCAGTTATATATATGTGATCCAGGATGACAATCGATTGCCATACGTGGAGTCAGGAAGGAATTTTTTTCCCCTCTGAGAAGAATGAAATGTCTCCGGGGGTTTTCTTCGCCTTCCTCTGGGTCTATAGATCAGTAACTCTGAAACCAGATCCCAGGGAGCCCCAAACATGACCAGAATAATGGCTGTTATTACAGAAATACTGGTGAATTTGGTTACATTGACTGAACCTAGATATTTGGGGTTCCCTGGGCGCTGGCAGTGTTGGTTAATAAATAAACTTCAGCAATATTTCAGTTGCATCTCTGCATATTGTTAAATAAAGAAATAATTCAAAATAAACTGTGTGATTCTTGTTTACAATAAACGTCACACACTGGTTCTCTGAGGGGTGTTGATAAATAGTGTATACAAGGGATTCTCACCATCTCTCCTTGTGCGGTGCCTGTACCTGAGTCCTCACAGTGACTGGAGGGAGGTGGGCAGGGATCTTTATAGCAGGGATTGACTCGGATGACTGCACTTGATAACACTATACGCAGACAATGGGTATACGTTGGAAACCACTATGGTTTAATTTCAGGGGTAGAAAAGATGGTGAATGGGGGTAAAAGGAATGTATCATAAAGGGTTGGCTACACATTATAACAAACAAGCCTTAAATGGACAATTGTGAAGTAATATTAACGACAACGTATGAATCACACTCACAGCCACTCATCAGCAACCAATAACTAACATGGTGACCATATAAAGTAATCATAATAAAGTATTTGTGGCACTGTTGGTGCACATATAACGGAGGTAACCCAGGTTACATATAGACGCAGGTGTTTATGTAGAGAGCACAAATAGGTTGTACAGCAAATTGCGGACAGTGTAACACAATTCTGGAAAATCTTGATGTCAAATTAGAAGTGATGTGATGGGATTAACGTCCAACAGGGTAGACAGCGGTGTTGGTGTGTAAACAATGAACTCTGCAAATATCAATAGATCCGGCCCCTGAAATGTGTAGATACCCCCCTTTCTCAGTCAATAGCAACATGAAAAAAATACTTATGTGTCCCAGATAGCTGGTCAGCGGAGTGATGGACTGTGCTCGCTGTCAGGGCAGTGATGGAATGTGCTCGCTGTCAGCGGAGTGATGGACTGTGCTTGCTGTCAGAGCAGTGATGGACTGTGCTCGCTGTCAGGGCACTGATGGACTGTGCTCGCTGTCAGGGCAGTGATGGACTGTGGGCTCGCTGTCAGGGTAGTGATGGACTGTGCTCGCTGTCAGGGCAGTGATGGACTGTCCTCGCTGTCAGCGGAGTGATGGACTGTGCTCGCTGTCAGAGCAGTGATGGACTCTGCACACTGTCAGCGGAGTGATGGACTGTGCTCACTGTCAGAGTAGTAATGGACTGTGCTCGCTGTCAGGGCAGTGATGGACTGTGCTCGTTGTCAGGGCAGTGATGGACTGTGCTCGCTGTCAGCGGAGTGATGGACTGTGCTCGCTGTCAGGGCAGTGATGGACTGTGCTCGTTGTCAGCGGAGTGATGGACTGTGCACACTGTCAGCGGAGTGATGGACTGTGCTCGCTGTCAGGGCAGTGATGGACTCTGCACACTGTCAGCGGAGTGATGGACTGTGCTCGCTGTCAGAGTAGTAATGGACTGTGCTCGCTGTCAGGGCAGTGATGGACTGTGCTCGCTATCAGCGGAGTGATGGACTGTGCTCGCTGTCAGGACAGTGATGGACTCTGCACACTGTCAGGGCAGTAATGGACTGTGCTCGCCGTCAGGGCAATGATGGACTCTGCACACTGTCAGCGGAGTGATGGACTGTGCTCGCTGTCAGAGTAGTGATGGACTGTGCTCGCTGTCAGGGCAGTGATGGACTGTGCTCGCTATCAGCGGAGTGATGGACTGAGCTCGCTGTCAGGGCAGTGATGGACTCTGCACACTGTCAGGGCAGTGATGGACTGTGCTCGCTGTCAGGGCAGTGATGGACTCTGCACACTGTAAGCGGAGTGATGGACTGTGCTCGCTGTCAGCGCAGTGATGGACTGTGCTCGCTGTCAGGGCAGTAATGGACTGTGCTCGCTGTCAGGGCAGTGATGGACTGTGCTCGCTATCAGCGGAGTGATGGACTGTGCTCGCTGTCAGGGCAGTGATGGACTGTGCTCGCTGTCAGGGCAGTGATGGACTGTGGGCTTGCTGTCAGGGCAGTGATGGACTGTGCTCGCTGTCAGGGCAGTGATAGACTGCTCGCTGTCAGGGCAGTAATGGACTGTGCTCGCTGTCAGGGCAGTGATGGACTGTGCTCGCTGTCAGCGGAGTGATGGACTGTGCTCGCTGTCAGTGGGGTGATGGACTGTGCTCGCTGTCAGCAGAGTGATGGACTGTGCTCGCTGTCAGCGGAGTGATGGACTGTGCTCGCTGTCAGTGGGGTGATGGACTGTGCTCGCTGTCAGCAGAGTGATGGACTGTGCCCGCTGTCAGCGGAGTGATGGACTGTGCTCGCTGTCAATGGAGTGATGGACTGTGCTCTCTGTCAGCGGAGTGATAGACTGCTCGCTGTCAGCACACTGATGGACTATGCTCACTGTCAGTGAAGTGGACTGTGCTCCCTGTCAGCGGAGTGATGGACTGTGCTCACTGTCAGTGAAGTGGACTGTGCTCGCTGTCAGCGGAGTGATGGACTGTGCCCGCTGTCATCGGAGTGATGGACTGTGCTCGCTGTCAGAGGAGTGATGGACTGTGCTCGCTGTCAGCGGAGTGATGGACTGTGCTCACTGTCAGCGGAGTGATGGACTGTGCTCGCTGTCAGCGGAGTGATGGACTGTGCTCGCTGTCAGCAGAGTGATGGACTGTGCTCGCTGTCAGCGGAGTGATGGACTGTGCTTGCTGTCAGCTTGGTTGCAGTCTCCCCAGGTCACATGAGAGGTCACCAAATCCAAGAGTCTCGCTCTCAGTTTTTGGACTATTTGTTACTCTTCAGTGTTTGTCATACACCGGCCTCTCACAATAAATGCAGGAAACGCTCTTCCACCTGCACCATCCTTCTCTCTGCTGTTCTCCCCCAGGTCCTAGTGCTGGTGCTACACACAAATATCACATTAGGTAAAGCTAGGTAACTGGATGGTCAATGTAGGTCCACCAGGGGAGGTGGTGATTAGGTGGGGACAGAAGGGGCTCTGGTTTCATCTGCAGCCCCATCAGAGCAGGGGCGGATCTAGAGAATATTTGTACCCGGGGCGATATAGGGGTGGGTGATTTAGGCCCCGCCCCCTTTTTGACATCTGAGGCTGTCGGCGGCTGCACACTATGTGCAGGTCCGTTCAGCAGTGACAGGCAGGGACAGTAAACGGACCTGCACATAGTGTGCAGCCGCCGGCAGCAAGCCCCGATCGCCCCCCCCCCCCCACCCCACCTAGATCCGCCACTGCATCAGAGCCAGATTGTGGATGGAGGAGAGAGACTGAGAGAACCAATAGCTGGTCTGCGTGGTCACCCCTCATAAGCCAAGTCTAGGAGATGCCCATAAGAGGCACACCCACCGGGGCCCTGGAATCCTATTGGAGGCCCTGGACACCACATATACAGACTGCCAGCTGATATACGGAGGAGGTTTGTTTATAACCAATCAGAGGATCAGCAGGACATGAGCCGCCCCCATGCCGCAATACTCCTTGGTGCGATCTCAGGTTTGGAATTCTGGAAAAGTGGATGATTCTGTGAAATATCAGATGGAGATAAGAATGGAAGGAAGGGTCACATGAGGGATCGTTATCACTATAAATACAGATATTTTACCTGGAAAACCATTAACCAGATAATTCTGAAAATCAGAAAGGAAGAGTGTAAATAATTGCTGCTATTTGGTGATAATCTCATACACACAGACTTAATCACAAAGTGTCTTCAGTTACTGTGAGGAGCACTGCTAAACATGCCATGAGGAGAGGAATGCCGGGGGTAGTAACTGTAAAGCCTGTGGTCATTTCTGTTTCTAGATTTCTATTTCAGTAGATGTAAGGTAAGGTGATTCAAAAATAGTAAAACCCTAACTCAGAAAGCATAAAGTCCCGTGTATGTTGGACCTGTAGCTTAGCATAATGTAATGGTAATTGGTGATTTCTCACGGCAGGGAAGACAGATCACTGTTGATGATGAGGATGGGACCGGGATTAAATATAATGTTTTCGGTGGTGATGAAGAAGCAGCCATTGTACAGAATATGTTTTATGTGTAAAATAAGTGTAACAGAGTAACCCTGTGCATTCTAAAGATTATTTGGTTCAACACTACTATCTATGTTAGAAAAGAAAAGTTAAGACATTTTTTTCAATTCTTGCGACTCAATGCCAAGAAATATTTATCAAAACTGTTCTCAAAGGCCAAGAAAAAAGAAATATGTAAGATTAATTATTGTCCTGCTGAACATGCTGATTTAATGTAGAGAAATGCAAAAAAACCTCTCACGCAGAAATAGGAATTCATTTGACACCAACAAAATAACATTAATTCTGATAGGAACGATACATAAATTATTTTGACATTAAGGGCTAGATTTACTAAGCTGCGGGTTTGAAAAAGTGGAGATGTTGCCTATAGCAACCAATCAGATTCTAGCTTTCATTTATTTAGTACCTTCTACAAAATGACAGCTAGAATCTGATTGGTTGCTACAGGCAACATCCCCACTTTTTCAAACCCGCAGCTTAGTAAATCTAGCCCTAATAGTCAGAGAATAGAGGAGGTCGGTAAGATCGGCCCACATGTACTTGTACCGGAGAGTAGTCTGCTGGAATATTGGCAGAAGACGACAAATTTACCATTGAAACTCTTTGATGCCGATATTTTAGTGTTTTGCCTGAACATGTATTCAATACTGCCAGTGTAATTCTAACTCATACTTACCAACTTTTTGGAGTTGGTGTCTGGTAGCCTCCCTGGGTCAGGTGGGCGTGCGGGGGGCGGGGCTCCAAAAACACATCATTTTACATTGGGGGCGGGGGCCAAATGCTGTGATTCCCGGAGAATCGCGGCATTTTGGCCCTAATTCGGGCAGATGCGGGAGATTGCCACACTCTCCCGGGAGTCTGTGAGACCCACCCGAAATGCCGGAGTCTCCCGGACATTCCAGGAGAGTTGGCAAGTATGTTCTAACTGAACAATGCAATTATCACCCAAAATGTTTTGGGACTTGCAGTTTTCCAGAAAAGGATTTTTTGCGCATAATCTGGAGCTCCTTAAATATTCTAAATTACGTTTAAAAGTGGCCTCAATCTTTTCCCTCTCCCCCCTCTTCTGCTCTCTCACGTACCTCTCCCCCTCTCTTCTTGTTATAAATAACAAAATTCTGAGGAAAGGAATTGTGTTTTTATGTTTTGCTGTGTATTGTATCTGATTTGTGATGTTTCCTTTCAGAATAGTTTAAAAATAAATATTGCCCTTCATCTTCATTATTTTCTTCAGCACTGCTTTTGCGGCAACTATAAAGGAAAACTATTAGTGAAGTTGGTCTATTAGTTTGACATTAATACTGAACAGCAGCACTTGTTTAGCTTTTTATATTTGGCAGAATGCCTGTTTATTGAAATATATATACATATCCTGTTTTTAAATTTCCAGTGTATTCCGTACTTGTTAGTGGCACTGAGACGTTGATATGTTTGCTTTCTTTCAGCATAATGCTTCATAACACTCATTACAATTTTAGACTAACGGGATTAACATTAAAATGTAAAAGTTTAAAATGTAAAATTGCCGTATGAACGGTAATAGTGCACAGGCCGCGTTACTTTGGAGAGTAATGCGGCCAATTGAATTTCCCCCTAGGAGTTATTAGTAGTAATAGTTTTACTATAAGCTAACTTTAGTGACAGACAAATCAATGTTACAACCAAATCCTGCGAATTTCCCTGTGCTCCCGGCAACTATCAAAGCGGGTTTAGTTAAATGGAACAAGGTTCTGATCTTGTGATTTGGGCGTTAGGGCCATCCTTTCCATTGGGCACGATGGGCAGGTGCCCGGGGGCCCCACGGGCAAGGGGGCCCCATAGGCAGGGCTCTTAATTAGAATAAATTATCCTGCAAAATAAAAAACCTGCAAAAAAAAACCTTAAAGGGTCACTGAGCAAGTACATCTATCTATCTCTATCTCTAAATATCTATATCTGTATTTCTATACATATATATATATATATATATATATATATATATATATATATATATGTAGGGGCCCCAGTGCACTGCTTTGCCCGGGGGCCCATAATGTTGTTAAGATGGCCCTGTTGGGCGTATCTTGTACTGTGCTTCGTGACTGTTGCATCTATTTCAGACGCCTCCGGTACAAATTCCCTCGTACTCTTTCAAAAGAACGGAGCAGGGCCGTCCAGCAAATCATTTGGGAAGCCAGAAAACCAGGAGTCTGAAGTTTCAAATTTTAAGGGGGGAGGGTATTTAAATTAGTGCGAATTGCCGCAACGTGTCTCCGGAACAGTCCGTGTAGACACATCACGGCGGAGTTTTTTTCTCAAATCTCCGCTCATTTTCCCTCGAGTTCCATAGCGATTTGAGGAGAAAGAGAGTCTGCGTCATATTGGCCGGCAATGTGCGGAGCCGGACATTGCCAGCAATTGAGTCAGGCAACAGTATTAGATATTTTAACAATATTTTATTGATATTGCCATCCTTGGCTCCATGCCCAATTTCACGCACATTCATCTGAGATGGCATCTTTTTCATCAGCATTTTTTTGCCATTGCGGCATTCTAGAATTACTATGGAGTCACTTTGCCTATCCCACCACACGGCAGGTGTTCTGGGTGGGATCTGTTCACTATGAGTCTTTTATCACATGCCACGATTTAAGTGTATCTAGAAGCGTCTTCTAGCCAGACACATGGTCTGTGGATATAAGTATTCCCTCTCGCTGTCCTCCATGTTCGCAGGAAACAGATGGATTACATCTGGAGAGAACGCTGATCACAAATTAATCAACGCTGTTGAATATGTAACATGCCTACAAACCCACTGATGTAAAATAGCAGGGCCGCAGGAAAACCATGAATGCCAATGTTGTACTAATTCCTAATTACATCATTCACGCCAAGGGCACATTCCAGCGCCGACAGCTGAGGATACTAACTTTCTAATTAGTCAAACAAGTTAAATCTTTTCCTAATTGGAGCATGTGTGATGATATGGGGACACGGGCTACAAGCTTTTATATTTACCCAGGTGGAGTAGCAGCGAGATCTGACAGTGACATTTTAGGTTTGTACAACTGATTTTTATACAGAAACAAAGAAATGATCAATTTGAATGGGACACAAGACTAATTTTTAAGGTAAAACACACATTTCTGTACTGGGCATGCATAACGAAATTGTGGATTCTGGCGACTGGATTAATATTTTTTTCTGTTTGCGACAACTGCGAGGGGACGAACAACGTGGGGTTGCTCTGCAAAAGCTACAACTGTAAGATATGTGCAAGTCAAAATAAACACCCAGTGCACCATTTACGCAGCATGAGTTTGATGTCTGGGTTTTTGGAGTCGACTGCGCCCTACTCTAAATGACTAAATGACCCCTTATATGTGCATTTCTAAAGTAATTTTAATTAACACTGGATATCATCCCTGGATACTACAGATACTGGATATCACCCCTGGTTACTACAGATACTGGATGTTCCACGTGGATACCATGGACACTGGATATCAACCCTGGATACTAGGGACACTGGATATTCCCCCTGGATACTAGGGACACTGGATATCATCCCTGGATACTACAGATACTGAATATCACCCCTGATTACTATAGATACTGGATGTTCCACTTGGATACTATGGACACTGGATATCAACCATGGATACTACGGATACTGGATATTCCCCCTGGATACTATGGACACTGGATATCATCCTTGGATACTACGGATACAGGATATCACCCCTCGATGTTACGGATACTGGATATCACCCCTGGATACTATGGACATTGGATACCACCCCTGGATACTAGGGACACTGGATATGACCCCTGGATACTATGGACACTAGATATGACCCTTGGATACTATGGACACTGGATATCAACCCTGGATACTATGGTTACTGAATATTACCCCTGGATACTATGGACATTGGATACCACCCTTGGATACTATGGACAGAAACTGGATATCACCTCTGGATACTATGGACACTGGATATCACCCCTGGACACTATGGATACTGAATATTCCCCCTGGATACTATGGACACTGAATATCACCCCTGTACACTATGGACACTGGATATGACCCCTGGATACTATGGACACTGGATATCCCCCCTGGATATTAGGGACACTGGATATCACCCCTGGATACTATGGACACTGGGTATCAACCCTGGATACTATGGACACTGAATATCATCCCTGAATACTACAGATACTGTATATCACCCCTGGTTACTACAGATAGTGGATGTTCCACCTGGATACTATGGACACTGAACATCATCCCTGGATACTACAGATACTGTATATCACCCCTGGTTACTACAGATACTGGATATTCCCCCTGGATACTATGGACACTGGATACCATCCTTGGATACTATGGATACAGGATATCACCCCTCGATGTTACGGATACTGGATATCACCCCTGGATACTATGGACACTGGATACCACCCCTGGATACTAGGGACACTGGATATTCCCCCAGGATACTATGGACACTGGATATGACCCCTGGATACTATGGACACTGGATATGACCCTTGGATACTATGGACATTGGATATCAACCCTGGATACTATGGTTACTGAATATTCCCCCTGGATACTATGGACATTGGATACCACCCCTGGATACTATGGACAGAAACTGGATATCACCCCTGGATACTATGGACACTAGATATCACCCCTGGACACTATGGATACTGAATATTCCCCCTGAATACTATGGACACTGAATATCACCCCTGTACACTATGGACATTGGATATGACCCCTGGATACTATGGACACTGGATATCACCCCTTTATATTAGGGACACTGGATATCACCCCTGGATACTATGGACACTGGATATCAACCCTGGATACTATGGACACTGAATATCATCCTTGGTTACTACAGATACTGGATATTCCCCCTGGATACTATGGACACTGGGTACCATCCTTGGATACTATGGATACTGGATATTACTACTGGATACTATGGACACTGGATATCACCCCTGTATACTAGGGACACTGGATATCCCCCCCCTGGATACTATGGACACTGGATATTCCTCCTGGATACTATGGGCACTGAATATGACCCCTGGATACTATGGACACTGGATATGACCCCTGGATACTATGGATACTGGATATCAACCCTGGATACTACGGATACTGGATATTCCCCCTGGATACTATGGACTCTGGATACCACCCCTGGATACTATGGACAGAAACTGGATATCACCCCTGGATACTATGGACACTGAATATCACCCCTGGATACTAGGGACACTGGATATCATCCCTGGATACCATAGATACTGTATATCACCACTTGTTACTACAGATACTGGATATTCCACCTGAATACTATGGACACTGGATATCTACCATGGATACTATGGATACAGGATATCACCCCTGGATGTTATGGATACTGGATATCACCCCTGGATGTTACGGATACTGGATATCACCCCTGGATACTATGGACACTGAATATCATCCCTATATACTATGGACACTGGATATGACCCCTGGATACTATGGACACTGGATATCAATCCTGGATACTAGGAACACTGGAAATCAATCCTGGATACTAGGAACACTGGAAATTAATCCTGGATACTATGAATACTAGATATCACCCCTGGATACTATGGACACTGGATATCACCCCTGGATACTATAGATAATGGATATCAATTCTGGATACTATGGATACTGGATATCTCCCGTGGATACTATGAATACTCGATATCACCCCTGGATATTAGGGACACTGGATATCAACCCTGGATACTATGGACACTTGGTATCAATCCTTGATACTATGGATACTGGATATCACCCCTGGATACTATGTACACTGGATGTCAATCCTGGATACTATGGATATTGGATTTTACCCCTGGTTACTACAGATACCGGATATCACCCTTGGATACTACTATGTTTTTAATTTTGCTACATCCATACATTTATAGGAGAGTGGGGTTGATTTTGGTGGTAGGAGAATGCAAAGTAATGAATGTGACATTTTAATTTAAAGATAACTGACACTTTAAAATTGTGTAATTCTAATGAAATGTGCCCTATGAAATATAAATGGCTCTGCACATAATCACATTTATTCTGGTTTATGGCAGAGGCATGGCTGGACACTGCCCCCTGCACTTGGAATCATCTCAGTTATACCAGGCTTCAGGTAATGAGGGGCTACTGGAAGCCCCCCCTTAATTGCTACATGAGGAGCCTAGGTAGGATAGTCAGGACTTGTCTAAAAGTGAACTAGTGCTTTAAATGTCTTTTTCTTACCCACCTATTAAACATTTAGAATTTACACTTGCAATGTAAGATCTATTGTTTTAACTGAGTCTTTAGTCCCAGGCTATTGAAATGCATTTTAATCCTACTCACTTGTTATTGCTATAGCCTTCATTATGTGTGAACTTAGATCCCTTAGCAAATTTGCTTTTTGATTTCACAATGGCAATTTAAAAGCAGGAATCATGAGCTCAGCTAAAATTTCAATATCTAGAAAACTAATGCAACCTGATTATTAATTACTCAATTTAAAAAAATCATTTAAGGCTCAATTAGTTTCCCCAGCAGGAAATTACTTCAAATGGATTGCCTGTCGATAAAATGTCACTTGTATCATACAGAGACTATTTTTCGGTTCTTGACTTTTGCTATCTTTGTTTGGAAATACTGCTGTTATATTTGCATTAAATTAAGGTTTTGCATACGGTCTGTATACTAAGCAAAGAGACAGTGAGGAAGCTATGGTCTCTGAAATGGGAGAAAGGGCTGCAGAAATATAGGGGTAGATCTACTAAAACTTCTAAAAAAGGGAAATAGGAGGTGTTGCCCATGGCAACCAATCAGATTCTAGCTATCACTTTTTTTTCAGGTTTCTTTCTTGCCTCCAGTGCTAAAATTTCTAATTACTCCTCTGCATTTATGAACTTAAAGTGCGGTGCAAGTGTCCCTCAAGTGCTGTTATAGCAAAAGTTTTGGTGCTCTATTGATGCAGAACACAGGGGCGGATCTAGGAAATTGCTATACCCGGGGCGATGTAGGAGGGCAATTTAGGCCCCGCCCCCTTTCCGACTTCTAAGGCTGCCGGCGGCTGCACAGTATGTGCAGGTCCGCTCGACAGTGACAGTGTGCTGTCCCGCTGCTCTGATTGTGTTTAAAACACAATCAGAGCAGCCGGGCAGCACGCTGTCACTGCTGAACTGACCTGCACAGTGTGCAGCCGCCGGCAGCAAGCCCATCGCCCCGATCGCCCCCCCCCTGGATCCGCCACTGGCAGAACACAGCATGGATGTATCACCTTGCACAGGATGAAGAGTGGACCCAGGAAGATTAGAATCACTCCTTGTTGGTACAGGAGTGACCCAACCATACTACTGAAACAAAGCGGCCAGGAATCTCACATAGTATATTGGGGCCCTTGAATACAACTGATATAACTGGTGCTTTGCCACTATTGGTTGTTTTGTATCCAATATTACAGTGTCCTGCAATGATATGTCACACCCCCAAGGGCCACACTCTGCTCTTCTCAGCATGCAATGGGGCCCGGCTTCCCTGGCATGGGAATTAGGCCAATTACAATGGGCTTTAATGAACTTACTTACAGGTATAGCTATAGTATGATATGAAATGTGTGACAATTATTAGCTCTAAAAATCACATTTTCTGCTGTTAGGTAAAAGTATCTACCCCTTATGATTTGGTGTTACCAACCAAAGTCAGATCCAAAACCTGAATGTTCTCCTTAGGGTCGGCTAATTTAGTATGTTTGGAGATTCATAAAAATCTCTTAATTCAGCAGGTCCTATCCAACCTCCGTGGTCAATGTAAAGACCTTACTAATGAATATACTTTTGGCATGGTCCACCATCCACAGAATAGGTGGAGCTCCTCCCACCAGGCCGTAAAATTCTGGCAAGCGAGTCGGCAACTTTCACCCCATCAAAGAAGATAACGTAAAACCCAATCAAACATAATGAGCAATGCCCATAGTAAAAATCCTGCAATCCGTGGCAAACATTTACTGTGAGCCTTTTAGAAGTGTCATGTTTGTGCTATATAATGGTAGAACAACATTCACCAAGTACATATTTATAGTAGTCACCAGTCAAGACCCGGCAGTGAAGCCCCAAATTTCTTGGGGTGTCTCAGTGAGCGCACTTACTAAGTAAAAGGCATTAGAATAGTTAATGGTTCATTTTCTAGTTGCCCAAGGTTTCTAAATCTGTCGCATCACCTGAAGGTGATCTCATTCTTAGTATTTTAATGAAAGGTTGGATCAGGAATTAGAACCCTATGTACAGCCATTAGTGTGTATATTACATGGATTTCTGCTAAATATGAAACATATATATATATATATATATATATATATATATATATTAATTGAAAGCCTGATAAAACGTGCTTTTTTTCCCAAGTGCTCAAAAAAAAAAAGTGTGACACTCCAAAATTGTGGAGTGGCGGTATGAAAAATGTAATGGAAATGTACATATATATCATACTTGCCAACTCTCGGAAACAAGTTTCCAGGAGAGGGGGCGTGACTGGAGGGCGGGAGGGGGCGGGACGAGGCCAAACGTGTCATTTTGGTCCCGCCCCCGCGAAAACGTAATGGTACCGCCCTCCAAAATGGCGTCAAACACCGAGAATCGCGCCATTTGACGCGATTCTCGGTGAAATCCAGGATGCGGGAGAAATGCCAACGAGCCCCGGAGCCCGGGAGACTGAACCGAATTTCGGGAGTCTCCCGGACATTCCGGGAGAGTTGGCAAGTATGATATACATATATATATATATATACATACCTTCTCCCCTGTTGCGTTGCTATGGCAACCACGATCCCTATTGGTCTAGTGAGGAAACAGGAAGTGGGGAGGAATCTGCCCACTTCCTGTTTCCTCACTAGACCAACTTCCACTTCCTGTCTGACCAGTAGAAATAATGGATGCAGTACCGTTAGCTGTACTCTGTGTATATATATATATAACAAGTTAACCCGTGCATGATACTCATGCATTCTAGTCAAATCAAGCTACTTAAGGTGTTAAAAAGGTTCTTGTCATGCATTTGGGCCATAGCCCAGGCCTCAACCACCAACCACTCCCCACTGTCACCCCCGGCAACCACCAACCACTCCCCACTGTCACTTCTCCTTCAAGAAATATATATATATTTTTTTAAAATCTTTATAAACACTTTTAACAATTAACAAATTAAATTAACAAATTAAAAACATCTTAGTATACCAAATTTCAGCCCTTTCTGAATTTTTTTTTCCACACACACTAAGAATTTAGTAGGTCAGTGTATAACTCCGCCCAGCAGGTGGCGCTGCAGCTTGGTTTTATTTTTTCCACACACACACACACACACACACACACACACACACACACACACAGACAGACTAACACACGCCACTAGACATTTATATTATAGATATATATATATATATATATATATATATATATATATATATATATATATACACAGTGCCTTTTTTGTCATAGAACTCACCGGAAGTTCCGGCACCGTTTCTCAACGGATTTTCTGAGCTTTAAAAGAAACTTTTGAATATTTGATGAGGTGGGGAGTTTGACTGGGGCGGTACACCTGTCAAACCGTAACGCAGGTGTCTTAAGGCGAGCTCAGGGAGGACAGAAACCTCCCGTGGAGCCGAAGGGCCAAGTCCACGTGGACTTGAATCGCCCTGTTGAGCATAGCAGGTCGGCGGCAAAATCATTAAAACGGTGCATGCGGGCTGCTTGTGTGTCGAGTCCGATGCATGCGTACCTTGTCCACGCTGGTTGTGATGGCGCTGCTCAGCTTGTGGTGCTGCTCAGCTTGTGATTGGTCGTGTGGTTGCGCGCTGAGTGCTTACTGTGGGCGGCGACCGTAATGTTTCGTTACACAACTGACGTGTGTGGGTGTGTGTACAGTGAGTGACTACGTGATGTGAGTTCCGGCACCTTTTTTCTTACAAAAACGCACTGTATATATATATATATATATATATATATATATACAGAGCCGTAACAAGGCCGGTGCGGGCGGTGCCGCCGCCCCGGGCGCAGTCCCTAGGGGGCGCAGTGGCCGCCCGCACCGACTTCTGTGTGAGGAGTGAAAAGAAAAAAAAGAAAATTAAAAAGACCTCAGATTCAGACTGCCGGACGCCCGGCGCATCCAAGATGGCGGCCGGCACCCGGCTCCACCCCCTTCTGAACTCTGCCCTCTGCCTCAGCGTCTGATGTCATGACGTTGCTAGGCAGCAGAGGAGCAGAGAAGCAGAGAGGAGCCAGGCAGCGACGGCTGGACAGGAGGTAAGTTTCAAAGCAGGGGAAGGGGGATGTAAGCTTCAATTATGGAGGGGATGTAAGCTGCAATTATGGAGGAGATGTAAGCTGCAATTATGGAGGGGAGGGGGGGATGTAAGCTGCAATTATGGATGGAGGCAAGAGGGGGGGAATGTAAGCTGCAATTATGGATGGTGGCAAGGGGAGGGGGGAATGTAAGCTGCAATTATGGATGGAGGCAAGGGGGGGGGAATGTAAGCTGCAATTATGGATGGAGGCAAGGGGGGGGGAATGTAAGCTGCAATTATGGATGGAGGCAAGAGGGGGGGAATGTAAGCTGCAATTATGGATGGAGGCAAGGGGGGGGGGAATGTAAGCTGAAATTATGGAGGGAGGCAGGGGGGGGGATGTAAGCTGCAATTATGGAGGGGGGGAGGGGATGTATGCTGCTATTAGGGAGGGGGGAATGTGTGCTGCTATTAGGGAGGGGGGGAATGTGTGCTGCTATTAGGGAGGAGAGGAATGTGTGCTGCATCTTGCTATTATGGAGGGGGGGGGGGATGCTGCTATGCTTTATGAGGGATGGGGGGGTATGCTGCCATAATGTGTGAGGGAAGGGGGGTATGTATTAATATAATGTGTGATATGAGGGTAGGGAGGTTGGGTGTCTTAGTACATGGGTGGGAGGTAGGCTATTAATTTAATGGTGACGTTTAGGCGGGGCTAATTATTTAATGGGTACTAGTTTATTTGTGGGGTGCTGGTGGGTCAATTTAATTTATTGATGGGGCTTTTTAATTTAATGGTGGGGTCTATTAATTTCAGGTGAGGTATTTATCTGTATTGCAGTCACAAGAATGCTCTCTGTATAGTATGGTGGTCACAGGAATGCTCTCTGTATAGTATGGTGATCATAGGAATCCTCTCTGTATAGTATGGTGGTCACAGGAATGCTCTCTGTATTGTATGGTGATCATAGGAATCCTCTCTGTATAGTATGGCGGTCATAGGAATGCTCTCTGTATAGTATGGTGGTCACAGGAATGCTCTCTGTATAGTATGGTGATCATAGGAATCCTCTCTGTATAGTATGGCGGTCATAGGAATCCTCTCTGTATAGTATGGTGATCATAGGAATCCTCTCTGTATAGTATGGTGGTCACAGGAATGCTCTCTGTATTGTATGGTGATCATAGGAATCCTCTCTGTATAGTATGGCGGTCATAGGAATCCTCTCTGTATAGTATGGTGATCATAGGAATCCTCTCTGTATAGTATGGTGGTCACAGGAATGCTCTCTGTATTGTATGGTGATCATAGGAATCCTCTCTGTATGGTATGGTGGTCATAGGAATGCTCTCTGTATAGTATGGTGATCATAGGAATCCTCTCTGTATAGTATGGCGGTCACAGGAATGCTCTCTGTAAGGTATGGCGGACACTAGGAGGCTCTTTATATTGTATGTGTGTGTGTACATGTGTGTGTATATATATATATTTTTTTTTATGTAAGTGCACATCCACATTATTTATGTAATAAATGTATTGCTATACAGCATTACACTATGTGAGTTTCTTCCTCTCCATTATCCTGAATACTACTGAGTATATATGAAGTGCCAGTTCCGGAACCTTTCAACATTGTATGAAGCATCTGCTATTCCCATGGGGTAATAAGGCTCAACTTGATTGGTGAAGATACCGGTTATACCTACAGATAAGCTTTAAAGATCTTTTATCTGGTACGCATATTATATTGGCACGGCGCTGGTGTTCTAGAGTGGTTCCTCATTTCCTTCTTCCTGTTGATCCACTATTATTACTTGAGTGTCTATACCTATTTAGTGGTTAAGATTCTGACTTTTGGTACACCTTTCTGTATTTTTATATACAGTATTATACTATTTGGCGTCCCCTCCCATTTGTTTTGTGTTATATATATATATATATATATATATATATATATATATATTAGGGATGTGCACCGGCGACTTTTGAGGTCTCGTGTTTTGTGTTTTGGATCCGGATTTTCGTTATTTTTGAGGTTCGGATTTGTCTCGCAAAACACTTGACGAAAGGTCTCGGTTCGGATTTAAGGTATTGGATTCGGATTTTTTTTGAAAAAAACATAAAAAGTTTAAAAATCAAGTTTTTGGGCTTATTTTCACTCCTAGGCTATTATTAACCTCAATAACATTCAATAACAAGCATTTCCACTAATTTACAGTGTATTCTGAACACCTCACAATATAGTTATTAGTCCAAAACGTTTGAACAAGGTATCTTTCTGGACTGCGTAGAGGAGTGGGTCACCACAATATATATTAAAAACCCTGAACTTTTATGATTCGCACCAATAAATGTACCTGGACTGCGTAGAGGAGTGGGTCACCACAATATATATTAAAAACCCTGAACTTTTATGAATCGCACCAATAATTGTACCTGGACTGCGTAGAGGAGTGGGTCACCACAATATATATTAAAAACCCTGAACTTTTATGAATCGCACCAATAAATGTACCTGGACTGCGTAGAGGAGTGGGTCACCACAATATATATTAAAAACCCTGAACTTTTATGATTCGCACCAATAAATGTACCTGGACTGCGTAGAGGAGTGGGTCACCACAATATATATTAAAAACCCTGAACTTTTATGAATCGCACCAATAATTGTACCTGGACTGCGTAGAGGAGTGGGTCACCACAATATATATTAAAAACCCTGAACTTTTATGAATCGCACCAATAAATGTACCTGGACTGCGTAGAGGAGTGGGTCACCACAATATCTTAAAAACCCTGAACTTTTATGATTCGCCCCAATAATTGTACCTGGACTGCGTAGAGGAGTGGGTCACCACAATATCTTAAAAACCCTGAACTTTTATGATTCGCACCAATAATTGTACCTGGACTGCGTAGAGGAGTGGGTCACCACAATATCTTAAAAACCCTGAACTTTTATGATTCGCACCAATAATTGTACCTGGACTGCGTAGAGGAGTGGGTCACCACAATATCTTAAAAACCCTGAACTTTTATGATTCGCACCAATAATTGTACCTGGACTGCGTAGAGGAGTGGGTCACCACAATATCTTAAAAACCCTGAACTTTTATGATTCGCACCAATAATTGTACCTGGACTGCGTAGAGGAGTGGGTCACCACAATATCTTAAAAACCCTGAACTTTTATGATTCGCACCAATAATTGTACCTGGACTGCGTAGAGGAGTGGGTCACCACAATATCTTAAAAACCCTGAACTTTTATGATTCGCACCAATAATTGTACCTGGACTGCGTAGAGGAGTGGGTCACCACAATATCTTAAAAACCCTGAACTTTTATGATTCGCACCAATAATTGTACCTGGACTGCGTAGAGGAGTGGGTCACCACAATATCTTAAAAACCCTGAACTTTTATGATTCGCACCAATAATTGTACCTGGACTGCGTAGAGGAGTGGGTCACCACAATATCTTAAAAACCCTGAACTTTTATGATTCGCACCAATAATTGTACCTGGACTGCGTAGAGGAGTGGGTCACCACAATATCTTAAAAACCCTGAACTTTTATGATTCGCACCAATAATTGTACCTGGACTGCGTAGAGGAGTGGGTCACCACAATATATTAAAAACCCTGAACTTTTATGATTCGCACCAATAATTGTACCTGGACTGCGTAGAGGAGTGGGTCACCACAATATATTAAAAACCCTGAACTTTTATGATTCGCACCAATAATTGTACCTGGACTGCGTAGAGGAGTGGGTCACCACAATATCTTAAAAACCCTGAACTTTTATGATTCGCACCAATAATTGTACCTGGACTGCGTAGAGGAGTGGGCACTGGGCACCACAATAAAATATATAAAAAACCTTCAACAGATCTGCATTACACTACACATACGGCTGCTCCTCCATCCTCTCCATCATATACATGTTGGAGTTTTAGCGTGTGACAACCTCTTGTTTTTGATAATGTCAGTGCATTTTGAATATTTTTCAATTTGCCCCACACCACTGAATGTACTTTATCTATGATACGCAATACGCATCTATCTATCTTGACTGCGTAGTGTGGTGGCCCCAGTACACAATTTGGTACCGAGGCCACAATATAATTAAAAAACCCTCCACGTGTCTGAATTCCACCAAACAAGTATCTGGACTGCATAGTGGGGTGGCCCCGGTACCCAATTTGATACCGGGGCCACAATACCTCCTCCAAACATGGTACAGACAATTCGTCATTGAGATCCCAGACAGACAGGGTCAAAGTGTTATTGTTTGACTTTGTAAACCCAAAAAACTGTCCCTGTTGCACATAGTCGTGCAATGAAGACTGACTTTTTCATTTAAAGGCACGATCTTTCAAGTGTAGTGTTTGTAAGTCTAAGTCATATTATACTTTTGGTAAAATTGGTTTATTTTGTTCCTCTTTATGGTAATTAATTAGTAATAGAATTAAAGTAGGAAATAGAATTAAAGTATGAAATAGAATTAAAGTATGAAATAGAGTGGTATAGATAGAGTTGTAGTGTGGTATAGATAGAATGGTCCACACAATATAATAATAAAACCCTCAACTGGTCTGAATTCCACCAAACAAGTATCTGGACTGCGTAGTGTGGTGGCCCCGGTACACAATTTGGTACCGAGGCCACAATATAATTAAAAAATTGGGCATCAACTGTCACCGTTGTTTAATATCTGATACACCTAAATATGGACTGCACAGTGGAGTGGCCCCGGTAGTAAATTTGGTGCCGGGGCCACAATACCTCCTCCAACTTCCAAGTGTAGTGTTTATAAAGACAGACAGCGTCGAAGTGTTATTAGTTGACTTTCTTAACCCTAAAATTGTCCCTGTTGCAAATATTCGTGCAATGGACAGTTACTTTTCTATTGAAAGACTCAAGCTTTCAAGTGTAGTGTTTATAAAATATAAACAACAATACAGTAGTTTTAGAGCACGTCAATACCTCTTGTTTTAAATTATGACACGGCATTTTACTTTTGGTTTAATTTCTTGGATTTTTTTACATTTGGTTTTACTTTTTGAACATGGCAAACGACTGTTGCTTGGTCATATAATGAAAAAAAAAAAGTTCCAAGATGGAATTGTCCTTTGGCCCTCACACCCACCCTTATGTTGTTGAAATAGGACATGCACACTTTAACAAACCAATCATTTCAGCGACAGGGCCTACCAAACAACTTTGGCTGAAATGATTGGTTTGTTTGGGCCCCCACACCAAAAAAGCTATTCATCTCTCCCTGTACAGACTAAACAGGCTCTACTGAGGCAAGATGTCGTCCTCATCCTCAACCTCTGATTCCTCTCCCCCTACAGTGTGTACTTCCTCCTCATCACACATTATCAATTCGTCCCCGCTGGACTCCACAACCACAGGTCCCTCTGTAGTATCTGGAGGGCAGTGCTGTACTTCATTGAGGAATTGATTATTCATTTTTATAAACATCATTTTTTCAACGTTGTGAGGAAGCAACCTCCTTCGCCGCTCACTGACCAGGTTCCCCGCTGCACTAAAAACTCTTTCCGAGTACACACTGGAGGGGGGACAACTCAGGTAAAATAGAGCCAGTTTGTACAGGGGCTTCCAAACTGCCTTTTTTTCCTGCCAGTAACAATATGGACTGTCTGACATGTCTACTTGGATGGTGTCAGCAAAGTAATCATCCACAATTTTTTCTATTGTGACAGCATCCAATGCAGCGACAGTAGACATGTCTGCAATGGTTGGCAGGTCCTTCAGTCCGGACCAGATGTTATCAGCATCCCCGCCAGTGCCTCTTTTGGGAAAACTGAGCTTTTTCCTCGCAGCCATAGATGTGGAAGAAAATGAGGGTGGAGCTGTTGGCATGTCACGGTCCTCTTCAGAGGACAATCTCCTGACCAGCAGGTCTTTGCACCGCTGTAGACTTGTGTCCGCCGGAAACAGAGACACAACATACGCTTTAAACCGAGGATCGAGCACGGTGGCCAGAATGTATTCCTCTGACTTTAAAAGAGTGACCACCCTCGGATCCTGGCAAAGCGTACGAAGGGCTACATCCACAAGAGCTACATGCTTGGTGTAATCGCAATGGCTTACCAGCTCCTCCCTCACTTTCTCCAGCTGCTTCTGCAACAGCCTGATCAGGGGAATGACCTGACTCAAGCTGGCAGTGTCGGAACTGACTTCTCGTGTGGCAAGTTCAAATGGCTGCAGAACCTTGCACAACACGGAAATCAGTCTCCACTGCGCTTGACTGAGGCGCATCCCCACTCCTTTGCCTCTGTCGTAGGTGGCTGTGTAGGCCTGAATGGCCTTTTGCTGCTCCTCCATCCTCTGCAGCATATAGAGGGTGGAGTTCCAGCGCGTCACAACCTCTTGTTTGAGGTGATGGCAGGGCAGGTTCATGCTTTTTTGATGTGCCTCTAGTCTGCGGTAGGCACTGGCTGAATGCCGAAAGTGTCCAGCAATTTTGCGCGCCACCGCAAGCATCTCCTGCACACCCCTGTCACTCTTGAGGTAATGCTGCACCACCAAATTAATGGTACGGGCAAAACATGGGACGTGCTGGAAATTGCCCATATTTAATGCCCGCACAATGTTACTGGCATTGTCTGACACCACAAATCCCCATGAGAGTCTAAGTGGGGTAAGCCACTGGGAGATAATTTCCCTCATTTTCTCTAATATGTTGTCAGCGTTGTGCCTCTTATTAAAGCCTGTAATGCACAATGTTGCCTGCCTTTGCATGAGCAGCCATTTTGTAGATGCTGCTACTGATGCAGCTGTTGCTGTTGCTGCGGAAGGGGATGCATCTACCCAGTGGGCTGTCACAGTCATATAGTCCTTCGTTTGCCCAGAACCACTTGTCCACATGTCCGTGGTTAAGTGGACAGTGGGTACAACCGCATTTTTAAGAGCACTGAGGACACTTGATCGTACTTCTCTGTAAATTTTTGGTATCGCCTGCCTAGTGAAGTGGAATCTCGAGGGGATTTGGTACCGGGGACACAATACCTCCATCAACCCTCTAAATCCCACTCCACTGATGGCGGACACCGGGCGCACGTCTAACACCAACATTGCAGTTACAGCCGCAGTTATACGCTTTGCAATAGGGTGACTACTATCGTATTTGGTGGTCATGGCAAACGACTGTTGGACGGTCAATTGTTTTGTGAAAGACTTAGCGGTCTTACGACTTCCCCTCTGGGAAGATGACCGACTAACAGCAGCAACAGCAGCAGTGGCAGTAGTAGGCGTACCGCTGCAGGATTCCTCGGATGAATCCCGTATTGAGGAGGACTCAGTCTGGCTGCTGACTTGGGCTGCAGGACTGAATCTGATGGAGATTGTGGAGGAAGTTGACGAGGAGGGTGTTGCTGGTGTGTATCCAACTGGACCACGGGATTTAGGTGTCCCTGTACCGATGAGGGTCCTAGCCCCAGTTCCTGAACTAACCACTGAACTATGAAGGTTATTCAGGTGACGTATAAGGGAGGATGTTCCTAGGTGGGCAAGATCCTTACCCCTGCTTATTTGAGCTTTACATAAGCTACATATGGCCATACATTGGTTGTCTGGATTTGGATAAAAATAACTCCAGACCGAAGAGGTGCATTTTTTGGTCTTCTGACCAGGCATGACGATGGGCTTTTTCATCCCATGGACATCAGCTGTTTCCCCCCCTGGTGCCTCATTTACAATAACCACATCACCATCCTCATCATCAAGTTCCTCCACAGCGCCAGCTACATCATCAATAGCCTCCTCCCGAGCCACCTCTTCCCGTACAGTGATGGGAAGGTCAGGCTTGACAACCACCAACACCCTTGGACTCGCCTTGGGGATTTGTGATAATTTCTCTTTAGAAGGCAGAGTTGTTTGCTGTTTTGTTGCTGACAGCATAACTCTCTTCAATTTTTTGTAGGGGGGGGGGAGGAGGAGGAGGGCTAAGATCCGTGGGTGAAGCTGAACCACTAGTCATGAACACGGGCCAGGGCCTAAGCCGTTCCTTGCCACTCCGTGTCGTAAATGGCATATTGGCAACTTTACGTTTCTCCTCAGATGATTTTAAGTTTCTCTTTTTGCTACTTTTTCTTAACTTGGGCTTTTTGGATTTTACATGCCCGGTACTACGAGATTGGGCATCGGGCTTGGAAGACGACATTGATGGCATTTCATCGTCTATGTCATGACTAGTGGCAGCAGCTTCAGCATTAGGAGGAAGTGGGTCTTGATCTTTCCCTACTTTATCCTCCAAATTTTTGGTCTCCATTATATGTAGCACAAGATACTGCAGAATGTGTGAACTTGGTAATATTGCAGTACCAATGGACTTATACTGCTGGATTGGTTTTGCAAATTTGGTTATAATTATTATATATTTTTTTTTTTTTAAATTTTTTATTACTTTTTTTTTATTTTTAAAAAACTTGGGAATAGTGGGGAAATAACTATGCCCTTAGAAGCATAGAGCACAGGACACAGCACCACTGGACTGAACAGGACACGGCACAGGACCCAGCAGCACTACGGAACTCAGCAGGACAGAGCACAGGACACAGCACCACTGGACTGATACTGCAGAATGTGTGAACTTGGTAATATTGCAGTACCAATGGACTTATACTGCTGGATTGGTTTTGCAAATTTGGTTATAATTATTATATATTTTTTTTTTAAATTTTTTATTTTTTTTTACTTTTTTTTTATTTTTTAAAAACTTGGGAATAATGGGGAAATAACTATGCCCTTAGAAGCACAGAGCACAGGACACAGCACCACTGGACTGAACAGGACACGGCACAGGACCCAGCAGCACTACGGAACTCAGCAGGACAGAGCACAGGACACAGCACCACTGGACTGATACTGCAGAATGTGTAAACTTTGTAATATTGCAGTACCACTGGACTTTTACTGCTGAATGTGTGAACTTGGTAATATTGCAGTACCAATGGGCTTATACTGCAGGATTGGTTGTGCAAATTTTGTGGTAATTAAAAAAAATTAAAGTAGTTTTTGGTATTTTTTAAAAAAACTTTTTTTTATTTTTTTAAACACAGGGGAATATTGGGGAAATAACTATGCCCTTAGAAGCACAGAGCACAGGACACAGCACCACTGGACTGAACAGGACACGGCACAGGACCCAGCAGCACTACGGAACTCAGCAGGACAGAGCACAGGACACAGCACCACTGGACTGATACTGCAGAATGTGTAAACTTTGTAATATTGCAGTACCACTGGACTTTTACTGCTGAATGTGTGAACTTGGTAATATTGCAGTACCAATGGGCTTATACTGCAGGATTGGTTGTGCAAATTTTGTGGTAATTAAAAAAAATTAAAGTAGTTTTTGGTATTTTTTAAAAAAACTTTTTTTTATTTTTTTAAACACAGGGGAATATTGGGGAAATAACTATGCCCTTAGAAGCACAGAGCACAGGACACAGCACCACTGGACTGAACAGGACACAGCACAGGACCCAGCAGCACCACTGACCTCAGAAGGACAGAGCACAGCACACAGCACCACTGGACTGATACTGCAGAACACAGCACAGCACAGCACAGCACAGCACAGCACAGCACAGCACAGAACTAAACAGCACAGAACTAAACAGCACAGAACTAAACAGCACAGAACTAAACAGCACAGAACTAAACAGCACAGAACTAAACAGCACAGAGGACCACCTAACACACCCTCCCTCTACCCTGATCAATGCCCGAGTGAAGATGGCGGCGACTAGCGGGGAATTTATAGGATCCGAGTATCGCGAGATCCGACAACGGGATTATGAGTCAGAGCCTCAGTTTCACTTTTGAATTTGGCGCCAATACCCGGATCTGTCTCGGATCCGACTCGGATCCGCAACGTTCGTGTGGGCTCGGATTTCATAAATCCGAGTGCGCTCATCCCTAATATATATATATTATATTTAGTGTGATGGTAACAAGGGGGCACAATGATAGAGATGGCTCCATGGCACGGTGTGATAAAGGAGAAACTGTGATGGAGGGCACAGTGGGATGAAGGGGCAGTGTGATACAGATGGTACCATTACATTTATGTTTTAATTTGTTTCAGTGAGTTTTATTTCAATAACCAATTAATTTTTTTATACAGCTAGCATGTGATAGCTGCATTTAAAGTACTTTGATTCTATGGAGGCTTATTACATAAAGATCCTTACAAAGCCAGACCAAGAATAATGGAGAGGGAGGGGGTTTCAGTGCGGTCTAGAACTTGTAAAGTGCTAGCCACGCCCCCACAGTAGGTTGACCACACCCACCCGACAATTGACACTCCCACTTAGATGGGGGGCGCCGGTTCCCTGTCTCGCCCAGGGCACTAAAATGGCTAGTTACGGCACTGTATATATATATTATATATATATATGTATCTATCACTCAAAGTCTGGTGGAGGGTACCACTTATATACACATAAGGGAGGAGTCTGAATGTCCACAATAACCTGCACGGACATGCAGAGAGAGAGAACCACCAAGTACATTACCAACCTGCCTGCATCTGTATACTGTATGTACAATGTATAAGTACATGCTCCATAAACCTGCATAATACTGTTACTGCTGAAACTGTAACTAATGTTGAACTACTGCTGTACTGTAATTTTTGAGGTTAATAATAATGTAGGGGGGAAAAAAAGCAAAAATATGTAATTTTAGCAAAATAAATCGGGATCCAAAACCAAAACACGAAGTTAATCCAGATCCAAAACCAAAACCAGAACACAGGGGTCAGTGAACATCTCTAATTAATTTAGCGTCTTTGCCACAGGAGGCGGTGAGAACATTGGGACATAACTGAGCTCTACCTCCAGGATTCATCTGACAGCTGGGTTATGGCCGGGTGAATTGCAGCTCAGGGCACTAATAATGTTGTCAAGAGGAAATTGACATTTATACTAAAATCTGAACTTTATTGGCCTCAGGCTCAGCTTAATGTCCAATTTTGGGATGTTAATTGAATTATGTCTGTTTTGAACTTTCATTGCAGCACGAAAGCTGAAGACTTCAACACGGGAATTATGTCGGCTGTCTCACAAATTTTTTATTTTGCCTTGAAAAAGACAGAATTATCCACTTAGCTGCGAGCAAAGTCATCACTCATCTGAATAATGAGGGTACTTAGAGCTGAGTCAAAGGGACACAAATATAGTTTGATTTTTTTGCTCTCCATCTCATTACTTACATTAATTAAACATGTAAATGATGTTTCTGGAGGTCACGACATCCTCTGTAATATGTCCATGTAAGTCGTAGTGTGTTAGGAAACGCAGACATTTCCTTGTTAGGGATTTTCTGCATTTATAACAAACCAAAGATTTGTCTGTTGAGCCAACGAGTATGTAATGGAAGAAACAACAGGGGCAATAGCCAAAGGCCCATTTCAGCTTTGAAATGTATTGAGCAGCATGGTGACTCAGTGGTTAGCACATCAGACTCACAGCACTGAGGTCATGAGTTCAATTCCCAACCATGGCCTTATCTGTGTGGAGTTTGTATGTTCTCCCCGTGTTTGCGTGGGTTTCCTCCGGGTGCTCCAGTTTCCTCCCACAGTCCAAAACCATACTGGTAGGTTAATTGGCTGTTATTAAATTGCCCTTAGTCTCTCTCGGTCTGTGTGTGTGTTAGGGGGTTTAGACTGTAAGCTCCACTGGGACAGGGACTGATGTGAGTGAGTTCTCTGTACAGATGATGATGAATGTAGGACATGTATTCAACTAATGTGTGGTTGACTTGAAAATGAGTTTCCAATAATATGGGTCGTATTGCCAGCAGTATATTGTAGAGAAATAATTGCCATTGCAGGACATATATTGCAGAGTTACATCTATATCTTGCTAGTCTGCCCTGCCCAATCCCATCCATTTACCTGGGAAAAGACAACATATATTGCCCAGAGAAAACCCAGGACTGTACCCAATCGAGCTGGAAATTCTAGTGTATATATATTTGATATTTCATCATCAGAGCGTCCTCTGTTACATTATTTATCTACAGATCCAATATAAGGGGGGTGACTGTGTGTTAATTCTATTTTTATATTCACGCCCACTATGGGGATCTGTGCTAATTCATCCTTGTGCTACACTTTATGGACTGATACAATTAGTAGAAATACCCATTTTTCAGTTTTAATGTAGGGAGTTGTGACCTTATGATATGGCTGCAGTAATCCCCAACAAGGCCGGCAAGAAATACCTCAGGCCCAGGTGCTGCCGCTTCTTGGGTGACCCCACAGGCAGCGGGCAGAGCAGTGGCGGATCCAGGGGGGGGGGGGCGATCGCCCACCCTAGCAGACACTTGCTGCCGACGGCTGCACAGTATGTGCAGGTCCGTCCAGCTGTGACAGGCAGGGACAGTGTGCTGCCCGGCTGCTCTGACTGTGTTTAAAACACAATCAGAGCAGCCGGGCAGCACACTGTCCCTGCCTGTTACGGCTGGACGGACCTGCACATAGTGTGCAGCTGTCAGCAGCCTAAGATGTTAGAAAGGGGCGGGGCCTAAATCGCCCCCCCCCCCTATCTCGCCCCGGGTACAGCATTTTTCTAGATCCGCCCCTGGGGCAGATCTTCTGCAGAAGCTGCCACTGTGCACGCAGCCTAGGAGGAGCGTAACCACTTGGACCAATATAGATGGAGCCCCATCGGTCCCACCATGATCACCATCGCTGGGCCCCCTTATATCGTACTCGCCGCACCCTCTCTCAGCGGCCATAGAGAGCACAAACTGCATTCATATAGAAATAAGTTATGCATTCCAGATATATTTATTGGCTTGGCTATCAACAGTTGGAAGGAAAGCGCATCTAAAAAGTGGATGTTGATCATCATCATTTATTTATATAGCGCCACTAATTCCGCAGCGCTGTACAGAGAACTCACTCACATCAGTCCCTGCCCCATTGAAGCTTACAGTCTAAATTCCCTAACATACACACAGACAGACTAGGGTCAATTTGTTAGCAGCCAATTAACCTACCAGTATGTTTTTTTTTGGAGTATGGGAGGAAACCGGAGCACCCAGAGGAAACCCACACAAACACAGGGAGAACATACAAACTCCACATAGATAAGGCCATGGTCGGGAATTGAACTCATGACCCCAGTGCTGTGAGGCAGAAGTGCTAACCACTAAGCCACCGTACTGCCCGTGTAAATAATTTCATTTATAAGTACACAAATACCCATGTAATAAAATATTTAAACATAATGAAACCAGTCCTCATAAATGATACTGGAACAAGCTGTGAAAGTCCCAGCATGCTTTGCCAGATGATAGCCATCTAACACCTGTCAGGAAATGATGGGACTTTTAGTTCTACAGGCTTGCGCTAGGTAGATCAGGGACACGCACATTTGCACTTAAAAAAATACCTTGCACGAATGCGCGTGATAAATAACTTTTTACACCTTTTTTAAAAAACAATTTCTAAAACTATTGGCCAGACAATGCAAATCATCCCACAAACCGACCCACGTTAGATTTTCTCTCCTCTATTCTCTTTCTATCTGATAATCTCATTTATATGGTATTATTTGTAACCCATTCAACCTGTAACCTGAACTAGCTGTTATATTTTTTTAGTCTTTAAACACGTTCATTAAATGTAGCAACAGGAAAAGAAATACAATTCTTTTTATTACAGATTTATAAATAAGAAAATGGTACACGGCCCACTGTTTCTATAGCAACCACCCCAAGGGTTACAGATTAAGCAGGAGTATAAAAATTATACCTCTATTGTCTACCTCCTTGCCGATTGTTTGACATCAGCACGTTACTGTGTTAGTATTACTGAGATAATGGAGAAGAAAGAAATCTTTACTAAAATGTCTTTTTCCAAATATTGTATTTTTTTCCAGGATTTGCTACATAGCAATTAATTCCCTCTGGCAGTAAACGTACTGCTTCTAATGTTTAGTTTCTTTTATAGGCTTTCTTCCATTCCGCATGGCAAATAACTATAATTTACTATTTGTTGTGTGTTTATACTTCTTATTTAATGACCAACGATCACCGGGATTCCAGGGTTTATGCTGCTACAAGAATAAGTTACTGTAAATGTATTTAATTTATGTCCTACACTCATCAAGTGCTGTGTCATGTTGCCCCTGTTTTCAGTTTGTTTTCCGTGCTGTGAATCAGCATGTGTTCACTGGAGGGTGGATGAATGGGCCATTCAGTGACATAAATCAATGGACCACAGATAGAGCACTGTTAATTGAAAGGAACAGTGCGACCCGGAGTTAGTCACATTGCATGTGCAGAGAGCCAGGTCCATTTAGGTCAAACGGACTCACATACACGCTAAAAATAATATCTGAAACTGCAATACAGCAAAAGTGTAGAACAAACTCTGTTTTGTGATGCCGCGTACCTTCTTTGTTTTTGCAAAATGAACTGAAGAAACTTTAGGCGCACAGCTGGGAGAATCTCAAACAGACTGCCAATACAAAAGCTCTGAAATGATCAGGTTCACACTCCGCTGCTCCTAAAAAAAACCAGGGACTACTGGATCCCTACAAATGGAGCAAAAGAAAAAGGGAGCGCTAGGGATACGAACCGATCAAACCAACCACAGATTATATTACAAGTGCCTATGAACCTTATGTAGCATAAAATCTGCAAAACATCAACAAATATAATAAGATGAACTTACCACAACACTACACAAATCCCACAGAACTTATGTTAATTCTCTTTCTATACTCAAATAACCTTCTGACCCCCTGACCAACATTGCTGTGTGACTGGATCATATAACCCACTAAGCACTCTTTCCCTTTTCCATCTGGCTGGACAAATATACAATATTTGCCACTTGACCTCATTTATCAAACGCTTTTCCAATAGATTTTAAGCTTGTGAGCGAAGTCCTCTAACAATTTTGTGTGTTCTCTGATGCCCAATCATGTTTTATTAATGTGCTTGTTTCCAACTGTAAAACACTATGGTATATGCTGACGCTATATAGATAAATGTTAATTATAATAATAATAAGTGCAGTTGAGCATGAGTAGTGAGAGAGTGACTCTGAGAATCCACTGTAATGAGTGATGTGTTGGCGATCCTTCCGTCCGTGAGGCTCCAGAATCCAGCGGGGCACAAAGTGTAATCGGTGTAACTTCTGGGAGTAAAGATATAAGACAGAGCACAAGTTAACTGCTTGATCTTTACACCAGTTTGTATGTACCATTAATGGAAGAATTCCACATAGAAGATATGTTTTCCTTTAAATAGCAAGTTAAGTAGCTTTTAACCATCTATCTGACACTTTTCTTAGCTGTTCTTCTACAAATCAGTATCTCCTTTTTAAAATTTCTCTGAAGGGCAGCTAGATATGACTGTCAGACACAAACACAATCAGTCTGCTACACAGACACAAGCATAGAGCTCTCAGCATGTCATGTGATAGCAGAGGGGCATGGGGGGTGGAGAAGTATGTCACTAAGCAGAGAGAGCTCAGAGGGGGCATTCCAAAGCCTCTCTGCTCACTAAATCATGTGCCACATGACTGTGGTTGCTATGGTAGTCCATGACACTAAACAGAATTATAAATCATTACCAGCAGCCTCATGAAGAAAAAAAACAAGGGAAAAGGGTGAATACCAGCATCTTCTTCTTATACAACTTCTTATAACCTGCATCAGTGATTTATGTTAAAAAAAAACTCACTTCATTCCTTTGTCCAATAATCATTTTATTTTTATGCTTTTGAGCAAACTTTTTAGAAAGTTATTGAATAAAATGTGTTATATGCACAATATAAGAGTAGCAAAATGGCAACAAAATTAGAGCTACCAGTTTTAACTTTAAACAAAGATATCTGCTAAGTTACAACTTTAAAGTTATTTATTATATTATATCTTATTCTAAAACGGACAGATGCAAGCACAAGAAATAGATTTTCTTACACTGGAAGACATTATAAATTTGCCTCCAGGAAAATAATTATACTTCTAAGACATGCGGTTATATTTGATGAACGAGTTTAATGTGCTGGAGAATAATCAGAGACAATAAACACAATTGTATTACTAGAATATCTATTAGCAAGGTGTCGAGAAAACACATTAGAGGAGATTAAAACCTTTTCTCAACAATACTTTTATGGGAATGCTGTATTAGTTTAAATAGAACTAGCTGGAAGACTTAAAATTATGGCTGTGAGCGTTCTTAAAGGACCAGTAAATCTACAATAAGTTGCTTTATATAAAAGAACCAATAATACAATTTACAAATATATATGTAAACATTTACATACATTGACAGAACCTGATTGACTTTATATTTGCTGAGCAGGACATGATAACTACACACTACATGTAATAAGTCCTGGCCAGGTGAAGGTTCCTGACATACTTATGCCTATACACACATACCTACACATATTTGGACCTTATCTGGGATAAGAAGTGGACAGCAGGCTTCATCATGAGTATATGGATCACACCAGCCAGTGACAGGAATGAGGTATATGTATCTAATCTACTGTATTAGCCTCTACCACCTCTGATGGGAGGCTATTCCACTTACCCACTACCCTTTCTGTGAAGTAGTTTTTCCTCACATTTCCTCTGAACCTACTTCCCCACAGTGTCAGTGCATGTCATTGTGTTTTAATACTTCTCTTCCCCCCAGTGTCAGTACATGTCCTCCTGTTCTAATACTTCTCTTCCCCCCAGTGTCAGTACATGTCCTCGTGTTCTAATACTTCTCTTCCCCCCAGTGTCAGTGCATGTCCTCATGTTCTAATACTTCTCTTCCCCCCAGTGTCAGTACATGTCCTCCTGTTCTATTACTTCTCTTCCCCCCAGTGTCAGTACATGTCCTCGTGTTCTAATACTTCTCTTCCCCCCAGTGTCAGTGCATGTCCTTGTGTTCTAATACTTCTCTTCCCCCCAGTGTCAGTGCATGTCCTCGTGTTCTAATACTTCTCTTCACCCCAGTGTCAGTGCATGTCCTTGTGTTCTAATACTTCTCTTCCCCCCCAGTGTCAGTACATGTCCTCGTGTTCTAATACTTCTCTTACCCCCCAGTGTCAGTACATGTCCTCGTGTTCTAATACTTCTCTTCCCCCCAGTGTCAGTACAAGTCCTCGTGTCCTAATACTTCTCTTCCCCCCAGTGTCAGTACATGTCCTCGTGTTCTAATACTTCTCTTCCCCCCAGTGTCAGTACAAGTCCTCGTGTTCTAATACTTCTCTTCCCCCCAGTGTCAGTACAAGTCCTCGTGTCCTAATACTTCTCTTCCCCCCAGTGTCAGTGCATGTCCTCGTGTTCTAATACTTCTCTTCCCCCCAGTGTCAGTGCATGTCCTCGTGTTCTAATACTTCTCTTACCCCCCAGTGTCAGTACATGTCCTCGTGTTCTAATACTTCTCATCCCCCCAGTGTCAGTACATGTCCTCGTGTTCTAATACTTCTCTTCCCCCCAGTGTCAGTGCATGTCCTCTTGTTCTAATACTTCTCTTCCCCCCAGTGTCAGTACATGTCCTCGTGTTCTAATACTTCTCTTCCCCCCAGTGTCAGTACAAGTTCTCGTGTTCTAATACTTCTCTTCCCCCCAGTGTCAGTACATGTCCTCTTGTTCTAATACTTCTCTTCCCCCCCAGTGTCAGTACATGTCCTCGTGTTCTAATACTTCTCTTCCCCCCAGTGTCAGTACATGTCCTCGTGTTCTAATACTTCTCTTCCCCCCAGTGTCAGTACATGTCCTCGTGTTCTAATACTTCTCTTCCCCCCAGTGTCAGTACAAGTCCTCGTGTTCTAATACTTCTCTTCCCCCCAGTGTCAGTACATATCCTCGTGTTCTAATACTTCTCTTCCCCCCAGTGTCAATACATGTCCTCCTGTTCTAATACTTCTCTTCCCCCCAGTGTCAGTGCATGTCCTCATGTTCTAATACTTCTCTTCCCCCCCAGTGTCAGTACATGTCCTCGTGTTCTAATACTTCTCTTTCCTCCAGTGTCAATGCATGTCCTCGTGTTCTAATACTTCTCTTCCCCCCAGTGTCAGTACATGTCCTCGTGTTCTAATACTTCTCTTCCCCCCAGTGTCAGTACATGTCCTCGTGTTCTAATACTTCTCTTCCCCCCAGTGTCAGTACATGTCCTCGTGTTCTAATACTTCTCTTCCCCCCAGTGTCAGTACATGTCCTCTTGTTCTAATACTTCTCTTCCCCCCCAGTGTCAGTACATGTCCTCTTGTTCTAATACTTCTCTTCCCCCCCAGTGTCAGTACATGTCCTCGTGTTCTAATACTTCTCTTCCCCCCAGTGTCAGTACATGTCCTCGTGTTCTAATACTTCTCTTCCCCCCAGTGTCAGTACATGTCCTCGTGTTCTAATACTTCTCTTCCCCCCAGTGTCAGTACATGTCCTTGTGTTCTAATACTTCTCTTCCCCCCAGTGTCAGTACATGTCCTCTTGTTCTAATACTTCTCTTCCCCCCCAGTGTCAGTGCATGTCCTCGTGTTCTAATACTTCTCTTCCCCCCAGTGTCAGTACATGTCCTCGTGTTCTAATACTTCTCTTCCCCCCAGTGTCAGTACATGTCCTTGTGTTCTAATACTTCTCTTCCCCCCAGTGTCAGTACATGTCCTCTTGTTCTAATACTTCTCTTCCCCCCCAGTGTCAGTACATGTCCTCCTGTTCTATTACTTCTCTTCCCCCCAGTGTCAGTACATGTCCTCGTGTTCTAATACTTCTCTTCCCCCCAGTGTCAGTGCAAGTCCTCGTGTTCTAATACTTCTCTTCCCCCCAGTGTCCCTACATGTCCTCTTGTTCTAATACTTCTCTTCCCCCCCAGTGTCAGTACATGTCCTCGTGTTCTAATACTTCTCTTCCCCCCAGTGTCAGTACATGTCCTCGTGTTCTAATACTTCTCTTCCCCCCAGTGTCAGTACATGTCCTTGTGTTCTAATACTTCTCTTCCCCCCAGTGTCAGTACATGTCCTCTTGTTCTAATACTTCTCTTCCCCCCCAGTGTCAGTACATGTCCTCGTGTTCTAATACTTCTCTTCCCCCCAGTGTCAGTGCAAGTCCTCGTGTTCTAATACTTCTCTTCCCCCCAGTGTCAGTGCAAGTCCTCGTGTTCTAATACTTCTCTTCCCCCCAGTGTCAGTACATGTCCTCGTGTTCTAATACTTCTCTTCCCCCCAGTGTCAGTACATGTCCCCTTGTTCTAATACTTCTCTTCCCCCCCAGTGTCAGTACATGTCCTCGTGTTCTAATACTTCTCTTCCCCCCAGTGTCAGTACATGTCCTCCTGTTCTAATACTTCTCTTCCCCCCAGTGTCAGTACAAGTCCTCGTGTTCTAATACTTCTCTTCCCCCCAGTGTCAGTGCATGTCCTCGTGTTCTAATACTTCTCTTCCCCCCAGTGTCAGTACATGTCCTCGTGTTCTAATACTTCTCTTCCCCCCAGTGTCAGTACATGTCCTCGTGTTCTAATACTTCTCTTCCCTCCAGTGTCAGTGCATGTCCTCGTGTGCTAATACTTCTCTTCCCCTAGTGTCAGTACATGTCCTCGTGTTCTAATACTTCTCTTCCTTTGTAGAATGTTTCCCTCCTGTACCTTGTTATAACCCTTGATGTATGTGAAAGTTTCTATCATGGCCCCCCGTTCCCTTCTCTGCTCCAAACTATACATATTAAGATCTTTTAGTCTTTCCGGGTAAATTTTGTGCTGTAGACCATGCATCATTTTAGTTGTCCTTCTTTGTACAGTCTGTAATGTATTTATATCCTTCTGGAGATATGGCCTCCAGAACTGAACACAGTATCTAGATGAGGCCGTACCAGTGACCTATACAGTGACATTATTACTTCTTTCTTTCCGCTACTGATTCCTCTCCCTATACAACCAAGCACCTGACTTGCCTTCCTCATTGCTTTGTCTTTCAATACCGTTTGCAATGTCTCCAATAAAGATATTAAAAGCACTGGTCCAAGTACAGACCCTTGGGGTACTCCACTGGTAACCTTTCCCTATAGTGAATGCCTCCATTTACTAGAGCTCTCTGTTTTCTATCCTGCAACCAAGATCTTATCCATTCAACCATCTTAGGGGCATATTCAATTGTCGGCGGAAACACCGAAAATCTCGTTATTACGGTAATAGTGTGCATAAAAACCGTTATTACGGTAGTTTTCTCCCTGGATTTCAGCTCGCAGCTCCCTGAGCCGCGAGCTGAAATCCAGCTCACTATTACCGTAATAACGGTAATAGTTTTAACATGGCGGGATATTCAAACAATTGAATATGCCCCTTAGAATCCAATCCCAAGCTTTCGAGTTTATTTAACAGTCGGCGACGAGCGTCAAATGCATCACTGAAGTCCAGATAAGCTACATCATTCCCCCCCTCCCCACCTAGATCTATTACCTTACATCAATGGAAGCAATTAAATGAGGGAATTCAATCATCTGCGATGTGCCGCCTAACATCAGCGCAATAGTCAACTGCGCACATTTTGGTGTACTACGGTACCCCGGCATCGCAGATTTTCTTTTGCACCTCTATGGAGTATGAGGAAAAATCTTCAATATTGCGTCACCGCGTGATGCCCCCACGACCATTCTGCAAGCATCCCTCTGCAGAACAAATTTCCCCCTAAGTACTTAATTACATACAGATATAAGTATAGAACTAGCGCATTGGAAGTATACCTGTGTATGTAGATATGGATAGATACAGTATATAGAGAAACAAAACCGTAAAAATATACAGTTAACTATGGATTTATTTAGATTTACTGTATGCATTCTTTTAATCTGAGCTGTTATTATAATTGAATTAATACTTTTAAAGCAGTACTGCATATAGAAGCAAAATTTGCAATGAAACCTAAGCAACCAATCAAAAATTGTCTTTTATCTATCATAGCAAGTCAGACAATGAAAGCAAGTGTGGGATTGGTCGTTATGGTTTAGTGAAAATTTTGCAATATTATTATAAGATCCATTCTATTATTGTCTGTGAATTTATTTTTTAGATTCTCCCTCTGCTTCTCCTCACCTCTCTCAAGCCATCAGTCGCTGTCCTTGTCCTACAGTGAGAGGCCATTGATGTGGGAGGTTGGTAGAGGCTCGTTGAAAGCCAGGAAACCAGGTGACAGCCCCGTTTCTGTCACCCTTAGGGTGGTGCTGCTTTATGAGATGAGGTTCTCACCTTATCGCCCTGATACGGCAACAGCAAATGGATCATCTGGGATAAAATCTGTAAACAAATTTTAACAGCTGTCAGGCGCCGTCCCTGCTGATCCCCTGTCAGATGGGGACGGACGGACGGACGCCTGCCTTCCCTGGCCAGAGTGCTCTGTTGCCTAGCAACAGACGCGCTGCGGCTTCCGCCCAATCCTTCTGTCGGGCGCATGCGCCCTGCTCCGTCCCATTGCTTAGCAACGGGACGCTACTTCTACCACAGCATGCCACCCTCTGGCTCCTTCAATCACTTTCCAGCCTGCACCTATTTAAACCTGGCTCTGGCACCATTAGGGTGCCAGAGTAACAGGTTTCTGCCTCCAGCTATTCTATTTTGTGTTTTCCTGTTGTGACCCGGCTTTCCTGTCCATCCTCCTGAGTATCTGCCCTCCTGTTGTGACCCGGCTTGTTGACCATCCTCTTATCTGCGTGCCCCACTTTGTTCCTGCGATCTTGGCCTGTTGACTACCCACCTGGATTCTCCCTGGTACCTTGCATTCCCGATTGGCTTGACCTGGACCGTCTGACCCCTCTATCACTACACCGGCAACTGGCTAGTAGGACCGCGGCCTGCAATGCCCTGTGCAGCGAAGTCCAAACCTCCTTGCGGGGGTCTCTGGCGAATACCAGGGGTACGTTAGACTCCGCACCTACTAGTTCAGTAGTGCTAATACTGGTTAGTGTTCTGCTGAGGGGAGGGAAGCGCAGCGGCGATTTTTAAAGGGGGGCGGTGATTTTTAAAGGGGGGGCGGCGATTTTCACACGGGGGGGGCGGCAAGGACCCTAGCACCGGCGCTGCAAACATGGCTGCTGTACGGAAATGTGCCGCAAAAGAAGACATTATGCACAAGCCGAGATTTAGATTTTATTGTGGGCACAGAATGACATGACAGTGGGATCGTCAGGACAGTTAATGAAGCCTCGACAGACCAGCTAAAGTTATATGTGCTGCATTTGTGGCAAAAGAGAATAATCCTGAGATGGTCTCAAAGCTGCTGTAGCGGAAGGGAAGAATGTCAGCGACTGCTTTATTAGTGAAACAAATATCCCTTTGTTTATCGTATCCTTCCTAACCGATGTTAAATGATCAGATAACGCCACTTTCTCGGAACAAACAAATTGCTCCACCCACGTTATGGCAGGTCATTAGTGACATCGGTAAAGGGAAAGACTCATAATGTTTTTTACTCTACTATTCTCTTTAGGATCAATCTCAAACTTAATGTGCATCCGTTGCCTACACACATTGGTGCAGCGATGTCAGTAATTCTCAGTGAATTGATCGTCTCCGGACTGAGGGTTCTGAACATAAAACAGCAGCTATAAAACACAGCCAATTAAGATTTTCCTCTTTCAGTAGATGGTAATCACGGTATACAAGCACTGATGGATGTGATAACATTTTCACTTGTTATTAAAACATAAATTCATGTAACCCAATTTATGCTTCAACGGTAGTGTTTATTTTTAATTAATACTTTCAAAGTTTAGAATTATTTCAATTACATTTTAGCATCATAAAACATAAGACTTATTGGAGGATTAATCTTGTGTTTAGTAAAAACTTAGCAAATTCATGGCCAATAGTTTAAAGGTGCTGACTGCTCTCTTGTGACTGTTAGGATCACAGCTACTGATAAGCCTTTGGCACCAAGCTAGTAGAGGTCTTCACCTTTAGCAGCCACCTTTCCCATAAAACTGTACACGTTCGCCGGTATTCAGATGCCCCCAGGACTTATCTCTATGGTAGTAGATGCTTATCAGGATAACAGCGTTGTAGGATAAGGTAACTGGGAGACTGGAGGCGGAGGCCGGGGCCAGACCTGGGTGAAGGAACCGTGGTCAGAAGAAGGGTCAGAATACAGGTCGAAGGTTAGGGCTGGCAGCAATCAAGCAGGTCCAAAATCCAGGCAAAAGGTCAGGGCAACAGGCAATCAGGCAAAGTCCAAGAGTTCAAGAAAGGTCACAATGAAGAATCAATCAGGATAGTCAGGAAACAAGCAGGTCAGCAGCGAACAATCAGCGGACACTATAACAGTCAGGGAGGCTAGGTCCTCCCTGCCTTAAATACATGGAATAGCCAATCAGAAGCAGGAGGCACAGGAGAGGAACAGCCGCAGCAGAATTTAATTAAATGGCTGGCATTGCGCACGCGCCCATAAATCTACCCATGAGTGCTGAAGGATCGGAGGCAGCAGCCCTAGGACTGAAGCCGTCATAGATGGGAATACAAAAGTGAACATAGCACCTGATTGAAGGCAGCATCAGCTACACCATTATTGCATCAACCACAACAGGTTTGAATATCCTGTGTCTTCCAGTTTTCCGCTGTTCAAATTTGTATTTTCTTTATTCAAGCAAAAATGGTGGTCTGATGGTGATTGTAATGGTCCTCGACCATACTGCTACATAGTGTAATAGAATTGTATTATGATCATGTCCAGTGGTCAGGTCATGTTGAGGGTGTAGTGTCCTATGTCTGTATAGAGTGTAATAGAATTGTATTATGATCATGCCCAGTGGTCAGGTCATGTTGGAGGTGTAGTGTCCTATGTCTGTATAGTGTAATAGAATTGTATTATGAGCATGTCCAGTGGTCAGGTCATGTTGGGGGTGTAGTGTCCTATGTCTGTATATAGTGTAATAGAATTGTATTATGATCATGTCCAGTGGTCAGGTCATGTTGTAGGTGTAGTGTCCTATGTCTGTATACAGTGTAATAGAATTGTATTATGATCATGTCCAGTGGTCAGGTCATGTTGGGGGTGTAGTGTCCTATGTCTGTATAGAGTGTAATAGAATTGTATTATGATCTTGTCCAGTGGTCAGGTCATGTTGGGGGTGTAGTGTCCTATGTCTGTATATAGAGTGTAATAGAATTGTATTATGATCATGTCCAGTGGTCAGGTCATGTTGGAGGTGTAGTGTCCTATGTCTGTATAGAGTGTAATAGAATTGTATTATGATCATGTCCAGTGGTCAGGTCATGTTGGGGGTGTAGTGTCCTATGTCTGTATATAGAGTGTAATAGAATTGTATTATGATCATGTCCAGTGGTCAGGTCATGTTGGGGGTGTAGTGTCCTATGTCTGTATATAGTGTAATAGAATTGTATTATGATCATGTCCAGTGGTCAGGTCATGTTGGAGGTGTAGTGTCCTATGTCTGTATAGAGTGTAATAGAATTGTATTATGATCATGTCCAGTGGTCAGGTCATGTTGAGGGTGTAGTGTCCTATGTCTGTATACAGTGTAATAGAATTGTATTATGATCATGTACAGTGGTCAGGTCATGTTGGAGGTGTAGTGCCCTATGTCTGTATAGTGTAATAGAATTGTATTATGATCATGTCCAGTGGTCAGGTCATGTTGGGGGTGTAGTGTCCTATGTCTGTATATAGTGTAATAGAATTGTATTATGATCATGTCCAGTGGTCAGGTCATGTTGGAGGTGTAGTGTCCTATGTCTATATATAGTGTAATAGAATTGTATTATGATCATGTCCAGTGGTCAGGTCATGTTGGAGGTGTAGTGTCCTATGTCTGTATATAGTGTAATAGAATTGTATTATGATCATGTCCAGTGGTCAGGTCATGTTGAGGGTGTAGTGTCCTATGTCTGTATATAGAGTGTAATAGAATTGTATTATGATCATATCCAGTGGTCAGGTCATGTTGGAGGTGTAGTGTCCTATGTCTGTATACAGTGTAATAGAATTGTATTATGATCATGTCCAGTGGTCAGGTCATGTTGGAGGTGTAGTGTCCTATCTCTGTATAGAGTGTAATAGAATTGTATTATGATCATGTCCAGTGGTCAGGTCATGTTGGAGGTGTAGTATTCTGTGTCTGTATAGAGTGTAATAGAATTGTATTATGATCATGTCCAGTGGTCAGGTCATGTTGGAGGTGTAGTGTCCTATGTCTGTATAGAGTGTAATAGAATTGTATTATGATCATGTCCAGTGGTCAGGTCATGTTGAGGGTGTAGTGTCCTATGTCTGTATACAGTGTAATAGAATTGTATTATGATCATGTACAGTGGTCAGGTCATGTTGGAGGTGTAGTGTCCTATGTCTGTATAGTGTAATAGAATTGTATTATGATCATGTCCAGTGGTCAGGTCATGTTGGGGGTGTAGTGCCCTATGTCTGTATACAGTGTAATAGAATTGTATTATGATCATGTCCAGTGGTCAGGTCATGTTGGAGGTGTAGTATTCTGTGTCTGTATAGAGTGTAATAGAATTGTATTATGATCATGTCCAGTGGTCAGGTCATGTTGGAGGTGTAGTGTCCTATGTCTGTATACAGTGTAATAGAATTGTATTATGATCATGTACAGTGGTCAGGTCATGTTGGAGGTGTAGTGTCCTATGTCTGTATAGTGTAATAGAATTGTATTATGATCATGTCCAGTGGTCAGGTCATGTTGGGGGTGTAGTGTCCTATGTCTGTATAGAGTGTAATAGAATTGTATTATGCTCATGTTCAGTGGTCAGGTCATGTTGGGGGTGTAGTGTCCTATGTCTGTATATAGTGTAATAGAATTGTATTATGATCATGTCCAGTGGTCAGGTCATGTTGGGGGTGTAGTGTCCTATGTCTGTATAGAGTGTAATATAATTGTATTATGCTCATGTTCAGTGGTCAGGTCATGTTGGAGGTGTAGTGTCCTATGTCTATATATAGTGTAATAGAATTGTATTATGATCATGTCCAGTGATCAGGTCATGTTGGGGGTGTAGTGTCCTATGTCTGTATATAGTGTAATAGAATTGTATTATGATCATGTCCAGTGGTCAGGTCATGTTGGAGGTGTAGTGTCCTATGTCTGTATATAGAGTGTAATAGAATTGTATTATGATCATGTCCAGTGGTCAGGTCATGTTGGAGGTGTAGTGTCCTATGTCTATATATAGTGTAATAGAATTGTATTATGATCATGTCCAGTGGTCAGGTCATGTTGGAGGTGTAGTGTCCTATGTCTGTATATAGTGTAATAGAATTGTATTATGATCATGTCCAGTGGTCAGGTCATGTTGGGGGTGTAGTGTCCTATGTCTGTATAGTGTAATAGAATTGTATTATGCTCATGTTCAGTGGTCAGGTCATGTTGGAGGTGTAGTGTCCTATGTCTGTATACAGTGTAATAGAATTGTATTATGATCATGTCCAGTGGTCAGGTCATGTTGGGGGTGTAGTGTCCTATGTCTGTATATAGTGTAATAGAATTGTATTATGATCATGTCCAGTGGTCAGGTCATGTTGGAGGTGTAGTGTCCTATGTCTGTATACAGTGTAATAGAATTGTATTATGATCATGTCCAGTGGTCAGGTCATGTTGGGGGTGTAGTGTCCTATGTCTGTATACAGTGTAATAGAATTGTATTATGATCATGTCCAGTGGTCAGGTCATGTTGGAGGTGTAGTGTCCTATGTCTGTATAGAGTGTAATAGAATTGTATTATGATCATGTCCAGTGGTCAGGTCATGTTGGAGGTGTAGTGTCCTATGTCTGTATATAGTGTAATAGAATTGTATTATGATCATGTTCAGTGGTCAGGTCATGTTGGGGTGTAGTGTCCTATGTCTGTATATAGTGTAATAAAATTGTATTATGCTCATGTTCAGTGGTCAGGTCATGTTGGAGGTGTAGTGTCCTATGTCTGCATATAGTGTAATAGAATTGTATTATGCTCATGTTCAGTGGTCAGGTCATGTTGGAGATGTAGTGTCCTATGTCTGTATATAGTGTAATAGAATTGTATTATGATCATGTTCAGTGGTCAGGTCATGTTGGGGTGTAGTGTCCTATGTCTGTATATAGTGTAATAGAATTGTATTATGCTCATGTTCAGTGGTCACGTCATGTTGGAGGTGTAGTGTCCTATGTCTGTATATAGTGTAATATAATTGTATTATGCTCATGTTCAGTGGTCAGGTCATGTTGGAGGTGTAGTGTCCTATGTCTGTATATAGTGTAATATAATTGTATTATGAGCATGTTCAGTGGTCAGGTCATGTTGGGGGTGTAGTGTCCTATGTCTGTATATAGTGTAATAGAATTGTATTATGCTCATGTTCAGTGGTCAGGTCATGTTGGAGGTGTAGTGTCCTATGTCTGTATACAGTGTAATAGAATTGTATTATGATCATGTCCAGTGGTCAGGTCATGTTGGGGGTGTAGTGTCCTATGTCTGTATATAGTGTAATAGAATTGTATTATGATCATGTCCAGTGGTCAGGTCATGTTGGGGGTGTAGTGTCCTATGTCTGTATAGAGTGTAATAGAATTGTATTATGATCATGTCCAGTGGTCAGGTCATGTTGGAGGTGTAGTGTCCTATGTCTGTATATAGTGTAATATAATTGTATTATGAGCATGTTCAGTGGTCAGGTCATGTTGGGGGTGTAGTGTCCTATGTCTGTATATAGTGTAATAGAATTGTATTATGCTCATGTTCAGTGGTCAGGTCATGTTGGAGGTGTAGTGTCCTATATCTGTATAGAGTGTAATAGAATTGTATTATGATCATGTCCAGTGGTCAGGTCATGTTGGGGGTGTAGTGTCCTATGTCTGTATATAGTGTAATAGAATTGTATTATGATCATGTCCAGTGGTCAGGTCATGTTGGGGGTGTAGTGTCCTATGTCTGTATATAGTGTAATAGAATTGTATTATGATCATATCCAGTGATCAGGTCATGTTGGGGGTGTAGTGTCCTATGTCTGTATACAGTGTAATAGAATTGTATTATGATCATGTCCAGTGGTCAGGTCATGTTGGAGGTGTAGTGTCCTATGTCTGTATATAGTGTAATAGAATTGTATTATGATCATGTTCAGTGGTCAGGTCATGTTGAGGGTGTAGTGTCCTATGTCTGTATAGAGTGTAATAGAATTGTATTATGATCATGTCCAGTGGTCAGGTCATGTTGGGGGTGTAGTGTCCTATGTCTGTATACAGTGTAATAGAATTGTATTATGATCATGTCCAGTGGTCAGGTCATGTTGGGGGTGTAGTGTCCTATGTCTGTATAGAGTGTAATAGAATTGTATTATGATCATGTCCAGTGGTCAGGTCATGTTGAGGGTGTAGTGTCCTATGTCTGTATACAGTGTAATAGAATTGTATTATGATCATGTACAGTGGTCAGGTCATGTTGGAGGTGTAGTGCCCTATGTCTGTATAGTGTAATAGAATTGTATTAGGATCTTGTCCAGTGGTCAGGTCATGTTGGGGGTGTAGTGTCCTATGTCTGTATATATAGTGTAATAGAATTGTATTATGATCATGTCCAGTGGTCAGGTCATGTTGGAGGTGTAGTGTCCTATGTCTGTATATAGTGTAATAGAATTGTATTATGATCTTGTCCAGGGGTCAGGTCATGTTGGAGGTGTAGTGTCCTATGTCTGTATAGAGTGTAATAGAATTGTATTATGATCATGTCCAGTGGTCAGGTCATGTTGGAGGTGTAGTGTCCTATGTCTGTATACAGTGTAATAGAATTGTATTATGATCATGTCCAGTGGTCAGGTCATGTTGGGGGTGTAGTGTCCTATGTCTGTATATAGTGTAATAGAATTGTATTATGATCATGTCCAGTGGTCAGGTCATGTTGGGGTGTAGTGTCCTATGTCTGTATACAGTGTAATAGAATTGTATTATGATCATGTCCAGTGGTCAGGTCATGTTGGGGGTGTAGTGTCCTATGTCTGTATACAGTGTAATAGAATTGTATTATGATCATGTCCAGTGGTCAGGTCATGTTGGAGGTGTAGTGTCCTATGTCTGTATAGAGTGTAATAGAATTGTATTATGATCATGTCCAGTGGTCAGGTCATGTTGGGGGTGTAGTGTCCTATGTCTGTATAGAGTGTAATAGAATTGTATTATGATCATGTCCAGTGGTCAGGTCATGTTGGAGGTGTAGTGTCCTATGTCTGTATAGAGTGTAATATAATTGTATTATGCTCATGTTCAGTGGTCAGGTCATGTTGGGGGTGTAGTGTCCTATGTCTGTATAGAGTGTAATAGAATTGTATTATGATTATGTCCAGTGGTCAGGTCATGTTGGGGGTGTAGTGTCCTATGTCTGTATATAGTGTAATAGAATTGTATTATGATCATGTCCAGTGGTCAGGTCATGTTGGGGGTGTAGTGTCCTATGTCTGTATATAGTGTAATAGAATTGTATTATGATCATGTCCAGTGGTCAGGTCATGTTGGAGGTGTAGTGTCCTATGTCTGTATAGAGTGTAATAGAATTGTATTATGCTCATGTTCAGTGGTTAGGTCATGTTGGAGGTGTAGTGTCCTATATCTGTATACAGTGTAATAGAATTGTATTATGCTCATGTTCAGTGGTCAGGTCATGTTGGAGGTGTAGTGTCCTATATCTGTATACAGTGTAATAGAATTGTATTATGATCATGTCCAGTTGTCAGGTCATGTTGGAGGTGTAGTGTCCTATGTCTATATATAGTGTAATAGAATTGTATTATGCTCATGTTCAGTGGTCAGGTCATGAAGGAGGTCTACCAGCTACCAACAGTTCATGTTTTCAGGATTTATTTAATCAAGCACAATTGAGTTAATCTATTTGGCTGGGTCAGTAATTTTGCCACCTTTTTCTACAGACAGAAATCCTGAAAACATGACCTGTTGGTGACTTTTGAGGATTGGGTTTGAGCACCTCTGTACTAAATTATTCCTGATTTAGATTTTTCAGAGTAAGTCTGGTCTCATAAAAAAAATTGTAATGAATTGAAATTTCTTTACGTTTTGACATTTGCTCCGAAAGTAGTTTATCCTGACGTTTGTCTCAGTCATGTGGTGAACATTTCTTTACTACCCTTCTAGCGTAGTGTTGAGCTTATTTTCATATTACGGATCTCAGACATTACAGTTTTAGCCACCAATATACAGTTTGACGGGAGTCGGGGGGGTCTTTCTAACCTAGGATCCTGAAAGTAATTTTATAGTAAAAGCCTTACATTAGACTGAACCATTAACAAACTGAGTCATCTTAAGAAATACAGTTGTTTTTTTTTTAGAATAATGAATAGAATAAAATAACGGTATCATTAAGTTTAGAGTTCTAAACTATTGATGGACAACGTGGACACAGATAAGGATAATTAAATTAAGTATTTCATAATGTCCAAGGTGCTGGAAGGGTTTAGTACTCTGAACTTCAAAATAACCTGAATGTTTGAAGAAATATTTCAGAAGAAAATAAAGTTGAGACATTCTTTTAATGTACTTTTATTATCCAGCACACTCGTCAGTGACCTGGCGTTTACTAGTTGCTTTGAGAGACAGATTTATTAATCCACATGACAGGAACAAGAGTGATTTCTCCACCGCTGCTTGCAGTATTGTAGTATTTGTAGGACAGCTGTGCTATTGTGCGTCTGTCCATGTAGTCACATTTTAATATGTTCACCTAGAGGCATTAAATCATCTTTCACATGTAAATCTCCCTGTTCTGTTCTCTGAGCGGAAAGCTCCAACATTTACAAACTCATTTCGTTCCTCGAGGTTCCCAGGAGACACAACAATCAACTACGCAGAGAAAATTCCCCCTTTTATGTCCAAAAATGTTATTCTTATAAAATATAGATGTCTGGCGACCACATAAGTTACAGACAAATGTCCGGGCAATACATAATCTAGAAATACAATGCAATGGATTTATTTTACCAATGTATAATGCAAAACAGTTGCACATTGATTCATTCCATACAGTCGCCGCAGTTTATTTACAGAGCAGTTCATTTATCAAGCAGAGATGGAGAAAGACAGAAGACAATGGAGTAGATTCACTCAAAGTTCTAAAAAGAAAAAGGTGTTGCTCATAGCAACCAATCAGATTCTAGCTATCATTCATCTAGTGCATTGTAGAAAATTGTAGCTAGGATTTGATTGGTTGCTATGGGCAACACCTCTGCTTTTCCTTTTTTACAAGTTTTAGTAAATCTACCCCAATCTCTTTTCATGGGAATGTGATTTATTTAGTATGAGAGGCACTGGCTGAGATGTAATGACAGAAGGGCTCATTACAGTGGACCTGTCAGCTACAGACTGTGGAAGCAGCCATTTTGTGCGCTGAACCAATAATCAGCCTATCAACCTACTAGGAAGTAGTGACATCATCTAAGCATGAGGTAGGGAGTGCCTCGTGCCTCAGCGGCATCACCACCAAGTAGCTCCCTGGGTGGGGTGATCCCCAATTCCTCCTTGTCCTTCACTCTCAATTTCTGTCCCTCTCCCAATCCTCCCGCTTCCACCTGTGAATCATCTCCATCTCTCACTCTGAATGCAAAGTCTCTTATCCACTCTCTCATTATCTTTCACCTCGATTATTACAACCTCCTCTCTGACCTCCGCTTCACTCTCCTCTCCCAACTTCAATCCGTCGTCAGTGCTGCTCTACAACTTATCTTCCTCTCGTCACCCTAGGTTGGTCTCCCCTCTCTGCCAGTTTCCCCTACACTGGTCCCTGCCCCTGCAAGATCCATTTCAAACTCCTCACTCTCACCTATAAAGTCCTCACCCCCTTATCTCCCCCCTTTACATCTCCAACCTCATTTCCATCCACACCCCCTCCCCACCGCCCACTCTTCTCTGCCACCGGCTGCCGCCTCGCCTACCCATCATTGGTGCCGTTCTGCATCCTGGGTGAAACACAACTTTCCTGAGATCAATGGCAAGATTTGTGGGTGGGGGTTGGTGCTTGTGCAATGAAGCCCCAAACAGCATCCCCAGGCCGTCCTCAACCAGCATCCTTCATCCCCCTTAGTCTTCCAAGGTCACATTCTCCCAAGGTAAGACTCATGCAGAAGCATTGCCGTTTGGTGATATGAAAAGTGGTCGCTCACATCGGCACATCGCTTATATCTAACGTTTGCTTTCATTATAATTATTAACTTACAATTAACAAATACATTCTTGGAGAGAGGGAGGGAAAGTTTGAGCAGCTCATTTTAACAAAGGTTTTGGAGCCCAGATGCCCTGATAGTCTCATTGGTCTTCAATTCTTACATCAACCTGGAATTGTTAGTACCGTCCTTGTGTGCCATCCTCAAAACTCAAAGAAGTTAGTGCTACACTCCTTCATCATCATCATCATCATCACCATTTATTTATATAGCGCCACCAATTCCGCAGCGCTGTACAGAGAACTCATTCACATCAGTCCCTGCCCCATTGGAGCTTACAATCTAAATCCCCTAACATACACACACACACAGACAGAGAGAGACAGACTTGGGTCAATTTTGATAGCAACCAATTAACCTACCAGGATGTTTTTGGAACATGAGAGGAAACCATAAACACGGGGAGAACATACAAACTCCACACAGATATGGCCATGGTCGGGAATTGAACACATGACCCCAGTGCTGTGAGGCAGAAGTGCTAACCACTGAGCCACTGTGCTACTCCTTATACCAAGTGCAGTTCCTGTGAATGTACCTGACCAAGACTTGGGAGTTCTGTTTTGGCAAATGACAGAATTGCCAATCTGAGTCTACAATCACATACTTACCCCATTCATTTGTAGCTGTGAGTTAAACTGCTGTCATTGTTTGAGTTATATACAAAACAAACTTCTGCTTAATGCAACCAGCCATAGATAGGAGTTGTATTGTTAGGAGAAAGCAGAGGGGCTTTTCACAATTTCCTCAGGGGGCTCCATCAACTCCGAGACACTTCTAGCACAATATAGCGATGACAATGCCGGGCGCTGAATATCACAGCACTCCAAATACTCCATTCAGCTTGACAGCAACTTGACTCAGGAAACAGTCACTTTGCTTCTGTGTTAACGTGACATAAAAACACAGCGTTTAATAACACTCTCCAGACGATTATTTAAAGCACAATGTATAAAGCAGTCACCTATAGGCAGCTCGCTGATGGTTTGGATTTAATGCAAAATAATTCTTCTTTCTCCAACTGTGACAGGACCTGTATTGGGTAAAGCAGTTTTCATCTATTTTGTATAGTCGTATAAAGGGAAAATATATTTTATTGCTAGCTGCTATTCACTTGCACTGAAGACTGTTCCACAGGGATGCAGTTTTCAAGGGTTTACTCATATAATAGGCAACATACAGTTCAGGGAGAAACTGATGCTCTAAGAGAGTTCACCTGCAGCCCCCTAGGCAGAGCCGGATTTAGACCTCATAGGGCCCTAGGCAGGATACTGTTTTTGGGCTCCCTCCCTGAAACAATCCATAGCACTATATTTTTGCAGCCTACCATATACCCCTATAGTTACGTAGAAGTGAAAGCATGTGCCGCCGCATGCCTACCATATACCCCTATAGTTAAGTAGATATGAAAGCATGTCGCCGCCGAAGGAGGTGAGGGCGTGGCTTGCATCTTTGGGGGCGTACCTAACATGTGAAAAGAGCAAGGCCACCCTGCTGCAGAAAAAGGCACCCCTAAATAATTACCAAGCAGTCCCATTTTTTTAAGTAGTTGGGTCAAAACAACATAATAAATATTGAAGTCAGGGCAGAAATACTTACTTAAGTTGTTTGCAAAAATAATACGCATAAATCCAAGTATGTGCTCTTGTCACTTTTGTCCCTCTATCATCACACTGTGCCCCTTCATTGTCACTTTTGCCCCTTCACAATATCACATGTGCCCTTTCACCATCACCTCTGTGCCCATCACCATCACCACCTCTGTGCCAATCACCATCAACACCAATGTGCCAATCACCATCACCACCTCTGTCCCCATTACCACCTCTGTGCCCTTCACCATCACCACTTCTGTGCCAATCACCATCACCACCTCTGTGCCTCTTCACCATCACCACCTCTGTGCCCTTCACCATCACCACTTCTGTGCCAATCACCATCACCACCTCTGTGCCTCTTCACCATCACCACCTCTGTGCCCTTCACCATCACCACCTCTGTGCCAATCACCACCTCTGTGCCCTTCACCATCACCACCTCTGTGCCCATCACCACCTCTGTGCCTCTTCACCATCACCACCTCTGTGCCCTTCACCATCACCACCTCTGTGCCCTTCACCATCACCACCTCTGTGCCAATCACCATCAACACCTCTGTGCCAATCACCAATTCTGTGCCCCTTCACCATCACCACCTCTGTGCCCTTCACCATCACCACCTCTGTGCCCATCACCACCTCTGTGCCTCTTCACCATCACCACCTCTGTGCCCTTCACCATCACCACCTCTGTGCCCTTCACCATCACCACTTCTGTGCCAATCACCATCACCACTTCTGTGCCAATCACCATCTCTGTGCCCTTCACCACCTCTGTGCCCCTTCACCATCACCACTTCTGTGCCCCTTCACCATCACCACTTCTGTGCCCCTTCACCATCACCACTTATGTCCCTTGTTTTACTTACCTTTTTATTGCGCGCTGCTCCTCCTCCTCCTCCGTCAGTCCAGATGTAAAAAAAAAGAAGAAAAAAAAAAGAAAGAGTCACGTGATCGCTCGTCGGGTCCCGGCAGCCTCTCCTCCTCTCTCTATCACTGAGACACTGAGAGGAGAAGAGGCTGCCGGGACCCGATTCGCGGCACCCTCCCCCCCCCTCCCCGGACTCGCGGCACCCCCCCCCCCCGCACAAGTCGCGCGGGGGGGGGGGGGGTGCCGCGAGTCGGGGGAGGGGCAGATTTTATTTTATTTTTTTCATTTTTTTAAAAATTACTCCTGTCCCCCCCAGCTGTGCCCCCCGAGAGCCGCTAGGCCCTAGGCAGGTGCCTAGGTTGCCTAGCGGTAAATCCGGCCCTGCCTCTAGGTTGGACATAATACCTTTCCTCCCTTAAGTTTAAATGTCACACATGCATCCTATGGTCATCTGTGATTGGATGGGGGAAATTCTCTCACCCAATCACTGTCTAGCCTAGGCTATCCGAAGGTACCATTGGCTGTGTGCACATCATCTTCGGGCATGCAGCTCCCACAAAGCATTTGTTATTCAGGGAGCACGATCAGTGATGGTGATGTATGGCCTGGAGGGATTTTACTAATATAGCCAGGAAAACTGGAAGCTCGTTAATACTTTCCCCAGCACATGAGGGGAAGGCAAGAAATTATCCAGGTACATGTCAGAGGCTAATTGTCATATTCCTGCGGCCAAGATTTACCATCATTACATAAGACTATTTATCATAATCAGTGGTCGAAGTGGGGGTATACCTGGGTATATCATACCGCCACTACTCCTACTGCCTTCATTGTAACGCTATCACATTCCAGTGACTTACATTTTATATATATATATATATATATATATATATATATATATGTTAGGCTGCCGGTCTCGTAATGAACTTACAGTATTAGTGGTAGAGTTCTTCGCCTTTCCCGTAGAGCTTGATGTGCTCACAGGTACTCAGATGCCCCCAGGTCTTAACTTTTATTGTAGTGTAAATTTATTAACAAAAACCAGCAGTTCAGATGGTAATGGATGGTCAGATGTAAGCCGAGGTCAGGGATCCGAAGCAAGCAGAGTAGTCAAAGACAGGCTAATGGGTAAGGGCTGGCAGCAAGCAGGAATATCCAGATAACAAGCAAAGGTTAGGGCAATAAGAGTTCTAGCAGGTCCAAAACAAGCCAAGGTCAAAACAGGATCAGGAGTCAGCAACTCAGCACACAGCAGGTCAGCAATCCACAAGGAATTAATCGCTATAACCAACAGGGAGGCCAAGCCCTCCCTGCCTTAAATATTCAAGACAGCCATTCAGAGAGAGGCAATTGCATGATATAATAAGCCCCCCAAGTGTGGCTTAATAAATGTAATTAATCCTATTTAGTCCGCAGGCTTAATAAAAGTCCCGGCGCACGCGCCCGGCTGCCCTGTATTGCCCGGGTGCGATAATCTGGCAGATCGGCATCCGGCCATGCCCTGGCAACGGTCGGGCCCAAAACCGGAAGTGACATTCCGGTCGTCATGGAGACGGCCTGGACAGCAGGGACAGAGGGAAGCGACTTGCGGTGGTGCCCACAGCCACCGCGGCTCATAACAATATATATGTGTATATATATATATATATATAAATATATATATATATATATATACATTGGTGGAAGTGGGGTGTATACGGGGTGTGTCACACCGCCACTACTCCTGCTGCCTTCATTGTAACACAATCACATTCCAGTTACTAACATTCCCATTACATTTTTTATAACACCACTTCTAAATTTCCACTTCGACCACTGTTAATGGCAGCACAGGGCGAGATCTCCAAGATGGCACAGTTTTTTGGACAGATATTGTTGGCATCGCTCAAAAGTTAAACTAAATTTTCTGGCTCTGGGGACAGTGTTTCCGCACTAATATTACCTATCACACTCTAGGAATAGGGCGCCTTAACCTGATCGTGAAAGTTGTTAAAAGAGGTTGGATTGCCAGGCTTGTGTAACCACCCTGTTTGTTGATCTGCGTGCTGAGATGGGGGCATCAGTAGGGGGTAATAATAAGTTTAGCATCTTTTAATGGAAGGATCTGGGTGTTCCTTGTTGAATTCAAGCTAGGCAGATTTATTGCTTGAAGGGGTGTAGAGAGGCAGGTTCGGACTGGCCCGCCGGTGGACCGGACTATCCACCGGTAGGCCCCGACCCTGAATCGATCCCCTCTTCGTTGGTGGGGGGAGCTAGAAACTTTAGTAGAAAAAAAAAAAACGAAAAAAAACCTCACGTGACCGCAGCACTGGCTCCGTCCGCACTGAATGCCGGGCGTGACGTCATCACGCCCGACGTTCAGTGATGAGCGCCGGCGAGACAGAGGAGAAGAAAAGGAAGAAGCAGATAGAAAAGGTAAGTGATAGGGGAGCATGGAACAGAAATAGAAGTATGGAACAGAGAAGGGGGAGCATGGAACAGAGAAGGGGGAGCATGGAACAGAAATAGAAGTATGGAACAGAGAAGGGGGAACATGGAACAGAGAAGGGGGAGCATGGAACAGAGAAGGGGGAGCATGGAACAGAGAAGGGGGAGCATGGAACAGAGAAGGGGGAGCATGGAACAGAAATAGAAGTATGGAACAGAGAAGGGGGAACATGGAACAGAGAAGGGGGAACATGGAACAGAGAAGGGGGAGCATGGAACAGAGAAGGGGGAGCATGGAACAGAAATAGAAGTATGGAACAGAGAAGGGGGAACATGGAACAGAGAAGGGGGAGCATGGAACAGAGAAGGGGGAGCATGGAACAGAGAAGGGGGAGCATAGAACAGAAATAGGAGCATAGAACAGAGAAGGGGGAGCATGGAACAGAGAAAGGGGAGCATGGAACAGAAATAGAAGTATGGAACAGAGAAGGGGGAGCATGGAACAGAGAAGGGGGAGCATGGAACAGAGAAGGGGAGCATGGAACAGAGAAGGGGGAGCATGGAACAGAGAAGGGGGAGCATGGAACAGAAATAGAAGTATGGAACAGAGAAGGGGGATCATGGAACAGAGAAGGGGGAGCATGGAACAGAGAAGGGGGAGCATGGAACAGAGAAGGGGGAGCATGGAACAGAAATAGGAGCATAGAACAGAGAAGGGGGAGCATGGAACAGAGAAGGGGGAGCATGGAACAGAAGGGGGAGCATGGCAGAGTGAAGGGGGAGCATGGCAGAGTGAAGGGGGAGCACAGACAGTATGGCAGTGTGTGAAGGGGAGCCAGGAGAAGGGGGGAGCAAAAGCAGCATGGAGGGTGCAGTGTGATTATAAGGAGGCACATCATGGTGATGAAGGGGCACAGTAATGTGTGTGTGTGATGGCACAACGGGCTTGTGGCAATGTAATGTGTGTGTGGTAGGTGGTGGCTAAATAATGGGTGCTATTTTCTTTGTAGGGTGAAGATGGGGCAATTTAATTTTATAGTGGGGACTATTAATTTAAGATGGGGTGGTTTGGGCGCTATTAATTTAATGTGGGGCTGAGTTTGAGGAGCATGAGGTATATTTATTAAATGTGAATATGAATTATTTAATGGCAGTGACGGTTGCAGGAAATAGGTATATTTATTATATGTAAATGTGATTCATTTATTGCAGGGGCTGTCTGTTAGGAGGGAAATAGGTTTATTAAATGGGAATACTATTACTTTTATGTTGGGGCTGGAGGAAGTCCTAAGTATTAAATGTGGGTCCTATTGATTTAACGCCGGGGCTGGTTGGAATTTTCTAAATGTACCCATTATTTTTTCCAAATAGGACCCCTCAACATTCCAGGATCCAGACAAGCCGCAGCTAAAGAAACCAGCAGCCACAGGTGGTGACAAGAACAGGTAGGACAGTCTGTCAAATGTTCTGAGTCTAGTGCAGGCTTGGCTAACCTGTGGCACTCCAGGTTTTGTGAAACTACAAGTCCCAGCATACCCTTCCAGCAATAGGCTGCTATATATTGGTAAAGCATGCTAAGGCTTGTAGTTTCACAACACCTGGAGTGCCACAGGTTAGTCAAGCCTGGTCTAGTGAGATAATCCCGATTTTTGGTGACTGTTCTGCCCAATCTAAGGTGCAGATCAAGACTGTACTCTTTATACACACTGCATTCTTTATATACTACACTATTGTGCTAGCTGTCCTTTGTGGGCTGACCACTCCCCCTCTAGTGTCTGGTCTCGCCTCTTTGATGGTTGGCCACACCCCCTCTGGTGGGCCCCTAGCGTTGCAGTCCCCCGATGGGCCCTTCATGCCCCAGTCCGACACTGTAGAGAGGTCACTTACAGGGCTATTCCCTGTTTATCAATGGTGCTGAAAAGCCTTTTTCTTCCACAAAAGTACTTGGACTTTACACATCTGAGAGATGGTGGAAATCTTGGCATATATTTCCAATGGTACGTCTTCTATCATCCAGGCAATATTTAAAAAGGAAACACGCAGATAGCTCTTCTGGGGGCAAGAACATGGGCAGGAACCTATATATGCAGAAGGTTAACTCATATATTCATGAAGCTAATGAGGTCTATGGATGAGCTTCATATTCTTTATTAGAAACAACAAATATGTGTTTATTTCCCCTTAATTTGAAGTTACTGATGGTTTGTCCACTGTCATTTTTATGTTTTGGTATCATTTTAATGAAAAGAAATTTACTGTCGCTGAGATATATTTTATAGAAGAACGCCGCTCCAAATCGAAAAAAATGTAGTTACAATGGATTAAAACAAAAATAAAATACTTTCTTACCTACTATGATTTTTTCTCTGTATCCATGCTGCACCTCTGACTTTTTGCCAGAGGATCAAGGAGGTTCATCACTTACCGGGGGCACCTTTAAGGCCCGGAACGTCCATGGGCTCCTACACTTGACCTTATGACCTTACCCAAAAGGCCTCTAGTGCACTAGTAACACAGGAGAAATGCTGTGAATAGTTAAACTTGCTCAATATAAATCTTCAATCGGATTTAAGAAGATGATGTCACTCCCTGAACGGGTTAAAAGTGCAGAACTGGAGAAATATGGCGCCATACTTCAAAGCGTTGCTTTCTCGTTCTACAGAGGAGCACTTACATATTGACAGGATTCATCAGCTGCTGAAGGCTAAAATCTACTGCAAGGGAAGTCATTCTGAGATTACGTTTCTTCTACATGAAAGCGGACATTTTCAAGGGGAAAAAAAAACACTTACCGGAAACCATTTGATTAGCTGTCAATATTCATTGACCTGTCCCCAGAGACTATGGCTAAAAGGAGAGAATTCAAATTACTGTAAAACTCGAGAACATGACATACAGTACAGATGGGAGTCTCTGGCAAGATCATCATTTCAAAGGATGGCTCAGAGAGCAAAGATTCCTGAAGAAGTCCGAAGAGCTCACCCACTGGAGTGCCACAGTCCCATAATCGCCTTCAGGGGCAAACAACTATATCATCATCACCATTTATTTATATAGTGCCACTGATTCCGCAGATTATCTTACAATCTAAATTCCCTAACATACACACACAGAAGGAGAGAGAGAAAGAGAGACTAGGGTCAATTTTAATAGCAGCCAATTAACCTACTAGTATGTTTTTGTAGTGTGGGAGGAAACGGGAACACCCGGAGGAAATCCATGCAAACACGGGGAGAACATACAAACTCCACACAGATAAGGCCATGGTTGGGAATTGAACTCATGGCTCCACCACTGTGAGGCAGAAGGGCTAACCACTGAGCCACCGTGCTGCCCAAGATAGAGATCTGCAAAACCTTATAAAAAGGAAAAGGGGAGGTGTTGCCTGTAGCAACCAATCAGACTCTAGCTATCATCCTATAGAATGCACCAGATAAATGATCGCTAGAATATGTTTGGTTGCTATGGGCAACACCTCCCCTTTTCCTTTATATAAGGCTTAATAAATCTGTTTCCCCTATTAAAGGAAGACGGGGGCCAAAGAAATGGCGTGCTCCCTTTTCCTATAAGCTACAGACCCCTTTGCAAATCTGGATAATGATCCACCATGGTCCCTTGAAGTGCAAATCAGCAGAGTTTTTGCTTGTTACACTAAGAATCTTACCTTTTTTTTTTATCGGATGAACCAGAATATATATGCAGCTTACACATAGTTCCCTCCTTTACAACTCGGTAGGGATTCAGTGTTAGCACAAATGTCATCACCTTTGCTTGGAATCCAAACTCTTTTTTTTTTACTTTCTAGTTTTCTCCTGAGACATAATTACAAAATGCAAAGTTTTCTCTGGGCCTGATTTAACTCCCTGGTCTCCACTTTAAAACGCCCGACGTTCCTCTTACGGCTTAAGATTTGACAGAGGAATTACATAAGCCGTGTTGCAAATGACAAACCAAAAATTACGAAACAAAATAGTTTGTAAAATCTTTTTCTGTAACAAAAATACAAAAAAAGAATCCTGTATTATTCATTTGTTATAGAAAGTTAAAGTTCATAATAAAAGTCGTCTTTTAAAACTCAGCTTTGGTGTTTGGGTCAGATAAATAATAAGTGACAATGTACTAAGGCAACTTAGCACAAAGTACGTTATGTATTTCTATTCTTTCTTATCGTCTTTCACTGATGTATAATTGTTACAATTATTAAAAACATATAATTAAATGGGTAAAACGGTCTCTGTCGTGCAGTGTTTTTTTTTTTTTTTTTAAACTAAAGGACTTTTTAGGTGTTTATTTCAGTGTATTTTTGTACAGATGCACTACAGTTCCCAGCTATAGATGTAGTTCTATACATGTTATGGTAGCCATGTGTATGCTAGCACTTGTAGTTCTACAAACGCCAGCATACCCCAGCAGTTTAGAGCTGTCTGAGCTTGCTGGCACCAGTAGTGCACCAGCAAAAAAAATACATTTACATCTATTAACTCTTTATTACCCCCCACACACACAACAACCCAGGGATGTGAGCAGAGCTTGGGTGCCTTCAGCATTAGGCTATTTTCCCTAGAGAAGTTTTTCCCAAACCTGGTCCTCAGGGATCCCTAACAGGCCATGTTTTCCATATCACCTTGCTGGAGCTCAGGTGCATTCATTACTGACTGATACAATGTAACAGAGCCACAGGTGGTATAATTATCTCACTCGTCACCTGGAAATCCTGCACTGTTAGGGCCCCTTGAACACAAGCAAACACAAAACTCTACTTAAAATGAACTCTGAGAGAAAAAGTTATCGGGGAGCAATAAAAGGCTAAGTCATAACAACTGCTTGTTGAACTATTATTGAATATTATTGACTCCAAAGTTGAAAATCCTCCCACAATAATAAACAACACTTTGGGCTAGATTTACTAAGCTGCGGGTTTGAAAAAGTGGGGATGTTGCCTATAGCAACCAATCATATTCTAGCTGTCATTTGTAGAAAGCAGTAAATAAATGATAACTACAATCTGATTGGTTGCTATAGGCAACATCCCCACTTTTTCAAACCTGCAGCTTAGTAAATCTAACCCTATGTGTCATTGGGACAGCAAAATGCCAGTTATGAAGTTTAAGTTCGCATTGATTTCAACTAGAGATGCTCACTGACCCCCGTGAACTGGTTTTGGTTTTGGATCTGGATTAGCTTTGTGTTTTTGGTTTTGGTTTAGACAAAGCCGCCCTCGTGTGTTTTCGTTTTGGACTTTTTAGAAGAAAACCTAAAATATCCTAAAATCACATAATTTTGCACTTTTTATGTTCCTATATTATTATTAACCTCAATAACACTAATTTCAAGTCATTTGCAGTCAATTTTGACCATCTCACAGATCACATTTTTTTCATACACTTTCGGACAAATACTGCAGCGACCTGGCTGGATGTTAAGCGACAGAGCAATGGCACAAACACACGGCAGTTCATAGCACATCTAGGACACATTGGCACACAGCAGTGGCAGAAAAGAAAAATGGGGGTCCGCCCTCCCATCTTAAAAAGGAATCCAAAACTCGCGAGATCCGAGATCGGACGACGTAATGATGACGTTTCGCCTCGTTTTCAAAACCAAAAAAGCGGTACTCGGATCTGCTAAGTTCGGGTATGTTCGGTTCTCGGGGAACCAAGCCTGAGCATCCCTAATTTCAACTCATTTCATTGCCAACGTGTCAGACCATTGAAATCAGTATTGTGTAACAGATGTAGCAAAATGTGGGAGAACAGAACAAAATATAGAGAGAGCCCCACTCGGAGGACACTATCTAAAATACATTTATAACACTCTAAGTAATCAGAGAGCAAAAAAGAAATCATTAGAAATATTTTGTACCACTTGCTGATATGCAATGTAACACAGTTCCACAGTCTCTCCTTGTTCTACATCATTCTACTTTCACCTGGGGTGGGTGGTAGCTAAAACCAGATAATGTTGTCATTTTATTTATAATGCTATTGTCATGGACTGGTACAGTTTAATTTATTTCCATGTAGCAGAAAAAAATAACACTACTTTGAGGGTAAAGATTTTGTCTATTTAATAGGCAAGAGAAAAAAAACAAGAGGTCAATGTGTGTGTCACGAGCCGCGGCGGTACTCACAGCCGCCGCGGCTCGCTTCTCATGCGCCCCAGCGTCCCGGCCGTCACCTTGACGACCGGGACGTCATTTCCTCTTCCTGTCCGGCCGTTACCAGGGCAACGGCCAGACGCTAGTACACTAGCGCTGCGTCCCGGCGGTGCTGGTAGCCGGGCGCATGCGCATAGCAGGCAGCCTGTGGGCTGATTAGGCTTATTAACAGGCATTAGCCTGCAACTGTGTAGGTCAGGGGCAAGCCCTGATTGGCCCTGCTGGATACTAGTAAATTAGCCTGCAGGAGTGTGTTCAACTGCTGATTGGTCTGTGTCTGTACTTAAGGCAATGAGGTCTGCTGCCTCATTGCCGGTTATAGCTTCTGTGCTCCAGTCTGCTGACCTGCTTGTTCCAGTCCCTGTATCCTGTATCTACGTTTGACTTCCCGTGTATGACCCTTGGCTTCGTATTGGACTTCGCTTGTGTTTCCTGTGACCCTGATCCTTGGCTTGTTTACCCGTTCTGCTACTTTGCCTGTGACCTCTGACCTCAGCTTGTTCATCATTACTGTTACCTGCTGCCGGCCTTTGACCTCTGCGTGGACCTGACTCTTCTTGCCTGGGTTCTCCCCAGCCGGTACACACTTCACGACCCTCTGTCAGTCTGCGGCCCAGTCTGTCCCCACCATCAGGGGCTCCAGTGAACACCTGACTGGCAGAGTAGACTCTGGGTTGTGTTGTGCCGGCTGGAGGGGTTCCTAACAGTGTGTAATTAAAATAATAAGCTAATTTTCCATCAGCCTGTTACAAATCCATTTAATATTAGGCATAGGTAACATTTTCTCACTGCTGCCTTTGGCCAATGTTGCTCACAATGGGGCTCCATTTTCTTGCGTAAGATACACGTTTCCGTTCAGCTCATGTGTACCAAAAATGCGCACACATATGTCCATATACAGATTGTTTGCTTATTGCTTACTTGTGACCTATTACGTCTGGAGAGGTGGAATGGGGTTGAGCCACGTAAGATGAATACAGTAAGGGTGTGGTTACATATTTACAACACAAATAAACATGGATGGATGTGCACATACACGTTTTAAGAGGAGTATCGCTTGCAAGTGCAACTAAACATACTAATGGTATTGTCCCAAATTGTCCCAAATAAACAATATTTTATAGCGATGTTTCATGTCTACATGTAGGTAGCTTTATTGTTTGCTGATTGCATGGATTATTGTGGTTCTGTGATGTTTGAGATGAAACTTAGGGTCTGTATAAGAATTTTAATTTCTGGCTATATCTGAATAGACTATGAGTCACATCCAGGTGTGAGTTTAACCACCTATTAGCATATACACTCCCCTTCTGAGTGACCTCACAGAGAGGAGTAGCTAAAGGGGGAAAACTGACAACTCATCCGCCCTCTCTGTTAACAAATAATACCTATGGTAAAGCACTTAAACTGTGGAGTTACATGTATACAAATAAACCCACCCATGTATTATCCATTTTCCCCAATTACTGGGGTTTTAGGCATCCCACACAGAAATGTATCGCTTCTGTGTGTCTGATGCCATAGTAATGTCAGGATAATGAGGTGGTAGCAGAGTTGGTCTGTATTCTGTTCCCACTTCTGTACATTTATACAGCATGCTGAAGTATAATTTTCATTTCATTATTATTAGAATTAGAGATGCTCAGGCTCGGTTTCCCGAGAACCGTACACACCCGAACATAGCAGATCCGAGTACCGAGCCACTTTGGCGCGCCCTTGGAATTGAAAATGAGGCAAAACGTCATTGTTACGTTGTCAGATCTAGTGAGTTTTGGATTCTATAAGTACCGCCCTCCGCTGCGATCCACAGAGGGACACAGAAGGGGTAGCACAGTTCTTGGCAGTCTCTAGTGCAGTTGGGCAGCATCATAGGTAGAATAGAAAGAGGAGGGGGTACCAGTGTTCTTCAAAGTCTCAAGTGACATTCAGGAGAGCTCCATTGCTCCATTGTTAATTGTCATTGCTGAAATAGAAATAATAGGGCTGGCAGGCTTGGTCTTCTAAATCTGCAGTCACATTGTACTGTGTTATATAGCTCACACATAAACAGGAGAGCTCCATTGCTTCATTGCTAATTGTCATTGCTGAAAAGAAATAATAGGGCTGGCAGGCTTGGTCTTCTAAAACTGCAGTCAAATTGTACTGTGTTATATAGGTAACACACAAAGAGGAGAGCTCCATTGCTAATTGTCATTGCTGTAATACAAATAATAGGGCTGCAGTCTTGGTCTAAATATGCAGTCAAATTGTACGGTGTTATATAGCTAACACACAAACAAAAGAGCTCCATTGCTAATTGTCATTACTGTAATACAAATAAAAGGGCTGGCAGTCTTGATCTAAATCTGCAGTCAAATTGTACGGTGTTATATAGCTAACACACAAACAGGAAAGCTCCATTGCTCCATTGCTAATTGTCATTGCTGAAATAGAAACAATAGGGCTGGCAGGCTTGGTCTTCTAAATCTGCAGTTACATTTTACTTTACCATAGCTTACTCAGAAACAGGAGAGGTGGCAGGGTTCAGTGCTGAAACAGAAATTGTAATAATAGGGCTGTCAGTGTTCTTAAAAGTCTCCAGTGACATTCTACTGTGCCATAGCTCCTACAGAAATAGGAGGGGTGGCATTGTTCTTGTCACTTTTCAGTCTCAGTCATGATGATGCTAATCCCTCTACCTCATGTGCTAAAGCTTATGTTCAAGTGCATAGTGGTTTTAAGTCAGGGAAGCAAAAATGTAAATAAAAAGCTTGTACCTTTTTTAAAAAAACACTTCTCTAATAAAGGTGAAAGTTTACTGTAGAAATATATAAAATTGCCAACATACCATTCTACCCAAAATATTACCAAGCATACCAGCATCAGCTAGCTCCCTTCTCTTAACTAGATCATAGCACCTGCAATCTACACTGTCATGATATTCACCCTCATAAGTGTGTACATCATCCTCAAACAATACTAATTCATCCCCGCTGGAATCCATCATCACCGAAGTCTGTGTACTTAAACATGCTTGGGATAGATATAAGTATATCCTTACAAAGAACTAAGGATCAAATAGGGTTTCAGATTACCATAGGTTAAATAATGGGCAGACTAGATGGGCCAAGGGGTTCTTATCTGCCGTCAAATTCTATGTTTCTGTTTCTTTGTGAGCTCTGACATAACTTCTTATATCTATCCATTAGTAATTTCATCCGTAAAACTTAACTAAACATAATTATATCTTCTGTAACATTTCATCATTTAGTTATCCAAAATATACAAAAAGTCAAGCAAATCTTCAATAATCCAACATTTATAAATCTATTCTGTCTGTGCAATGAACTCGCGGTGATCCCGTGTCTTAATGTGTTATCTCCAGAAGCATGAGGTGGAAATAATTTCAGCACAAGCAGCGGTATAATTGTCTGCAAAATGCCAGAGACAGGAAGGAATATATTGTGTTTCAAGTTATCTGTAAAATATGCTAATAAATTGTTTATATTTTTATTTCTTATGTTGTCTTATATCTGTCTCTGTTTTTTTCCAGACATCACAGCTGTATTCCGTTACTCATCTTCAATTAATCATTATGCGGTTTCAAATAGAAAATAACCATAGTTATTTTTGTATGTTCAGCAATGCAATCATATTTGACAAGTACAAAGTTTCATAGATAATTTAGAACATTTGCAAAAACATTCATAAGAAATGTTGCAAATGGAAAAGGAGACGTTTTCCACAGCATCCAATCAGATGTCTGCTTTCTATTTCTTAACTACGCTAGAAAATTAATGCTACAATTTAATTGGTTGTTATGGACAACACCCCCTTTTTCATTCAAAACTTTTCAAAGCACTTGAACCCATTAGGGCTATGTTAACATTGCCAGTAGGTGTAACATTTGAACTGAACCACATCAACCTATAAGCATTTACCTTTTATATGTCTAGAGCAAGACAATGAAAACAAGTTTCTCATTGGTTGCTATGGTTTACTGCAAGTTTTACATGAATGAAATTTTAATAATTAGCCCAGGGCCAAATGCAGGCCCCCGAGTCTTGAATCTGCTTTATTGTCAGATTTTGTATGTTACAGCTTGCAACAATTCCTGCTCATAAAGGTGTCTCTTTCTTTGATTAAAGCTGAGTACACACTGCAGAAAATGTCTCCCGATGTGATATCGTTAATGATTTTACCAATGACTGAAAGTCCTGATCAGCAGCCGATTCCTGTGTAAACACTGTACACGTTTTACACGATTTACATTCAGATCTGTGCTCTTCATCTGTCGTATTCATCATCATCAATAGGCCACCACAGTGCCCTAGTGGTTAGCACTTCTGCCTCACAACACTGGAGTCATGAGTTTGATTCCTGACCATGGCTTTATCTGTGTGGAGTTTATATGTTCTCCCCGTGTTTGTGTGGGTTTCCTCCTGGTGCTCTGGTTTCCTCCCACACTCCAAAAACATACTAGTAGGTTAATTGGCTGCTATCAAAATTGACCCTAGTCTATCTGTCTGTGTGTGTGTGTGTGTGTGTATGTTAGGGAATTTAGATTGTAAGCTCTAATGAAGCAGTGACTGATGTGAATGCGTTCTCTGTACAGCGCTACGGAATTAGTAGCACTATATATATAGATGATGATGATGATGATCATCATCATCGGCTATTTATATAGCACCACTAATTCCGCAGCGCTGTACAGAGAACACACTCACATCAACCATCGGCTGAAAAGATTGTAACTCTATGGAGATCTGCCTACACCGTTCGTTGTGAATGAGTGCACACTGCAGAATTTGCCCGACATCGTTCCATCGTTTATAGAAATTTTTAGTCCGCTTATAAAATCAAATCAAACGATATGATTTGCTTTGGAACGATATAACATGATCGCGGGAGCGTACACACTAATGCAATGTCAGATCTAACGGTTGTTTAGCGCGTGATTGGCATAATAATCAGGTGAAAAACCTGTAGTGTGTACCCAGCCTCAATGTTTTGTTTTAATTTAATTTACTACTGAGATTAAGGGTAATGTGAGGTCCCTTTGAAGCTTACAGATCTAAATACTATGCATTTAATCAATGCACATAAATTGCATTAAGAATGCATCTGAGAACCACATAGATGTAAGCTACTTGCCTACCACAAACTACTCGTATTACACCAGCTATGGGATTTAATTGCATACCTCACGTGCCTAAGTATAAAAATCAGGACAACATTGGAAATGTCTACCATACACTCTACTATACTCAACTTTCATCATCATCATCATCATTTATTTATATAGCGCCACTAAATCCGCAGCGCTGTACAGAGAACTCACTCACATCAGTCCCTGCCCCATTGGGGCTTACAGCCTAAATTCCCTAACATACACACAGACACACGCGCACACACACACAGACAGACAGACAGACTGAGGTCAATTTTTTGATAGCAACCAATTAACCTACCAGTATGTTTTTGGAGTGTGGGAGGAAACCGGAGCACCCGGAGGAAACCCACGCAAACACAGGGAGAACATACAAACTCCTCAAAGATAAGGCCGTGGTCGGGAATCGAACTGATGACCCCAGGGCTGCGAGGCAGAAGTGCTAACCACTGAGCCACCGTGCTGCCAAACTCATTCAAAAAGCTGAAGGGAGAGGTGTTTTTTGGAAGCCTATAGGGCAGATTCAGGCAACCAATATCTTTCCAACTACCCCCATCCTTCCATGCTGGGTGTTGCTCTATAGAGAACCACAGTTTACCTACCCACTGTAGGCCAGTAGAGAAATCCTCTGCCCGTAGGGTTGAAATTATATAAAAAGTATTGTATGCACCTAAAATGCCCTCTTTCTATTATACCTTGTGTTTCAAAGAGCTGCTTATAAATTATTATGCTAAGTACAGAGACGGCTTACACGTCCCATTTATTTTTTGTTACGTGAGTGAAGGGCTTTGTGTCTGAGAAGATCTCTGTAATTTCATATTCACCGAGAGTGTTGCTAAAATATTTTCCTGTATCCAGTCATGAGAGTCTAATGTTATATATATGCAAATGTATTTATAATCGTATTTAAATCCCGGGCCGGTAATGTCATCCATGAATTAAATGTGTTTTAATTTAACCACCTAGAAAAGGCACAAAGCCGTCAGACACGACGCAGAAAGAGATAAGAAGGGACCATTTTATATAGTGTTAAAATAACATAAATATATATTTTCATGAGACGTTTAACATTTCTGCTGACCTGATATTTTTTTTTAATAAATTGGAATTTTCTTCATGTGCTGCTACATTATAAATTACATAAATGACTATTTCCATTTTCTGTTTTATTTAATGTCTTGAATTGCAGATTTACTCCTAAAGCCCCAAAACATTATTTAATTTATAGTAGGGAATGAAGTTTCTGCCGTGAATTACTAGTCAGTGGTGTGTTAAAAATTAATTGGTGGTCATAGGCAGTGTGGTTTCCTACCCTTCAAGTCATGGAACCAAGGCACCTATTTGGAATATTAGAATAATATAAAATGAACACCAATATATTTATTGGTTGAAAAAGTAATGCTTATTGTGAGATGTAGTCCTACAATGTCTGTCAAGAATCTGTGCTTAAAAAATGAATTAGAGTGAAAAATAGTTTGACAAGTGATTTTTCAAATAAAAAAAATTAATAATTTAAAATGCTATTAAATAGCTAAACATATATAATGCCAGTTTAGCCTCTATAAATGTTGTCATTTTTTGATGCAGTTTAAAGACAGTTTTAGAAAAGTGATTTTTGGGAACCTAAAACGGCTTTAGTTCATTTTCATATGTTTTATTTGTATTAAACTGGAGACTTTGGTGTCATTTTTAATAGAATATGGAATTCATTTTACTCCGATTTTCCATTTTCCTCTATTTTACACTACTCTGCTGTAATAAAATACACCCGCTTATATCATACCCTGCAGAAGCAAGAAGTATTCATACTGGACACTGTTTTTAATAATCTAACTGCTCTCCATAAATCATATTTGCCGACTTCTTGAAGTCGGCGTCCTGGAGCTGTCGGGGGAGGGTGGGTGTGCGGGGGGCGGGATCAGCAAAATGCGCCATTTGGCCCCGCCCTGTGATGTAATGACGCAAGTTTAAATGCTGCGAATCGCAGCATTTTGGATCTAATTCTGCCCATTTCACTAGGAACTGGGCAGATGTGGGAGACTTCCATACTCTCCCGGGAGTCTGGGAGACCTACCCAGAATCCGGGAGTCTCCCGGACATTTCAGGATTTTCTTCATATTTCTTCCCATGGAATGCTAGGTCCTTTCTTTTCCGCACTTTTTGGAAGCCCCCCTCCCCAGCTAGATGATAGTTATTGTCTTGTTTAACAATCTTTTTCCATTGCAGAGGCGGCGCAGTGGGTAGGAGAGCGACTAATCACAACGGTGGTTACGCTGCTTGGCCGCACGTCACTGCCCCTTTCGAAGTAAGCTGACTCTTGATCCTTCTGTGTTGAGGATCCCTTGGCGTGCTTTGTGTGGCCGCCAATGACGAGTGCAGAAAGGAACAGTCACGCTGACGCCTGATTTAGCGCCGGACAATGTTAAGGGATTATTCCTTGGTTTGGTTTTAATGCCATCTTGGCATTGCACTGTTTAATGATTGGTTGTTATCTGACTGCGTTTGCTCTCACGCCCACCATTCATAATCTTACATTTAGCAAGTTGTTATTAATAAAACTACAACCTTTTTGCCAAAAGTTACTAAGTGACCGTGTGGTTATTTGGTTTTATAAAAGATAATACTTATAACATACAAAGGTTTCTTAAGGTGCGTGAAAGGAAAGACATTAACCATATACATTTTAAGAAAAGTTATTGAACAGAAATTGTACCCGTATCGCCCCCATTGCTGTGCCGCATATTTGAAGAAAGAGCTTCACACAGGAGACAAATTCTTAGAGAGGACAAAATCTAATTATTTGAGGATGAAAGCGTTGAAGTCACTGTTTCTCTCCATATAGAACTAATCCACTGCTGTAAGATTCATTTGATGATCAATGCTGGTGTATAGTGACTCGACATCACAAGTCACTAATAATCATCATCATCATCATTTATTTATATAGCGCCACTAATTCCGCAGCGCTGTACAGATAACTCATTCACATCAGTCCCTGGCCCATTGGAGCTTACAGACAAAATTCCCTAACACACACACACACATACACACACACACACACACACACACACACACACACACACACACACAGACTAGGGTCAATTTTGATAGCAGCCAATTAACCTACCATTATGTTTTTGGAGTGTGGGAGGAAACTAGAGCATCCGGAGGAAACCCACGCAAACACGGGGAGAACATACAAACACACAGATAAAGCCATGGTCGGGAATTGAACTCATGACCCCAACACTGTGAGGCAGAAGTGCTAACCACTGAGCCACCGTGGCTTCATGCTCAGCTATATGGAGTGGTGACAGTTTCTATGTGGGGTAATCGTTTGTTAAAGTTTCCTAGCATTTATTCTTATACAAATTGTGTACAAGTAATTTTCATGAAAATAAATAAATTCCATTTTCTCATTCAAATCGATTTAAGTTTGAATCGGATGAATGTGGCAGAACATTGCTTAGGACCTCTAGGTGGATATCATGAAGCGTTTGTAGTGTCAAGTTTATTACTCTTTGTGAATAATCTACATCCTTCCTCCTGTCTGTCTTCTGTATATACTTTAAGGTCCATCCTGCCCCTTGGTTTTGTTTCTTTTCTGAGGTTTTTTTCCAGCCTTCGTACCTTTTTGATTCTAAATTCATCACCCCCTGTCTTGAACGTTTGTCTAAAAAATCTCAGTAACCTGGACTGTGCAGCAGATTTTGCAATGTTTGGAGTTTCATTGTCTGAAGAGTCTATTTGTTGTGTAATTTAAGGAATGATCAGTTCCTTCTCTCCTCTTGGGATTACTCCTCTTATATACCCTGTCATTTCTGCAATCATTATTATCCCTCAAAAATGTTCCTCTTCTTTTCATCAATGACCATTTCTCTGCCTGATCGATTTATTTTCTATATTTTCCATTTGTTTTTTGAAACTTGTCAAAACTTGTTTTTCGTCCAAAGTTGTGCTTTCTCTATTATTTGTGTCCAGCATTATCGTTATCGTGTTGTAGAAGAATGTTTATGAGTTCTAGATATAATTCTCAAATGTAATTGTGTTCCAGTGTGCCTTCATCTGTTTAATCATCAGGGGCCTGATTCATTAAGGAACTTAAATGAAGAAGTTTCTTATTTCAGTCTCCTGGACCAAACCATGTTACAATGCAAGGGGTGAAAATTCGTTTTCTGTTTTGCACATAAGTTAAATACTGGCTGTTTTTTCATCTAGCACACAAATACTTGATATCTTATTTGTACACTGAAATTTAAAGTTGATATTTGTGTGCTACATGAAAAAACAGTCAGTATTTAACTTATGTGCAAAACAGAAAACTAATTTTCACCCCTTGCATTGTAACATGGTTTGGTCCAGGAGACTGAAATAAGAAACTTCTTAATTTAAGTTCCTTAATGAATCAGGCCCCAAGAATTTTAGCTCTAGTAATTCACTCATCCAATCTGTTTTAGTAGGTTAGTACCCTGATTCTCAATAAAGATAGTTTCTTTCCAAGTTTCTTTTCTGTTTTGTAGTTCATTACTGAGATTAAACGTAGCCATTTTCAAGAAACTTCCTATGACTATTGTGAAAACAAAGATTCTTTGGAATTTAGGATAGAGACATTGTTGAATAATAAGTAAATTACCTTATAATCAACTGTGCAGGTTACAAGAAATTGGAAAGATTATTCAACCTATAACTATACTATTGTACAAGTGTTACGAACCGCGGCTCTCCAACGGGCCGCCGCGGCTCGCTTCCGGTCTTCTCGGACGCCCCGGCCGTCTCCATGACGACCGGGGTGTCACTTCCGCCTCTGACGTCCCGGTTGCCTAGGCAACAACCGGGACGCTGTAATCCAGAGGCCGCAGCGCCCGGCCAGCGGGCTGACACCCGGGCACAGATCAGCAAGGAAAGGTAGGGTTGTTATATATATCTATAGACTCTTATGGGAGTCTTATATATTTACTGTATTGGTACTGGCTTGGTTTTTGTCAGCATTGTGTCAGTGCAGAGTCATACAGTGGGAGGGGTTTTTGTTATCATGATTCCTATTGGCCCTTCTTGCTATTTAAGGCAGTGAGGACTGAGCCTCATTGCCAGTTATAGCTTCCTGTTTAGCTAGGCTCCTGTTCCTGTTTCCCTGCTCCTGTGCTTATTCTATTATTGGATTTCCCGTGTATGACCCCTGGCTTTTTTTTGGACTCCGTTGTATTGCCTGTGACCCCTGACTTCGGCTCGTTTTCTGATATCCCTGTCTGCTGCCGGCCCTTGACCTTTTGCCTGGATCTCACATCGCTGTGTTCTACTACGCTGCCTCAGGGTTCTCCCCAGTCAGTGCACACTACACGACCCTCCGTTCGTCTGCAGCCAAGTCTGTCCCCACCACTAGGGGCTCCAGTGAACACCAGACATCGGAGCAGATTCCGGGTTCTGTCGTGCTGACTGAAGGAGTTCCTAACAACAAGGAAATACATAACCACACCAGATACTTACGGACACATTAAATCTTGGTACCCATAGTTCTCCATAATTACACACTATGGGCCTGATTCATGTTACCACGTCAAGCATCCCGCAGAGGGGATTAAGCTGGTAAACTAACATGCTAAATTCTCATGAAACAGGTGTAGCCCAAATTTGCTGTCTCAGCTGTTTGTAGGTCTCTAATAAGTGTTGTGCTGGTTAGTTTTAGGTTGGGTACACACTAAAGTGTTTTCAGCTGATTATTGGGCCAATCACACGATAAACGACCGTTCGGCCTGATATCGCATTAGTTTGTATGCCTCAAACTATGAACGATTATCGTTCCAAAGCTCATCGTATCGTTTCATTTGATTTTTAAACTGGACTAGAAATCTTGTTCACCGATGTCGTTCCAATTCTGCAGTGTGTAAGCACTCAGGACCGGCAGTGTCTATAGATCTCTATGCAGTGTGCAGAGTCACCATATTCAGCTGATGGTTATGACAGATGAAGAGCACAGTAAATCGTGTAAAACGTGTACAGTGTGTTCACAGGAATCGGCTGCCGATTGGGGCTTTCAGTCATTGGTAAAATTGTTAACGATATCAAATGTGGAGAAATTTTCTGTAGAGTGCACCCAATCTGTTTTAAACCCTCCCACACAAGCCCCTCCAACCACCATCATTGCCCAAGATCTTGCATCCTACTTCAAGTACCAGATTGATAGCATCTGATATGAATAGCATCCTCTTCCCTGAGCAAAAACGTTCTCAATTCCTTTCCCACTTTTTTCCTGGACCCTTTTCTGTATGTGATCCCACAAATAAGAATAAATTATGTATCTTCTTCCCTTCTCCGACTATATTACCTTCAGGGGCAAACACAGGATTTGTAGAGGGGGGTTTCCACACCACGCCGCCAGTGGGCGTGACCAGCATGCATGGGGGCGTGGCTATAACTTTAGACAGTGCTTGGCTGCTCTCCAACTCTTCCTATCCCCATAATATACACGGGCAATGCTACATGCACTACTGTTAGGTGCACACAGCTCTCCCTTTTCAAGCAGAGCCGTGTGAAGCGGGAGCAGGGTCCAGCCACCTCAATTATACAGTGCCCCAGGCTTTGAGTGGGGTTTCCAGGCACTAGGAACCCCCCCTCAATTTGGCTATGACCTTATACAGCTTCAGGCATTCCCTGAAAACTCACGGGATATAACTCATTCCCAGACACCTCGTTTTATACATCCTGTCTGGATTTTTCACCATCTATATTGGCTGATCGGGGCTTTCACCATGCCGAAATCATTAACCATATCACATCAGGAGAAATTTTCTGCAGTGTATACCCAGCCTTACAGAAATTGCTGGGCAGGCAGATTTAAATTAAACTCTAAATTGGACACAAAAAAATTTACTTAGCATGGCGTATTCCAACCTCTCTAGCACATCCCATGTTTCATACTTGTGTTTAACTGAATAATCATACTCAGAAGTTTAGTACCACTGAGAACCTCTCTGTTCGATCACCTTAATAGAATAAAACCGATTAGAATAAAACCCATTTATTACTCTATCAATGACTCTGAGTTATACAGTACAAAACAACTTTGAAACTTTTTCCACTTCGACTATAACAAAGTTTTGACTCTAATCTTAATCTTTTACGAGGAATTGATCTGGGGACATGATTCAGGAAGCACCTTCTCATGGTAGGTGACGCTTCTGTGCAGATGTAATGCGAAGTGACAGATTTCGTGGGGAATAAAATGCACAAGTCACAAAGTATTAAGTACGGAGATGGAATTTGGAGAAGCTATAAAAATATCTCCCTCCTTGTCACTTAACGTCTGTGTACTCTAGTGACTGCATCATACGCGGGCTGTCTGTGTACAGATATTGGAAGGACTTGCACTGTATATATTATTTGGTATATACCCTCTGCCCATCAGTCTGCAACCATGAATGTGATACAGACTTTGAAAACAAATAGTTTATTTTTAACCAGAATGTTATCACATAGAGGGTTGTGTAATAAGGTGATTTGGAGCAGAAAAATGTAGGAAATTAGCAAATAAAAAAAATCATCCATCATAATAAATTAGTCGTATCTACATAAGTGATATATTAAATAACATTTTATATTTTTATAGTGTACGCTATCCATATAGAAATGCTTTTTGCATTTTTTGTTAGGAATAAGAAGGATGGCATTTTATTTGATGCCTGAGGCACAAGAATGAAGACATAAAAATCATATGTTCCCATTGTGATTTCCTATCTGAGAGACCATCAGATTTAATCGCTGCTATAAAATCTTCCATCCTGAAACTTAGAATCAAATGCAGATTTTTAAAAGTGCACCTTCAAAGAAGCTACTTAGAGATCAATTCAGAACAGTTCGGAAGACCCCAGATATTGGTCGCATCGGGGGACCTGATTCAACACTTGAGCCAAAATCACAGTAGGTTCACTCATAGGCAGTTAAAAAGTTAGTGGAAATTCTGTAATTGTAGTTTAAGCTGACTTATTTTGTTGAGAAATTGTATGAAAAGTAGAAGCTAACAAGTTTAATAAATTTACATTGTCATCTACTTGTGTACCCTTTTTAAACAACTTTTTTGTTTGTAAAAGGAATTTAAGATGTGGGCAATGGATTCAACAAGAAACAATTGTCATCACAAAATCACAAATAATTCAGTGACTCAACCTCAGGAGAGTTTCATTTATTTAAAGCTAGTGACACCAGGATTTAGCCGTTGGAACATAGTGGATTTCTCTGCATGTAGTGTTCAGCGTAGATGTGGATTTCCTACGATATGCTATATTTTCTCATATAACTCTCATTTATTCCTGATTATTTCTTTGATTACAGCAACCTTCTTTTGACTGACCTCTGCCGCACCTCTTCGATCTATACTCAATGTTGCGGCAAGACTTATCTTCCTCTTCTGCCTCCCCTGTCTGGCAAGCCTTACACTGGCTCCCTTTGTCCTACAGAATCCTATTCATACTCCTCACCTCATGTACAAAGCTCTCTCCAACTCCACTGCTCCCTACATCTCCAACCTCATCTCCATACATACTCCCTCCCGCCCTCTCTGGTGGGTCTTTGATTGTCTCCTTTTCTCCCCTCTTGTAACCACATCTCACTCCCGTATCCAAGATTTTTCCCGTGCTGCCCCCACCTCTGGAATGATCTCCCTCGTTCCATCAGACTATCCCCTGACCTGCAAAGCTTCAAACGTTCTCTTAAACCCACTTGTTCATTAAAGCCTATGATTCTACTGGTTAACCACTCATCTACTCCTCTACCCGCTTTATCTCCTCTCTTTGAATTCCAGTTCACTAGCACAAAGTATAACTTTACCCTAATTCAGCCTCCTCTCCTGTGTCACCCACTAATGTTTCATCCCCTCTAATCTAATTTCTAGTTTCCTTACACTGACTCACCCCTATGTGTCACCCTGTTTGTCTACCCCTTAGATTGTAAGCTCCCGCGAGCAGGGCCCTCTTCCTTCCTGACCTCCTCCTCTGTTTATCCTTGCCCTCAGCATGTATATTTTGCACCTCGTCGCCAGGCTCTATGCCCTTGGTCGCCGCACCTCAAACACTGGTTCTGATCCTGCTAGTAGCGCCCACACTCCTGGCCAGAGGTTCAGCTTGTTCTGATCCATTCCCCCAACTCTCCTCCTTTCCATTTCTAGTTGCGGTGCTTTAGGATACCCCTTGTACCCAGGAGCACCAAAAGGAGGGGGGGGGGGCGGGTACAAATTACCCTGGCCCGGACCTTCCTGGGGGACCCGGGGACCCACTAGAACTCTATAGTTAATTTTAATTTAAAATAACTAAAAGTAGTTTTTTATTTTTTGCATGTACGCAAACTGTTGTGTGGGGCGGGGGAGGGGGGGGGCTGTGGGCAGAGCCGGACCGGACCGGGCACTATCAGAGCAGCGGTCACATGATACAGAGTGCAGACGGCTGGTAATATTCCTGTGCTGTGCAGTGTAGAAAGAGGTAAGAAGATGCTGGGCATAGAGGGGGCATGTGTGAGTAATGTAGTTTTCTGTAGGAGGTTGGCCTAGTGCTTGTCACCTGCTAGACACGCCCACAAGGATGCACAACCAAGCCCCCAATAATATGGCCACACCCTCTTTGAGTGTGCGGCGGCGCATAAGTTTACATGCTAGTCACCTATAGGGGGCCCCGTGCAGTTGCTGTACAGGGGCCCAAAATTTCTCTCGGTGGCCCTGCTTGCTCCTTATTACTCTGTATGACTATTCAGTGCTGCGTATTGTACTGCAATGTGTTTATTAAATTGCCCTGTAATGTTATGTACTGTTTTATTGTATGCAGTTTGTATAGTGCTGCGGACCCTTTGTAACGCTGTATAAATAATAATGATAATAAAAAAGTATTGAAGAATGCTAAGACTGACGTATTGTCATGTATCAGATGGGGTAGTGGGGCGACATATCCTGCAACTCGGTGTGAGTGCGGCCATTGGCTGTGACATCATAGCCAAGCGCCACACACCCCGCCCATCACAGACATGGAGTAACAGCAGGTCACATGTCAGTGGCTGGAGCTCCGCGTGGGGGGCGGAGCCACAGGTGGCATTGAAACACTGAACGAATGACATTATTATCCTTGCTGTGGAAACGTTTTCCTCAACAAGTCACATTGGTGAAGTGATCCCATTACATTCCTGTGTTCAAGGAGAAAATACAAAGAAATGTCATTTAAAAGGGATCAGCAATAACATCCTAAGAACCTCATTCTGCTCAGCTCAATACACTCTAATAGCTATTGTGACGGTGAGAAGGAGAATACAGCCAAGGCAAGCTTAAGTGTCAGAAATTAATGTGCAGTGATTAGTGATGCAAAGAGCTGTAATTAACAAGACAGGAAGAAGATAAAGAAAGAAATATTCTTATGGAAATTAAATACATGGTAGGTGTTTGCAGCGAGGCAAAGATAGGAGGTTGGTAAAATCTATTACTTCATTGAAACAAAAGAGACCGGAGATAAAATCTCACTTCCTTTCTTTATTTTTTTTATTTTTTTTTTAGGTTTAAAAAGAACTAGATTAAAGATCACTTAACCTGGATAAGAAATTGTTTAAAACCACAGGAATAATGCTAATCCAAATACACCTAAAAGTTTTAGGAACCTGTGCTCTAATTTTTGGGCCCCACTGACGCAAGAAATTACCAAATTGTCCAACCTGTTGTTTCCATCTGAGGTCGTCTTAATTTATTTCAGTGCTTGGGTAGTTTTACATGTTGGAGTATAACAACAGCTGCAGGCTAAGTATTATATGAGGGACTATACTGGAGGGACAGCAGGTGGCGCTGTAAGTTGTCACTGTGTAGTCTCTCTTTATTGTCATAGTGTACTCTCTTCTATCTCTTCTAGTTACTTCTCCATGTTCTGAAATTATATCTGTATTGGTCACAATAAAGATTTCTCCACAATCTTTCCCTGCACGTTGATGCTTAGTATCTAGTCTGTAACATTACAAATATATATCTAGATTGAACAAGCAGCACAGTAACTGGCATTTTGTCAACTATGGCAGTTGCCAGAAGAGCCAATATTTAAGTGGGCAGGTCTGGACTTCCAAAATTCTGTTATAATGGTGTTAGAAACTTACTCTGGCAATTCCACCTCTGGCACCAAAGCCCTTGAATTAGCCCATAACCAAGATGGCCCTTACCTTGCAAGAATCCATTTTGGTTCATGTTTCCTGTTTAGGCCTATAAATAGCCAGTTCCTGATTAAACCATTGCTTGAGTATTATATATTTGCTTTGCTCTAATGAGTCCTGATCATTTTGAGTTCTGAAGCCAGCTAGTCTTTGACTAGTTTCCATCTGTGTACCCAGTACACCAAACCCAGCTTGCCCCTGGCTACTATCGATCTGCTCATTTATTGCACTCTGTTGAAACTAGGTAATTGCATTCTTATTGGTCAATGGATTTCTACCAGCCAAACCAGTATTGGGCTGCTCAGCTTCAGTTAGGCTCCCAGCCAGGCTATTAGTACTATAGGACCATGGACTATTGTCTACAGGGGGCGTGCTCACTTGTATTAGGCTAGTAATTATATCATTATAGAGAACTGATTGCTGCCCAATGTATGATAGAGCCCCAGGTAACAGTTATGCTAGGGGAGTATCCTCCTTTTTTGTCCTTGAAAATTAACATAAACTTCTACTGTCTTTTCATTTGCAATCAGATCCGGTTTACACTGAATCTTTCAGTGCTGGCAAAAGGGGAAAACTACTAGAGTCTCCTGCAGTAGAGTAAAAGAAGAGTATATCTTAATAAGACTTTGGAAATTGTAAGTTCTCCCCGTGTTTGCGTGGGTTTCCTCCAGGTGCTCCGGTTTCCTCCCACATTCCAAAAACATACTGGTAGGTTAATTGGCTGCTATCAAATTGACCTTAGTCTCTCTGGCTGTCTGTTTCTATGTGTGTTAGGGAATTTAGACTGTAAGCTCAATGGGGCAGGGACTGATGTGAGTGAGTTCTCTGTACAGCGCTGCGGAATTAGTAGCGCTACATAAATACCTGATGATGATGATGATTAAAGAAGACAAAGTTTACATTTTTGTGTGTGATTCTAGTGAAGTGAGCAGGGGATATAGTAATATGTATAAGAAAAGTAGGGTTTTCAAATCGAAAATGTTCACTCAAACCCATAAGTCATTTGAGAAGTAATGTCTCCAAATAACTATAATGGTTATGCCAAAACTGCCCAAATTCATCTTGCTGTTATAAAGAATAATGATATAATTACTAATGTCATTACCCTTTCCATGTAATTAATAATTAAATCAGAAAATACCAGAGATTTTTGGTTCAAGTGTAGATTGGGTCAGGGGTAGTTAAAAGACATATAACCCCCCAAACTGAAATGTTCAGATATAACTCATAAAGGTAAAATATATTATTTAGTTATTCAATTATTTTAATTACCCTGGCATTCCATGGCAGCTCTGTTAAAAAGTATTACATCCCCATTCTTTTACAGACATTTTCAACATATTTAACATTTTAACATATTTAAGACATATTATACAGGTTCAAAACTGAGTTATTCTGACTTCACTGCCACTGAATCCACCAATACACACAGTGTACTTATCCAGAGCAAGTCTACAAAGCTGTCATTCAAACTCTGCCTGTTTAGTTAAAGAAGTTCCTCCCTCTTAACATGGCAGCCTGGGGAAGTCGAGTACAGAGAGCACAATGGATATATTTAGTTAAATAGAAGCACAATAGTTATTTCTTGTATATTATCCAGCTAATTAATACACACCCTTTAATATAAATTAATTTTAATGTGTGGTTTTGTTTGCTCTTTAAGGCTCTAATATTGTTAAAACGCTTTATAAAAGTTGCACTTTAGAATTCTGAAACATGTTTTTCAACATTTGCTTTCTTTGCATTCTGAATAGATCTAAAGAATTTAATTGAGTATTTCCGCTATATCATAATATGTCAAATGTAAAAAAATATATAAATAACAATAAACAATATAATAATAATAATAATAATAATAATAATAATAATAATAATAATAATACTAATAATAATAGAATGGCTGCATTTCATATAGCTTCTAAGTGTTTATTTTCACTCATCCATTATTTTTCTGATATTCTATGCAGAGGATTTTGCAAGGTTTAACCTTCAGGAACTTTTCTTGTACTTTACAAACTTCAGAAAATAATTGAGGTGTTGGACGACATTGTCATGTTACTTTGCTGTCTGGAATACGTTTCACAATATGCTTTTGCTTTAAATACAATAAAAAAATAAGCATTGAGATGGTGACATGCTAGGTGTCCTTCAAGCTCCCTGCGTAGTCTTACAACAAGCATTGACAGATTTGAGCCACGGGGAAAATGACATTTCACTCTGGTGCTATTATTAGACAATGTAAGAGAAAGAAGCACGATATTAACAATACAATGCGGACCAAGCCCTGAGAGGAGCAAGGATATACTGATTGTTTAACACAAAATAATAACTCTGAAGTCTTAGGAAAGTGGTGTGAAGGCTCCATTTATCAACAGGAGAAAAGTCTTATCTCCGGCAAAAACGGGTGATTACGGAGGTAACCGCCAGGGCCGTCTTAACAACATTATGGGCCCCTGGACAAAGCAGTGCACTGGGGCCCCTAGATATATATATATATATATATATATATATATATATATATATATATATCACTTTTTTTTTTTACATGTGCTCAATCAGCGTCCCTTCAACTAGAGAATGAAATCCCCTTAACTTACCTTTCAATCGCCTTGTTCTCTGAGTCCGATCCGAGTCCGATCCCCTTCTCTTCTTTTTTCTGAGTCCTCGCTGAGTCGCTGTCGCTGTTCTCCGCTCCTCCGTGCTGCGCTCGCAGTGAATGTCGGGCGTGATGACATCATCAAGCCCGACATTCACTGAGAGCGCAGCACGGAAGAGGGGACCGGTGAGGGAGCTGTATCGCCACCTGACTTGAATGGTGACCACAAAAGGGAAGTTGTTTTGTTGTTTTACAGGATTTATTTTCATTGAGAGTCCTGCCCGGGGCCCCCTTGCCCTCTGGGCCCCCGGGCACCTGCCCATCGTGCCCAGTCGGAAAGACGGCCCTGGTAGCCGTGAAAAGATTCACTGGGCCTCATGGACAAAAGCTTCCGGAGCCTTTCAACAAGAATCGTTGGCAGTATGAGTATTGCCGCAATACTTGAAAAAATTCCTTATTATTACATTAGGCATTTTTTTCAAATGGGAATTATTTTAAATTAGACATATACAATACTGTGCAGACGTTTTAGGCAGGTGTGGAAAAAATGCTGCAAAATAAGAATTTTTTCAAAAATAGAAGTGTTAATAGTTTATTTTTTATCAATTAGCAAAATGCAAAGTGAATGAACAGAAGATAAATCTAAATCAAATTAATATTTGCTGTGACCACCCTTTGCCTTCAAAACAGCATCAATTCTTCCAGGGACACTTGCACACAGTTTTTGGAGGAACTCGGCAGGGAGGTTGTTCCAAACATCTTGCAGAACTAACCACATATCTTGTGTGGATGTAGGCTGTTCACATCCTTCTGTCTCTTCATGTAATCCTTCAAAAAATATTTTTAATCTATTTTTATTTAGTTTTTTAACAACAAGTGGAGCTGGAATCCGGGCTGTCAGTTTCACTGCATATGTGTGGACCAACTACGCAGTTCTGCAGCTTTGTAAATGGTCCATACTGCTTGTCAGTATCGGGTCAGCTGACAGAATATTTAATTCTTGTTATCTATTCTTTTTGAACTAATCCTACGTCAGTTCTTACATGCTATGAATGAAAGGAATACGAAGCTTCGTTTCACAATTCGTGGTGTCAGATACTGACAGGACAAGACTTCAGATGAAAGGGAAAAATGGAAATGTTTTGCTTCATTCTAATAAAAGAAAGTGATATACAACCGGTTTCTCTCTCCTTCAATTTCATGACAGTTGTCCTCTAGAACCACATCACAGAAAACTCCAGCTTGGTAATCATTGATTTATCTCTAGTGAGTGTAGATTATTAATGTGGGTAGGGTTAGAATAAACTATAGCCGGGTAGATCATTTGAATACTTAAAGTGGCACTGAGTATTTTAGAAGATGAGCTGATCTTTGCCTTGTCCACTTGTGTCATTATATTAGTGAGGACAGGGCTGCATGTGACAGGGGCAGTGACATGATGTGAAGAGGGGAATGGAGGCAGCAGGAAGCCACAGACTGAGAGTTATATAGTGGAAGGAGCAGGGTCCCCCAGCAGTACAGAGTATATCAGGAGATGAGTGATGTGCTAGTGAGGACAGGGCTGCATGTGACAGGGGCAGTGACATGATGTGAGGAGGGGAATGGAGGCAGCAGGAAGCCACAGACCGAGAGTTATATAGTGGAAGGAGCAGGGTCCCCCCAGCAGCACAAAGTATACCAGGAGATGAGTGATGTGTTAGTGAGGATAGGGCTGCATGTGACAGGGGCAGTGACATGATGTGAGGAGGGGAATGGAGACAGAAGGAGCCACAGACTGAGATTTAAATAGTAGAAGGAGCTGGTTCCCCAGCAGCACAGAGTACTGAGTGACTGAGAAGCACATCCAGAATAAAGGTAAAGGGGGCTGCTATAGGTGAAGAGCACAACTAGCCTGGTTCTAGAATTTTATCCTGGGAATTCAGAATCTGGCATCACAGTTTCATCACGGTACTATATATTTGTTCAGCCCCATTAAAATAAAAACACTGCTAAGATATATTTATTTATTTAATATCACTGACACGCGGTGAAGGTTGGGTCCACAAAGGTAGGGTGAGATATTCAGGAAATGGGTAACTAAACTGTTAAGAAAGTAACATTTCAGACAGAACTTAGTCACAAATGTTTACACCCACTCAGAAATGACAAGAGTTTTAAGAAGCTGAAACAATTGACAGCCATATAATTTACCTTCTAGTGTAATCCACGTGACCTGTTACTATCCCAGAGCAGGAGAGAGAGAAAGAGTTTAGACATTTTTAAGTAGAGAAAAATGAGAGGGATCCGTTTAAACCATTTATTGCCAGAGATCTGTTCCAAATTTGCACCTCGGAGAGCCCCAACATTTTTGTCCGTTTAGTTGGAAGTAACTTTTTAATTTTTAGTTCTAAACCAAGCAATTGTTTGACCGGGAAGATAGGGCTTAATTTTGGTACCATAGTAAATATCCTTTTAATTTTATAGGCATTATACAGGGAAAATTTATAAAAAAAAATGCCCTTTTTCAGGATTATTCCATTAGCTACAGTAAAAAATGAATTCAACTGACAAAATATAATCACCTTATTTTATTCTGCACACTGCCTGTAATCACCAACTACCAAAAGTCAGGAACTAGCACTGTGCCGGTAATTATCAACAGCCTGGAGCTGGGAACTAGAACTGTACCGGTAATTATCAACAGCCTGGAGCTGGGAACTAGCACTGTGCCGGTAATTATCAACAGCCTGGAACTGGGAACTAGCACTGTACCGGTAATTATCAACAGCCTGGAGCTGGGAACTAGAACTGTACCGGTAATTATCAACAGCCTGGAACTGGGAACTAGCACTGTACCGGTAATTATCAACAGCCTGGAGCTGGGAACTAGCACTGTGCCGGTAATTATCAACAGCCTGGAGCTGGGAACTAGCACTGTACCGGTAATTATCAACAGCCTGGAACTGGGAACTAGCACGGTGCCGGTAATTATCAACAGCCTGGAACTGGGAACTAGCACAGTGCCGGTAATTATCAACAGCCTGGAACTGGGAACTAGCACAGTGCCGGTAATAATCAACAGCCTGGGGCAGGGAACTAGCACAGTGTCTGTATCCATGAAAATGTATCACCAACAACAGCTACAATTGTTTGCGCAGGTCCATCTTTACTACTGTTTCATGTCATTGTATGTAGTTTGTTTATATCAATGTATAGCTGTATGTAATATGTAGACCCTTCATAAATTATAATTAAAAAATAAATTAAATAAGAGAAATAAAAATAATAATAACAATTCTGTGAAATAACATTTACAGCGATACCACATATATGCAGCTTTATCGGAGGTTTCATCATGTTTAGGGCCATAATAAATACATTTACACATATATATTATATACGCGTGTATGTTTATTTCACTTTTATGTTTTGGTGTATAATGTGTTAACACGTAATACCATAGGCTTGGATATAGAGGTCATTTGTAGTACATGTCTTGCTAATTATAACTGGTGGATTTTTAGAAGCCAGAGAATACAAAATTTAAGTTTGTATACAATAAATATTTGCTATTCTATGACAACTACAAAACAACATTAACATTAATCCAAATTTGATAATTTTCTTGTTTCACGTTTAATCTGCACCTGTTGCTTTTTATTGACCTCAACTGTTATTCATAGCACTGTTTTTTGTTTTATTTGTTCATGTTTGAGGTTTTCAATAAAATTATTAAAAAGAACAATTAACTGCACCTATACATTATAAGAGTGTTTTTACCTTGGGAACCAGAATGTCTGCTGAGTCGCCAGTAGAAAGGTCCTAAGGGTAGCCAAAGGTTAAGAGCTGAGATGATAAGAGTAGTCATCCAAGCCTAAAAGGATTAAGAAACGTTCGGTTAGTCGTACATAAACCAAAGGTAAACAGTCCAAGAAGTTTTTAGGAGCTCTGGTTCAATAAATTGGCAGTGTGTTGTTAACAGGAAGCTGCTTATATAGGCCTGAACCTGTTGTAATAAGCCAGATATGCTGGCAGTTCATTAACAGCACCTGATCATTAAGTCATTCCCTGATGCAGGTTTATATAGATGAATTAAAATGTTGCAATTCAGAGTTTGCTCATTCAAATTCAGGAGATATGTGGCATAAAATTCTGTAGCAGATGTTACCCCCCCTTTTTTTCTGCTGTTTTATATGTTAAACACAAAACCACAACAGTTAATTGAAGGGATGGGAAAGGCATCACTACCCTCAGCTTTTTAAGTGTAATGTAAATGTTTTCTAATCCTCAAACAGTCTGCAAGTTTTATCATGTTGTAAATGTAATATTGTTACTATCAAAAATTTTAAGGTGCCACAGTGCTCTGCAGCACTGTATAGTAGTAAAAATAGGAACTACATAAAACAGGAACATATAAGGTAGACTAAGTAAATGCAGACATGAAAACAAAGGGTACGGAGGCCCCTGATCATTATAGAGCTTACATTCTAAGTGGAAGAGGGCACAGTTGAAATTAGAGGAGTGAGTGAGGCTCAGAATGAAAATTGGGACAGTTGTGAGTGTGCATTAGTGTGAGTATTATCAACAGGGATAAGGTATGCTCTAAAAAACAGATGGGTTTTCAGAGAGTGTATGAATATCTGAAGGCTGTGGGAATCCTGATTGTTGGGTGTGGTAGGGATTCCATAAATGAGGAGCAGCACGGGAGAATTCTTGTAGGCGGGAGTGAGAGGTGGTTACCAGAGATGAGACAAGGCGCAGTTCATAGGTAGATCTAAGAGGGCGGGAGGGAGAGTATTTTGATATGAGATTTTAGATGTATGCAGTGGTAGTGTTGTTGAGGGCTTTGTAGGTATGGATAAGTAATTTGAATTGGATTCTGGAGGACACAGGGAGCCAGTGTAGGGATTTACAAAGTGGTGCAGCAGATGTGGATCGGTGAGAGAGAATGTTCAGTCTTGCAGCAGCATTTAGGATGAATTGGAGTGTGGATATAATGGTGTCGGGACTGCTAAATAGCAGAAAGTTGCAGTAGTCAAGTCGGGAGAGGATGAGAAAATGGATAAGAGCTTGGTAGCATCTTTGGTAAGAAAAGGGCGTATTCTGGCAAGGTGGAGTCGACAGGACTGGGAAAGAGTCTTGATGTGAGGAATAAAGCAGAGGCCGATTTGGGATACCAAAGCAGCAGACTTGGGAAACTGAGGAAATTGTGGTATTATTGACAGTGAGGGAGATTTGAGGAAATATGGTGACTCTGGCAGGAGGGAAGATATATTGAACTCTAAGTAAAATTGGGGCAACTATGTGGAGATAGCAAAAAGACAGTTGGTTACCCTATATAGTACAGGAGGTCAGGGAAAACCTTATAGATTTGAGTGTCAATTTGGGTGAGGTAAATTTGCTAAAATGTTTCACTGGTTTATTTCGTACTTACCTATCTGTTGGTATTTATAAATTATCAGATTTTTAAAAAATCCTGTGGCAACGAAGCAGCCACGCATTGCCGGGGAGGAGGGACTCTCCCAAACAGTGACCCCTCCATGCCAACAGGCTTTTTGTACGTATAAAATTCATGGATAAGGAGGTAAGATCTTTGTAGAATCCTGTATACTGTAGAATGGATTAATAAGAGTCCTGACAGTATGTAAACACACATGTAAGACCCAGATCCCCTCTGTCATACAGGAAACACCAGTGATAATGCAAATGGTGTTTCCTGTAATCTTTGGGGGCACTAATCATTTAATATAATAATATAATATATAATAATATATATTAATTATACATTTCATTATTTAATGTTCTCTATGAGATTCCTTTTCCTATGTATCTAAGTTGTGATTAGGTCCTCAAGAGGTTAACTTAGAACACTGAAAGTTTAGATTCTACATCATTGGCCTCCTCATTGGCCTACTTAGATGCCAGTTTTCTAATTGTTATTAAATTAATGAAGAATAGTGGATCAAGTGATCCAATAGCAATGCACAGCTTGCATGTTGTTACTCTTCAAACTGAAACATCACTCAGCATATTCATGTATATGAATCCAGCGATTCCTCGAATCGTCACCCTCTTCCCCTACTTCAACCCCTCTCGCCCCATCTCCTATCCTTATCCTTCCTTTCCCCCACATACCCTCCCCATCCCATTTTTTCTTTTACAAACCACAACTACAAATGCAGAATATAGCTCCAGGCAGACAAAGAGTTGAATGTTTATTGAATTGGTTGCAAATGATTACAGTTGCCATAAGATTGTAATTAAACTTATCGCTGTGTCTTACACACATGGTGGAAATAAAGACTCATTCATGCAACTGTCCCAAATCAAACACAGAAGCGTTTTGCAAACTGATTGTTCAGGCGGCATGATGAACAGATTTACTTATGTTATTTTAAGTACATGAATTCATTCACTCATACGGAGCTTTAGGTAATGTCCAATAATGGGGTCTTAACATCTCCAACACAGTTCTGATATTCCCTTCGATATGTACATGTTACATGTATGATTGCACGTTTACTCTAAATGGCCCTAAATATACTTGAAGCTGAATTCTAGTTGATTTTGTTTGTTGTTTATTGCTTTACTCATTCTGTTTTTATAGTTTTATTCCATGCTGTGTGTTATTTATATATTGCCCCAGCTGTGCTATTAACATGGTGTAAGGTGCACATTATCCTGTCATCATCGAAGGAGAATCCTGTATTGCCAGAGAACTAGAAGCCAAATTGCTCCATTTTTCTACGCCTCCATCGCCATTGTGAGCAGACGCTGCAGTTGTTACGATGTCATTTCAATTTTAACATTTGCAGCAAAAGGATAAAAAAGCAATTTAAGCAAATCTTTTGGGGGAGGGGGGTAAAAACGGTCACTAACACCACAAGAACCGATTCTTAAACCTTAGTGTCAGTAAAGATTGCAGGTCAAATGTTAAACATGTATCCTGGACGCTGCAACGTATGGATCAGAACCATTGAATTACATGTTTTCTGGGTGAAAAGGTTTTTAAAGACCTGGGGGTAAATGTATCAATCTGAGAGTTTTCTGGCGGGTTTGAAAAGCCAATCATATTCTAGCTGTCATTTATTTAGTACATTCTACAAAATGATAGCTAGATTCTGATTGGTTGCTATAGGCAGTGTGAGGACACCGGGGTTATTACCAAAGCTCTCTAGATACCCGGTCCTCTAGGTTCACAGGTCACACAGGTAAGGAGACAGGAAAGAAATAATAATCCCTTTTATTAAACAAAGTGCACACACTTAGTAAAATACAACAGTGCTCCCCAAGGAGAAACTTGTTCCCCCCGCCAAATATATCAAGTGTCAGAAAATCACCAGTGCAAGTAAAACTCCCCAACAAAATCCCCAGCAGGTTACCTCCAAGCACAGAGTCCTAGCAGGCCCAAACTCCTGGTAATAAAATCCACAGCTGACAATCCAAGTGGGCCAGGGTTTCTGATCCTTAAGGTGGGTCTGTGTATCTTGCTGATCCCAGCCGCTCGGCCAACTCTCCACCAGCTTGGTGGGACCCTGGGTATCAGTCTCCCTACGGATGTAGGCTCACCAATTCCCCAGAATCTGCGAGTGTCTCCCGATGGAGTGGTAACAGAATCAGTCCTAGAGGTACACTGTCCGATCTCTGTCAAGAAGCTCCTGCCTCAAGCATTCCTTTAAGGCCCTGCGAGAATACGGTTACTCTCTAACAGGTCCTTGCTGTCTCCAGATTCTCCAACAACAACCCCCATCCCCCAGACAGCTCCTTTTTGGTCCCTTCTCACCACCCCCCCCACTCACTGTCCTCTTGTGATTGGTGGTGTGAAGAGTTTGGGTGGTAACCGGGGTGGAAATAGTGCATGACATCAGTGGTCACCCCTTGCTGTGATGGTGCCATTCAGACTGTGTTGCAGACTTGCTAGAACAATAGTTAGCAAACAGGGAGAGACCCCCTACTGATTTTAGATAAGGTCCTGACCCTCCTTTTTTTAACCCGTTCCACTACTTTTTGATGTCACAGGGTCCACAGCTGATTCACACTTCCTGTGAGCTGCCTCTCCCCTCCCTCTCTGGACACCACAGTAATAACAGATCTGGCCACCGGGCGGCATTTAATAACAGAGTGGGCCATGGTTGTTCAATTGGCCCACTGAGGACAGACCGGGTTGGCACGATATTCTCAATATAAGGCCCGGGTCTGTCACATACCTCCCCCTTATTAAATCAAGGGGACAGTTGGAGTCTGGTGGTCGGGCTCCAGATGTTCTCCTTGGCACGGTGGGTTCCTTAATGAAGGGTTCTCCTCCTCTCTTCTGGAGAGTCCGTCCGCATTTGAGTGGTCTTTTCCCTTTTTGTGCGAGATAGTAAAGTTATAACCTTGTAATGCTAAACTCCACCGTAATAACCTCCCATTTTCCCCAGCAGATCTTTGTAACCAGTAAAGGGGGTTGTGGTCTGTAATTACTGTGAACTCTTGCCCATAAATGTAGGGTTGTAATTTCTTTAGGGCCCACACTATGGCCAGGCATTCTTTTTCAATGGTGGCATAGGCTACCTCTCTATCCACCAGCTTTCGGGATAAATAAACTACTGGGTGCTCATGCCCATCCTCCCCCACTTGGCTGAGCACAGCACCGAGTCCACACCCTGAAGCATCTGTCTGTACCAGAAATCGTTTCTTGAAGTCTGGGGCTGCTAACACTGGGGACTGGGTCAATGCTGCCTTCAGAGCGTCAAAGGCTCCCTCGCACTCTGGGGTCCATTCTATACGTCTAGAGTATTTTTTCTTTGTCAAGTCAGTCAGGGGCCTGGCAACAGTGCTATACAGCGGCACAAATTTTCTGTAGTACCCTGCGATCCCGAGGAACGCTCGTACTTGCTTTTGGTTGGTGGGTCGGGGCCACTGAACAATGGCTTCTACTTTTGCCGGTTCAGGTCGTATGATTCCCCCACCAACACGGTGCCCCAAGTATTGCACTTCTGCCATGCCCATGAAGCATTTGTCTGGGCGAATGGTCAACCCTGCCTGCCTGATTCTCCTCAGGACCTCTGACACCTGCACTAAGTGATCCTCCCACGTCTGGCTGAAGATGGCAATGTCATCTAAGTAAGCCTGGGCAAATTCCTGACACCCCCCCAACAGGTCATCAACCATCCGTTGGAATGTGGCTGGAGCATTTTTCATCCCAAACGGCATTGTCGTACATTCAAACAATCCCAGTGGGGTTATAAAGGCTGACCGCTCCTGAGCCTCGGGGGTGAGGGGAATTTGCCAATAGCCCTTACTCAGATCCAAAGTTGACACAAACTTGGCTGCCCCTAGCCTGTCTAGTAGCTCATCTATTCGGGCCATGGGATAAGCATCAGTGGTGGTGACCTCATTTAGTTTACGGTAGTCCACGCAGAAGCGGGTGGTCCCATCCTTCTTCGGGACCAATACCACCCCTGCAGCCCATGGACTATTTGACTTCTTAATTACTCCTAAGGCCAGCATTTCCTCTATCTCCTTCCGTACTTGGGCCAGTACAGCGGGGGTCATGCGGTATGCTACCTGCCTTATGGGCTTCTCCTCCCCCGTGTCTACATGGTGGGTGGCTAGGTGGGTACGACCGGGCTTACAGGTAAATTGGGCCTGCTCCTTCTCCAGTACCTCCCTCATTTCCTGCCTTTGTCCCTCTCCTAGCTGCGTCCCCACTGTCACTGTCTCCACCCCCTTTTCCTCTCTCACCTCCCCTATCATCTCCAGTAGGGGGTCTACCTCTGTGGGACCCATGGGGGGACAACACACCACCATTGCTGCCACTTGCCGTTCCACATAACCTTTTAGTCGATTGATGTGGAAGGTTTTCAGCCAGGTTTCCTCATCATCCAGCGCTACTACATAGTTAACCGGCCCTACCTGCCTCACCACTTTGTATGGGCCATCCCAGGTGGCTTGAAGTTTATTCCGTCTCATTGGGATTAGCACCATCACCTTCTGTCCTGCGTTCAGCTTCCTATCCTGAGCGTGGGCATCGTACCACTCTTTTTGTCTTGCCTGGGCTCCTTTTAAATGGCCTTGCGCCAGCTGCGCTACTCTCTTCATCCTCTCCCTCATCTTCTCTACATATTTAAGGATAGGCTGCTCATTGGCCTGGAATGTTCCTTCCCAGCTCTCTCTAACCAGGTCTAGGGGGCCTCGTACCCTCCGGCCATACAGAAGTTCGAAAGGAGAGTATCCGGTGGACTCCTGGGGTACTTCCCTGTATGCAAACAGGAGCTGCTGCAGGGCCCTGTCCCAGTCTCTCCCTTCAGACTGTACATATGCCTTCAGGAGGTGTTTCAGCGTTCCATTGAAACGCTCACATAACCCATTGGTCTGGGGATGGTACGGGGTGGTTCGTAGGGGCTTAATGCCCCACTTTTCCCATAGGGTCTGGACTAGGTCCCCTTGGAATTGGGTCCCCTGGTCAGTAACCACTTCCCTGGGATATCCTACCCGGCTGAAAATGTCCACCAGAGCCTGGGCCACATGCTCTGCGTCTATGGACGACAGGGCTACTGCCTCTGGGTATCTGGTGGCAAAGTCCACCAGGGTGAGGATGAATCTTTTTCCGGTGTAACTGGGGATGGCTAATGGACCTACGATATCTATAGCCACCCGGGCAAAGGGCTCCTCAATTATAGGCAGGGATTGTAGTGGAACTTTCTTAGGGGCTCTCCCTATTCTCTGACAGGTGTCACAGGAGGCTTTGTAACGTTTCACATCCTGGGTGACTTGAGGCCAGAAAAAAGTCCGCAACAACCGGGCCAACGTTTTTCTGGTCCCAAAGTGCCCCGCTGCTGGAATGTCATGGGCCAGCGCTAATAAATGGGTCCGGTAAGCCCATGGTACTACCAACTGCTTCACTTCTGTCCCTGGGTCTTGATCTAGGGTGGGGGTGACTACCCTATATAACAGTCCTTTGTCCCACACTACTTTACTGCCTGCCACTTCCCCTCCCCCAGTGTCTGCTGCACTCCTCAGTTTGGCTAGGGATGGGTCAGTCTGTTGGGCCTTCCTAAATTCCCTTCTGTCCTCCTCCCCCAAATCAATTTCTGGTACAACATCAGATATTTCTGGGTTACTCACCAACGGTGCTGCCTCTGGCTCCTTGGTTCTGGTTGCCGGGGTTAATCTTGGTGGTCTCCTTGGCGTTGCGGCTTCTTGTGCTGCTGTGGCTTGTGCTCGGCTCTGGCTGCGGGTCACAGCTTGCACAAAGTGAGTGACCAATCCCGGGCCCAAATCATTCCCCAAAATCACTTTTGCTGGTAGTCCATCCAGAATGCCCACCTCCACCATTCCAAATCCCGCCCCCCAATCCAAATGTACCCGGGCCACCTGAATATCTGCAAGATGGCCCCCCACCGTGGAAATCCGGACCTGCTGTCCCTCCATAACTTGGGATCTTTTAATTATATCAGGCTCCACCAGGGTCAGGGATGCTTCTGAGTCTCTCAACCCCTGGACCTTGCAGTCCCCCACCCACACGTCCTGTAGATGACCCTGCATATTCCTAGGGCTCTGCCTCCCCTTCCCCAAAATCAGGTTCACCACATACACCCCGTCCCTTGCCTCTGGCACATCAGGACAGGGTGGCTCGGCCTCAATGCCGATTTCAAAATCTCCTGGGGCATACTGTACAGCGGCCACTGGTGCAGCTCTGGCTCCTGGGATCGGACTTCTGGTACGGGGGCAATCTCTCTGGAAGTGCCCCACCTGGTTGCACCGAAAGCACCTCTTTGGATTCAGGTCCCAGGGTCTGGATCGGGCTGGTTCATCTCTTGGATTCCGGGCAGAGTTCTCTCTAATAAAGGGGGCTCTCGGTGTCACTAGACCTGCTGGAATTGTTCGGCTCCCCCTCCCTGCAGCTGCTTGACTAGGCATACTAGGGGCTCTCCATCTTGGTCGACTCACCACATACTCATCAGCTAGCCCTGCTGCCTCCTCCAGGGTCTCAGGTTTTCTGTCCGCCAGCCATTCCCGGATCTCTGGGGCCATTTTTAGAGTCAGCTGCTCCAGCATAATGAGCTCTTTAATTTGCTTAGCGGAGCGGGCCCCTTTCCCTTCCATCCATTTCTCGCAGGCCCTCTGTAGCTGGCTGGCAAATTCCTGGTGCGACTGTGACCCTCCTTTATTCAAAGTCCTGAACTTGTATCTGTAGGTCTCTGCATTTAACTGGAATTTTACCATCAGTGCCTTTTTCACTGTACCATAATCCCCACATTCGTGAGGGCTTAGAGCCTGGTAAGCTTCCAGCGCTCTCCCAGTCAGGCTGGGTCCCAGATATTTGGACCACTCTTCCTCCTCAATCCCATGGACTCCCATCAAGTTTTCAAAAACCTGGAGATGGGTATCAATGTCTGTGTCTACCTCTTTAAAAATTGGGACTCCACTATATCCCAGCTGAGGTCTCAACCGGGCCTCTCCCCGACCTTCTACTCTCTGAATCTGGGGTACCTCATATGCTACCCCCAACATTGCTTGGAGTACGGCTGCCCTTTCATGCAGGGTTGCCCTTTCCCCCAGTGCTGTCAGCCAATCTTGCAGCACTGCTGGAGTGCCGGACGGTGGTCTGGGTTGTGTCCCACTAGGGGGTCTCTGTGGCTGGTCTTTGGCCTCCTCCTCTTCCACCTCTGACTCTTCCATCTCCTCAGGGTGGGTCTTTTCCCATTCCATTAGTTTGGCCACCAGAACTTCACGCACGTCTGTGTCATCAAAGTCCACCCCTTTGGTTCTGCAGAACCCCTGCAAGTGTTGTTTCCTTGCTTTCATATAGAATCTCTCTGTGGCTTTTAAGCTGATCTGCTCTGCTTCTGTGGCCATTCCTGCTGACTTCCTAGCTAGGGTTTTTTTTTTTTTTTACTAACACTGGTGCTGACAGACTGTTGCCTTGTGTCCTTACAGAGCCTGACCGTATCTGGATACGAGTCCCTGCGCTCTACCCAAACGTTGGGACTGTGTGACCCCACTGCTTGCCACCAAAATTGTGAGGACACCGGGGTTATTACCAAAGCTCTCTAGATACCCGGTCCTCTAGGTTCACAGGTCACACAGGTAAGGAGACAGGAAAGAAATAATAATCCCTTTTATTAAACAAAGTGCACACACTTAGTAAAATACAACAGTGCTCCCCAAGGAGAAACTTGTTCCCCCCGCCAAATATATCAAGTGTCAGAAAATCACCAGTGCAAGTAAAACTCCCCAACAAAATCCCCAGCAGGTTACCTCCAAGCACAGAGTCCTAGCAGGCCCAAACTCCTGGTAATAAAATCCACAGCTGACAATCCAAGTGGGCCAGGGTTTCTGATCCTTAAGGTGGGTCTGTGTATCTTGCTGATCCCAGCCGCTCGGCCAACTCTCCACCAGCTTGGTGGGACCCTGGGTATCAGTCTCCCTACGGATGTAGGCTCACCAATTCCCCAGAATCTGCGAGTGTCTCCCGATGGAGTGGTAACAGAATCAGTCCTAGAGGTACACTGTCCGATCTCTGTCAAGAAGCTCCTGCCTCAAGCATTCCTTTAAGGCCCTGCGAGAATACGGTTACTCTCTAACAGGTCCTTGCTGTCTCCAGATTCTCCAACAACAACCCCCATCCCCCAGACAGCTCCTTTTTGGTCCCTTCTCACCACCCCCCCCCACTCACTGTCCTCTTGTGATTGGTGGTGTGAAGAGTTTGGGTGGTAACCGGGGTGGAAATAGTGCATGACATCAGTGGTCACCCCTTGCTGTGATGGTGCCATTCAGACTGTGTTGCAGACTTGCTAGAACAATAGTTAGCAAACAGGGAGAGACCCCCTACTGATTTTAGATAAGGTCCTGACCCTCCTTTTTTTAACCCGTTCCACTACTTTTTGATGTCACAGGGTCCACAGCTGATTCACACTTCCTGTGAGCTGCCTCTCCCCTCCCTCTCTGGACACCACAGTAATAACAGATCTGGCCACCGGGCGGCATTTAATAACAGAGTGGGCCATGGTTGTTCAATTGGCCCACTGAGGACAGACCGGGTTGGCACGATATTCTCAATATAAGGCCCGGGTCTGTCACAGGCAGCATCTCCCCTTTTTAAAACCCGCCGGAAAACTCTCAGCTTGATACATTTACTCCCTGGTTTTTGTGCGTGGAAAGAAGAAGTTGACTTTGGTCATTCCAGATTTGCAGCCATGTTTATGAAAGGGCAAAAAGCCAGTGAAAATTCCCAATTCAGCAAAGAGGTTACTGCCAGTGATAACATTGTTGTGTTTTCATGGGGAATCCTATTTATCATGTATCTCAGGATGGTGAGATCGGCTAAGAATTAAGGGGTTGATTTAGGCGAGCAGCCGTATGGCCAGTGTGAGTTCTCGCCCCACGTGGGCCTTTTCATTTCACCCTGTACGAATAATTTTCATCTATTTTTTACCTTTTTTATTTTATATATTATTTTTTATATTAATGGAGCTGGGAAAATTGGGTAAATGGTGACGATTAAGGAACTTTATCGCTGTAATGCATGGCGAAAAATAAATGAGCCCTATTGCCAGTGAAAGGTGCCCAAGAAGAAAAAATGGCCCTTATGCCCCTTCTTCTTTGAATAAATCATTGTTAAAAATGCATTAAAGTTAAAAAAAATGTAAGAACTTTATTTTATTTAAATTTTTATTAAGTGGAAAAGAAGTCTAAATCTAGGCTCTCAGTTGTAATGTATATGCCATCTCATGCATACGCACAAATGCAGAGACTATATAGGGCGATCACTTGCATGCTCTTTGTATTGTATGGCATTCACAAGGATACTCTCTCTAGGATGCTCTCTCTATTATATGGTGCTCTCTAGGATGCTCTCTCTATTATATGGTGCTCTCTAGGATGTTCTCTCTATTATATGGTGCTCTCTAGGATGCTCTCTCTATTATATGGTGCTCTCTAGGATGCTCTCTCTATTATATGGGGCTCTCTAGGATGTTCTCTCTATTATATGGTGCTCTCTAGGATGCTCTCTCTATTATATGGTGCTCTCTAGGATGCTCTCTCTATTGTATGGTGCTCTCTAGGATGCTCTCTCTATTATATGGTGCTCTCTAGGATGTTCTCTCTATTATATGGTGCTCTCTAGGATGCTCTCTCTATTATATGGTGCTCTCTAGGATGTTCTCTCTATTATATGGTGCTCTCTAGGATACTCTCTCTTTATTATATGGTGCTCTCTAGGGTGTTCACTATATTTTATATCTGTCACTAGGGTGCTCTATGTTGTATATTGATCACTAGGATGCTGTCTATATTATATGACAGTCACTAGGATGCTCTCTCTATTGTTTGGTGAATACTAAGATGCTCTCTGTATTTAGTATCTATCACTAGTATAGGGTAAATTATTATGTACATCATATAATACCTGCTTTGCTTTACTTGCAGCACATTTTGCATGGCACAGTCAGTATTTTTTGCTTAATTAGAACAAAAAAGCATCTATTGAATTGTTGATGTCAGTTTTACAAGTAATCGCAGTTATATTTAAACAATATGTTCTTTATGCTTGAAAGCCACCGCTACCAACATGAAGAAATACAGAGAACGTTGGGAGGTTGGACCTCGTCCTTGGCATGCTCACCACCATGGCTGGGACAACCTAAAGTTTTGGGTACAGGTAGGCAGAGGCAACGTGATTTATTCTATTCTTTTACATTGCTAGGGAAAAGTTAGAGCCAGAAGGAGATTGACAGTGGATGAGAACCCATAAGAATGATCTATCTTACGGCGACCGGGCTTCATGCTACAGCAAGGACTGTGGAAACTCAACTACTAGCACTTAAATGCCAACCCTGAAAATACCTGCTGCTGGACTAAGCTGCATCACTCAACGTAACCAATCCGTGTGCTCTATTTGTTTGCTCTGCCTACAAGTGCAATGCTTTGCCTACTTGTGTTTTAGCTCCACCTACTTTAACAGGCTCCTCCTGCAGTTGCTGTGACTCAGCCAATGGCATTGCATTGGTCTCGCTCATAGGGCTAATGTTGTGCTAAGTTTGTGCTGGCTCCGCCTACTGTTAATTTGGTCCCGCCTGCATGAGGCCACTTTGAGCCCTCAATTTGCAGAAAATGGGCAAACGTGTTTCTGGGGGAACCCTGTTTTGTTTTTTTTTGCTTACTACATTGTGCAGACTGGGGCACATTTATCAAAATTTCCATGATTGCAACAATAAAATAAAATCAGTTATGACCGTGATTTATCAAAGAAATAATGTGAGATACTCAGCTGCTGCAGTGATACTGGTCCGGGGACCATAAGAGTTCATTTATTGCCTTGTGCTCAGGGATTCGGCCTTTCAGTCCCACATTTCTAAAATAAAAGTTTAAAAATAGATCTAATTTATTTTAAAAAAAATATTGTAAAACACTTATGCAATAAGAAAATGCAAAGAACAGGTGTTGAAGTGGTAAAAGTACTGTCACAATACTGGTTAAGTAGGCTCCCCCTGCATAGGTGAAAAACTTCGGTGGTAATCGTTCTTACGATTACCACAGATTCGACACCAACAAGCCCTACAAATAAAATCTGAATTTCTGCAAAACCGATTGTAAAATAAACAGACTTACCTTGAAGCTGACGCTGGAGCTCTCCGATTGGAGCACCATGCTGACAGCAAGTTATTCCGATTGGAGAAGTGTTCGGCACTGCAGCTTGACGTCATCGCGACATCTGTCAATAGAAATTTAAAGCGCCAATGTCGGGTTAAGTGTTTAAACACTTAGGGCTAGATTTACTAACCTGCTGGTTTGAAAAAGTGGGGATGTTGCCTATAGCAACCAATCAGATTCTAGCTTTCATTTATTTAGTACTTTCTACAATAAGACAGCTATAATCTGATTGGTTGCTATAGGCAACATCCCCACTTTTTTTTTAAACCCGCAGCTTAGTAAATCTAGCCCTTAACCTTAGTGGTCCCCACATTGCCACTTTAAATTTCTATTGACAAATGTCAAATACTTGTCCAATCGGAATAACTTGCTGTCAGCATGGTGATCCAATCGGAGAGATCTCCACCGTCGGCTTCAAGGTAAGTCTGTTTATTTTCCAATCGGTTTTGCAGAAATTCGGATTTTATTTGTAGGGCTTGTCGATGTCGGATTTTTCCTCCTCGGTCAAGCGTACCCAACCCAAAAGCTGGTGAATCTTACCCGGGTTATCTCTGGCATTAACTCCTTTGATGAATCAGGTGAAGTGAAAAAAAGTTCTATCACGGGTGAAAAGCAATATAATTTTTTGCCCTTTCAAAAATATACCATATTATGTAGCAAAGCAAAACAAAATGTTAGAGGACCTAGTGACAGGTCAGTTTTAACAATGGGTCTCATATAATAAGTGTTATATAAAACATAGAACCTCCTTAGTAGGTCTTTTGTTTTTATAAGAAAATATTTTATAATCTGCATTTTTCAGGAACTTTTCAGTGTATTGCTTATTATGGAATAGACAGAGATCTTAAAATAAGAAAAACACATTTAAGGCTCTGAAGTAAACAACAGTATTAGTCACATATTGATATAATTTTGGGCTGCGTGCAGGTACTGATGGCTCACGCAGAGACTGAGGGGTCTTGGAGCTGAATGTGGGCAGCGGTCGATAACTCTGACAACTTTATTTTTTGTAGAGTGCAGCGAGTGATATCAGCTTTCCAGCTGAATGACCTTTGGAAAGACCTCTCTTCCAGCTGGGAGAATGTTTATTGCAATTCATAAAAAAAACCCCTATGCCCCGGAGAGATAATGTTACTGTTATTTTCGGCATAACTCCTGAGCTAGTGACAGCCTTTAGAAGTGAGTTATTATTTCGGTAGCTAGTCAGACAAACATGCTCTCCACCCCCCATCCAAGCTGGATGGAAACAAAAGAATTAAACACAACTATTTATTTAGAGTTGAACGATGAGTCTGTACAAAAATGCATCTGCAAAATGACATTTCCATATCTGTAATTTGAGTTGTGCACATTTTCTGATAAGCGCAACCTTGAATCCAGCATACAGATGCGAGCAGATCGAGGATGCAACAATCACCGAAACTTAGGCTATCACCAGGTAAACAGCGACTATCATCATTATCACCATTTATTTATATAGCGCCACTAATTCCACAGCGCTGTACAGAGAACTCACTCACATCGGTCCCTGAACCATTGGAGCTTACAGTCTAAATTCCCTAACATACACATACAGACAGAGAGACTAGGGTCAATTTTGATAGCAGCCAATTAACCTACTAGTGTGTTTTTGGAGTGTGGGAGGAAACCGGAGCACCCGGAGAAAACCCACGCAAACACGGGAAGAACATACAAACTCCACACAGGTAAGGCCATGGTCGGGAATTGAACTCATGACCCCAGTGCTGTGAGGCAGAAGTGCTAACCACTTAGCCACCGTGCTGCCCATGGGGCATGAAGCTGAGGGGGTCCAGGCTCTCATCCCACCCCCAAATTTTGCTATGGGGCCAAATAATGTTTTACACCCCTGGCTAACGTATTTCAAGACCCATGTAAATTAAAATAAGATACATCTCAAAGGGGCATGCATTACTTGCTGTTAACGACCCCGATCCGCATCACCAAACACTAGGGGGCGCAAGGGCAAGATGCATGCAGCTGTAAATACAGATACGAGTTGTGTGCATGAAGGCGGATCTTTACGTCATGCAAATGCACTCAAATGAAACTGTAAATCAGACTCTATGATATTTTATGATTAGTATTACAAATATTCAAATATTAAGAACCAATCCAACGCTATTTATCTCTCAAACACAAATAAAAAACAGAAAAATACTTATGTTCAGTGATAGGTGAAATGAATATTCTTCATGACTCCTCAATGTTGGAAACAAACATAAAAGAGAAAAAAATAAAAATAAATAATAGTGCAACACTGTATAATAATAAGTGTACGTCAACAATTTACAATAAGTGCAAATGAACTTTTTTTCTGGTGATCCACGTGTCAATAACAGATGTGATTCCCCTTTTGTGAATAAGCTTACACGAAAACCCTCTTGTGTTTGTACATCCAGAATGTGATCTTTAGCAGCCACCATCCAATGTTTACCTCTCCAGAGACATAAATGTTCATCTCCTCCCAATATTGAGTTGACAGCTCCTACCGGATAAACAGAGAAGTCACACATGTAGTACACAGATGTTAATGCCTGTAATATATTATAGCGGATCTATCATGTAGATGTTACTTTCAAAGAAGGATAGTCTGTCTCACTCAGAGTATACTACCCGACGCGTTTCGACCCTTCTAGAGGGTCTTTCTTAAAATAGTGTAAATTACATGTCCAAGCTTACATTTATAGTCATGAGTACTAGTCGCATGACTTCTGCATAAATTAACTACATCACAGCATGATAAAACGATGAATGTAATTTCACAATAGGTATCATTTTAATTGTAAAGTTTATAAGAAATATATCTTTAGTATTGGCAAAAGCTTCATAACCTGGACGCTAGGGGATACTTGAATTTCACAGAAATTATGGAATAAATACCAGCGAGTGACATAAACACCTTTATCATCCTGACAAAGTCCAGACTAAGAGCAAAACGCGTAGGGTTCAATTTGATAGTCAGCAACCTACTTTCTGCAGCATCGCAATCTCCAGATTATCTGGTGTCTTTTCCTAGCAAGTCTGCTCCAGGAATTAAAGGAACTGGAGTCTACTAATGAGGAAAGAATGCGTTGGGGCTATTTGATACATCCAAACAAGCTGTTTTTTTTATTTTATTTTTAATGAATGAATATTTAAATTTAGGCTATGATTAAAGCTTGATAATATACTGCACTATAGCATTGTTCCTGTTTTTCCTTTCCTTGTTTTCTCTGTTACTGTAACAATTCCAGACCACTATAGAAGGATGTACACAGAAGAGACCACCTAGTGCTTTTCAGAACTCCAAGGGGAAGGTGGATTCATTTAGCCGCGAAGTGTCCCCAGAACAGTCCCTGGACACATAGTATCAAATTTTTTATTAAAATCTCTGCTAAATTTTCTTCTCATTCCATAGAGATGCGAGAGAAAATGAGCAGAGAGTCTGTACTGTATTAGCCGGTGTCAGGCGCCGTCCCCGTATCGTCTCCCCTACCCAGGGACGGGCGCCTGCTTCCGGCTCTCATGCGTCTGGTTGCCGAGCAACCAGATACACTTGCCTAGCAACGGGACGCTACTGTGAGTCCCGGCAGCAGCGTTCCATGTCAACGCCACCGGTAATTAGGGTCTCCCTCTTCCCCTATATATATCTAACTCTGGCACCAAACGGGTGCCAGAGTATTGGGTACTCCTGCTCCAGCGCTACTAGTGTATTCTCCTTATTCTGATTGTCTCCAGTGTATGACCTGGCTATCGTTCCTGACCTGTCTGCTCTCTCTCCATTGGCTGATCTTGCTCCCAGTTTTTGACCCGGATTGTTGACGACGTTTACGGATTCTCCCTTGGTACCGCCTTGCCCGTGTGGTTTGTCCCGGATTGCCTGACACCTCTTCTATCTACGCTTCACTGATCACTCGCTCTGAGGACCGCGACCTGCATGTCTCCCGCATCTGAGCCCAAACTCCCTTGCGGCGGTCCCTGGCAAAGACCTGGGGCACGTTAGACTCCGCACCTCACTGCTGAGTAGCGCTAAAATCAGTAAGCAACTCCTTCAGTTTCCAGATACGTGACAGCCGGCAATATGCACAGCTGGACATCGGAGTGTAAAAGGTTTGAGGCTGTCAAGCTGGCACAGATTAATGAAGTATCAAACTTGCTAAATTGAAAACCTCTAATTACGGTCAATTCAGACGTATGTTACATGCTGTATAGTAATCCCTGCAGACATGCCGCATTTATCTAAAATAATGGCCATGCAGGGTGTGTAATTGCTTTTGCAGTACCTGGTTCACCTATAGGTTTTATTTAGTTATACTTACGTACAGGGTGAAAGGAACTTTGAAGGGAAAAAGTCTTAGGGGTATATTTACTAAGCTGCGGGTTTGATAAAGTGGAGATGTTGCCTATAGCAACCAATCAGATTCTAGCTGTCATTTTGTAGAATGTACTAAATAAATGACAGCTAGAATCTGATTGGTTGCTATAGGCAACATCTCCACTTTTTCCCGCAGCTTAGTAAATCTAACCCTTAGATTGTTCACCCGGAAGAGGGTCAGGTCTATCGTGTACACAGTACAGTACATCGTTCGCTAGTTCCGCCTCTGAAGAGGTGGTACGATAGCTGGAGAGACATAGCCCTGCCCAGTATTACTTATGAGCTACATCAGTTTTTCCCAGAATCCCTCACTGTCCTCACTATCCATGTCAGCAGATGTACTACTTACCAGACTCTCACCCATGGCCCATGTTTGTATCACGCTAGTATAAATAAAATATATCCATATATTAATCTGGTGACAGATGCCCTTTAAATGGTGATTCTCTAAGTCTGAGATGAGTAAATGCGGATTTCTTTATCCCATAGAGTGTAGGTGAATATATCTCACCTGTCTGCCTAGATTTTCAGTATACACATTGAACTACAAACCAATAACTCGGCGACTGTCAGCAGAAAGATGCTCTTTAATAAATCCACGGCCATTTGTCTGCTCTACTTTGCTCCTTATTGGCAGCAGGAGACATTTTTGGACGCTTCTGTTTGTGCTTTTTAGTGGCTACGTCTCACAAAAGGTTGACCGACAAAGAGCTCCGAGGGGAAAGCAGAGATTCTAATAGATCTTCCTGGCACATCAGGGGTTCAGAATGTTTCATGATACGTCCGCAGAGACCTTCCTTTTACTGGCATGAAAAATAATATGATATAGTCTTCCCCGTGAATAGACTTGACAGACTCTCTTACGGTGTATTTATTTCAAGAATAAATGCGTTTTACGGACTTATTCCCATATGGACCTTGGCTGCTATTGCTGTTTGCGCCGTTATTTTTAGAACTTTCAAAACTCTTGCAAGTTCCAGACTCTGCTGAGCAAAGGAGGTCAGACAGGGTAGCAGAAACTTTTTATTTTACCTATGTGTGTTGCAGGGTCCAAGTCAGATTAAAAATAAACATAATTGCAATGTCCCTATAATATAGCGTGCTAATAGTTTCTGTTAAGTTGGAGATGTGTAATAACTAAAGGAAGAATGGAATCGGATTTGTATACTAGCCACCGAAAAGGGGCCTCTTATGTATTGCTGGTCAACAGGAAGGAGCCTGTTGTGTGTATTGACCACCAGAATTTTTATTTTATTTTTTTATACCAGACACCAGTGCTGTACACAATACAAACAGTAGGCCATACAGGGTAAAACAGTACAGAACAATAAACAAGTAATACCAAGATTCCAGAAGATCCGCGCATAGCAATTATAGTGGGGTTGGAGCAGAAGAATAGGTATAGAGAGGAGGGAAGAGGGCTCTGCTCATAAGAGCTTACATCCTAAAGGGGGGGAAACTGACAGCAAACAGACAGGAGGCACAAAGAGGAGTCAGGAGAGGGGATCAAGCGAAGGAGGAGCAAGTAAGGGGCCGGGGAGAGAGAGGTAACGAGAATGAGTATGGAGAGAGGATTGGGTGGATGGCTGGTAGGCTTTGTGGAAGAGGTGAGTTTTAAGTGCCCGTTTGAAGGAACACAAATTAGGGGACAGTCAGACGAAACGTGGGAGATCGTTCCAGTGGAGGCGGGCAGCCCGGAAGAAATCTTGGATTCGGGAATGGGATAAGGTGATCAGAGTGGAGGCGAGGCATCGGTCATTGGCCGATCGCAGGGGGAGCGGGAGGGAGTATGAATGGAGGTTAGAGATATAAGGGACAGTGGAGTGGGAGAGGGCCTTGTAGGTGAGGGTGGGGAGTTTTAATAGGATTCTGTAGGGAAAGGGGAACCAGTGATCAAACCACAATCATATTCTAAGTGTAAGTGCCGACTGATAGTGGTGACTACACGTATGCGGACCACTAGATAGCACAGAACATGTGTTTGCGAGAAACTATAAAAATGCATTTTATATACATGATGCATTAACAACATCCTGATTGGTGTATTTCATGTAAAAGGGAAAGTTACGTTTTAAAAAAATAAAATAAAAAATAACGACAAATTTTTATATTTGATTATAGTATTAAGACTTGTTTGTTTATTTTATAGAATATTTGGATTTGTATGTGTTCTGATGGGTCTTTATGTTGCATATGTGCATATGTGTATTCTCCACTGTGTTCTGTCTATATAGAGCAAGTAATGTATAGCCAAAGGTATACGTTAACGAGGTTGACAGGACAAAGATGTATGCGCTCTCAATGTTTTAGGGGGGGAGGGAGGGGAGTCCTTTTCCTGACTTACAGGAGCCGAACCCAGCAAGGGTTCAGGGGGAGATAGAGTATCCATACCTACTGCCCATCCCCTTGCAGATTACACCCTCTGATGGGTCCGAGAGCGGAGGCATCTACCTGCTCTCTCCCAGTTTGCCAGAGCTTAGGAAATAAGAGGAGTTTAAAGGTCTCAGCTGAGAGACAAAAGAGTTCAGTGTTAAAGTTCAGTTGGCTGTGGTTGTAGTACAGATTGCTTAGGGATTACGGTTCCCACTAGTGTTGTGATGGGAATGTAGAGTGAAGTTGGAGCCAAGTGAGATTGGCGGTGTAGCCTAGTTCACCTGGGGAAATACAGCTCCCACTGGACTGGTACAGCCACAGCAAGATGAAGAAATGTCAGACTCTAGGAATGTACAAACAGCCTTTGCGCCGATGTGAGTCCACCTGAAGAGAGGTGACATCTGGACTGAACCACTACGAAAGCGGCGGTAGGACGTCTCTGGGTCTCTAGCCGGCGTGGAAATTGTGAACATGTGATTTCCCTGCATTATACTGTGTTCATGTACTGTGCAAAATGGTCTGTGTGAGTTGGGAATATTCTAATAAAATGCAAAGTGGGTAGAAAATATTTTCACATTATTCTTGTATGCCAGGGTTATGCAATCTGTGACTTTCCAGCATTCCAAGACCAGCAGTTCCGGTTCCCATGATATGGGTGGAATGTGGTGCGGTACAGTTTGTGGAGAGCTTTAACTCAATCTAATGCTGGGAAATGGCTCGATCACTTTTCATACCAAGAACGAAATAACTATGAGGCAGATAGGGGCAGATGTAAGGGGTAGATGCAAGGGGCTCATTATGACATTACAGTTTCGTATAGTCTCAATCAACAATATATTTATTGTCAGCTACACTTACCATGAATTGAGTTTCGCGGGGGAACAGGCGGTTCTGCAGAGGATTGACGTTGAAACCAAAACAGTATTTGAGTACCGCTACTGCTCCGAATTAGTTTGGGTTATGATGCGACAACGGTACCTGGTCACATGGGACAGATCCCAGTCTTGAGGAAGAGGACATATACTTTTTTCTATAGCTAAGAAGCTTCTTTTACCAGTTTTGAAACCGCCGCACATCGTCGGTGTTCTGACCTGCAAACTTCAGCTTCGGAGGCTGAAAAGTGAACTTGCCAATGATGTGCAGGGCTGTGAGGCAGTTTCAAAACCCTTAAATCACATGTGGTTTAGACCAAACCTAGAAGCAGCATTAGGGAAGTCTTCCCGTCTTTACCGGGCCTTGCTGCTCATCATCGGGATCAGTCCTCTGGGGTGATGGGTTTGAACAAATGTTTTGGCTCCGCACCTAGAGATGCTCCCCCCAATGTTAAGTAGCACTGGTACCCTCCTGCTACCCCTGGTTAGTGGGTACAAAGGAAATAAAAATATTTTGCGCACTTTGTATTATATTTTAAAAAACTGTGCCCCTGTTGTAGTAGATAATATATAATACTGTCCCCTTTGTAGTAGATAATAAATAATACTGCCTCCTTTGTAGTAGATAATATATAATACTGTCCCCTTTGTAGTAGATAATAAATAATACTGTCCCCTTTGTAGTAGATAATAAATAATACTGCCTCCTTTGTAGTAGATAATAAATAATACTGCCCCCTTTGTAGTAGATAAAAAATAATACTGCCTGCTTTGTAGTAGATAATAAATAATACTGTCCCATAGGCAAACCGAGGGGGGCGGGGTTTTGTAGTGCCTGGAAACCCCCATCCAAGCCTGGGGCACTGTATAATTGAGGTTGCTACATGAAAAAACAGGCAGTATTTAACTTATGTGCAAAACAGAATACTAATTTGCACCCTTTGCATTGTAACATGGTTTTGTCCAGGAGACTGAAATAAGAAGTTTCTCAAGTTAAGATCCTTAATGAATCAGGCTCCTAGAGTTATCAAACTGGGCATCATAAACCTTCACATCTTACACACACATTGTAGGGAGAGGAAACTGCAGAAAACATCTGTATATGTCACAAAATGTGAGATCATTATAATCTCCTTTATTAAGCATCTTAGTATATGCTCTGGTGCGTAATGTTTGTGCAGCAAACTGTTCTCTTTAAATCTTTCCCCAATACTATAACCAGCGTTGCATCGCGGCACTCTGTGTTACGTCAATATTCCCCCCTGGAAATCTCCTCGTCCTGAGCCAGCTGTGTCCCTGTCTGGTATCCAGGGATGCAGATGTCTGTGTGTGCAGTCATGTTTCAATCTTACAGGACATTTACCCGAGGCTATATCTCGTATCTCCGCACACCTCTCCGTGGAGACTCCATGTGTGTCAGCTCTCTCACTAGATAATAGAGATATAAAATAAAGACTGTGGCCCCGATGTTACGGCTGACAAAAAATACCATAAACTTGTATAACAGGCAGAAGAGGTCTTCACCTATAACAGCCGCCTTTCCCCATAGAGCTGGACACGCTCACAGGTACTCAGATGCCCCCAGGTCTTTAACTCAGAGTAGTACAAGTTTATGATGTCACTGCAGCGCTGGTGAGGGCCAGATAGAAGGTAGTAGCGGAGTCCAGTAAACAGGCTGAGGTCAGAGGGGCAATAGCAGGCAGCAGCATGAAGTCCAGGCAAGGGTCAGGGCCGGCAGAAAGCAACGTGTCCAGAAAACAGGCAGAGGTCAGGGTCACAGGCAATCCAACGAAGTCCAGTAAGCAAGTCAGAATACACAAGAGCAGGAGTAGGAGAAGGGAGCAGGAAACCACAGCAACAGGAAGCTATAACTGGCAGTGAGGCTCAGTCCTCACTGCCGTAAGTAGTGAGGAGAACCTATCAACCAGCAGAGTGCCAAGCGAGCCCCTTCCCCTATCAGCCAGAGGGGGCTGCACTCACACACCCCTGCACGCACGCGCCCGGCTGCTAGACAGCTGGCTGGTCGCGGCGGCAGGGGGAACTAAGCGTCCCAGTTGTTGCCTAGGCAACCGGGACGTAGAGGAAGGAAGTGACATCCCGGTCGTCATGGTGACGGCTGGGACGCTAGAGGCATCAGGAAGCGAGCCGCGGCTCGTAACACCCGATTCATCAAGGCACGCATCTGTCGATTATGAACGTATTGTCCGCAAAATCGCTCTGTGCATGCCCAGAATACGTCCGTGAATGAACCCCCTTCCGCCACGTGTTCGCACGCAAAGGACACTTACTACAGCCTACGATTTCGGTTAGTGAATTGACCAGGGAAGGGGTGTTTGTCTATAAATTTACAGTAAGGGAAGCATTGAAGTGCAACTTCCTCCTAGACAGAATGAGGGTCATTTACAAAGAACAAGATGTCCATTGCGCAGCGCCAGGGCTGCCATCAGAAATCGTGGGGCCCTGTACAAATGAAACAAACAGGCCGCCACCCCCCCTTGAACAACCTCCCTGGTGAACACCCTCCCCCCCCACCCAAAAAAAAAAACACCTTAATTTATGACATCAAGAGAGAAAATAAATATTATCCCTCAAATACAGTGTAACCCCTGATCTCCTACAAAATTCAGGGTAAAAAAAAAGGTGATAATAAAATATATTTAAAATCTACTTACCCAGATGTTGCAGCTGCTGCTCCTTGCTCCTTATTCTTACAGCGGCGGCGGGAACATCAGAGTGACGTCAGATCACACCACACCATCACTCACCGACAGGGAGAATCACATGACCGCAGGGGCGGAGCAATGATTCCCCTGCGATCACGATTGACAGCTGTTTGGCTGTCACAGGCAGATCACATGTTCGCAGGGGAATTATTGCTCCGCCCCTGCAATCGCATTCTGCTGCCTGCCTGTCACGGTGACAGCCAAGCTGAAGACAGTGGCACAGAAGTCGGGGACTGGAAGAAGGGACAGCGGGCCCCCTGGTAAGTGTGTGCCGCCGGGCCCCCTGGTGAGCCTGGGCCCGGTACAAGAGTACCCCCTGTACCCACCTGATGGCGGCCCTACGCAGTGCGGAACAGCTTCGGACCCTCCCTGTGCCTTACGTTGTGCAAGTGAACGCAGGGATCTGTGGAGCCAGACAGCGACGTTTTTGGAGATCCAGAGGTGTGAGGCAGAGAGGAGGTGTTGGGCTGGGGGAGAATGATCCTTCAAAACGTACGAGGTGAGGCACGAGGTATCTAATCTAGAAACAAGATTTCCTTTTGATGTGTGAGATTATTGGCATGAGATAATAAGGGTGGGAAGGACACATCGGGGCGTTGCGGGAGGGGAACATTAATATTTCCACCCGACTAAAGGACTTTCATTTTGTACCAGCTCAGAAGCGACGGTCTTTGGGTCTTGGGGTCTTCTACTATAGTCTGAACGTGGTCTCTTTTGTGCCTCCATGTTGCAATTCTGCTGAGAAGCGCGTTTCTAGATGAATTCTGGGTAATGTAAAAAAACGCTTCAAAGCCTGTCCTGTTGCCCCTCACTCTTATGATTAAGATAAGCTACGAATGAAACTAAACGAATCAGTATTTAAGAAAAAATGTATTTAAATAAAAATTGTATTATTAATGTGGTGAGTTGGATTTTTATGTCATTTTGACACTTTCGCACAGCGTGCGGCTGGAGATTTTCCTGCGTCTCCACACATCTTGGCTCACTTCTACTTTGTGCAGACGTCTCCTGAGAGCACATTGTATATGTGCACCTTGAAGTTTGATTGGCCCACCATCCCAGCACGCTGGCGCAAAACTAATATGTTCATTGTGTGCGCTTCGGAAATAACGCCCAGTGATGGTGCCCGTTTTGTTTGCTGAACCAATATTTAACCAATCATTATGATAGGATTTGGAGACACGACTAAGGATTGTGGCACAATAGTGAAGATGGGATAGTGATTTATACTCTGCCGTTTAGGTAAACCAGCTCCAACCACTAGTAGAACATTGGGTTCACACTTACAGTCTGCTCCTTATACTGCAACCAGTGACAATTTTCTCAGCCCATTAACTGATGTTCCGTTTCCTACTTTGACATTTCAAAACCTTCAGTATATTTATACAAATTAACTAGACAACCTCGAAAATAACAGACCCAGTTTTTCTAACCTCAATTGATAATGGACACTGTGCTTTCTAGGCCATCTACAAGGTCATTAATAAAAAGATTAAAAAGGACAAGGCCCAAAACTGATCTCTGTGGTGCACAACTAAAAACTTTAAATAAACTACCCTTTGTCTTCTATCCTTCAGCCATTTCTCAACCCTTGTACATAAATTATCCCTTAGACCTCATGTACCAAAGTCTTATGTGGAACAGTATGGAACACTTTCAGAAAGTCCAAATATATCACTATATCTACTGCACTACCAGTTTAAATTTTACTGTCTCGGAAAATCTAACTATTATTATAATTGTTATTATCTTTCATTTACAATGCGCCACAAAGGGTCCGCAGCGCCGTACATGACATATACAGAGAACAGTGACCCATGATACAACATGATACAGAAAGAATAAAAAATGAAAAACAAAAACCGCAAAAACAAAAAACACACACACACAGGTAACATGATAATGCAAATCAAATTATATCTGGGACAATGAGTGAAAGTGATGGTAGAAATCAGCGAGAAGTAGGCCGAAGCTTAAGAAAACAGGGCTAGGGAAGCAGGCCAAGAGGTACAGGGGGTGATGGAATAGTAGAAGGAGCACACAAGGAAAGAGGGCCCTGCTCCTGAGAGCTTACATCCTAAAGGAAAGGGGGAGACACAAACGGGGTGGTACTAACTGGGGGAGAGAGCCGGGACAAGGGAGTTAGGAGGAGGACTGATAGACTTGAATAAAGAAATTAGTCTTAAGGGCACGCTTGTCTATTAAGCATGACCAGACCTTCACGAAACCATAGATCCGATTTTGTTCCCTTTGACATAAATTGAGTATAGTAATCTCACGTGATCTCAGGTTTGGTTGTACAATCGTGAAATATTGATACTGGGAAGGAATGAGAAGAGACGCTGAGGTATCATAAGCAGAAAGCTTAATACTTAACTTCGGCTACATGTTATCATACAGGTACAAGGTTCCAAAGCCAGGTGTTAAGATCAGAGACAGGCACAGCTAGGAACGGCTACCTGCTTCTTAGACCAATCAGGCGGCAGCGGACCAAGTAACGGCAACGAGAGAGTCCCTCCCCTTTGTGCTGTTGATCTGAGCTTGTTCCTTAAAGCCTGCTGGCTGAACTTTCTATTAGCCTCACCCTGCCCAGCCTTTGGCCTGTTAATTGGATTTTTGCATTATATTCTGCCAGCCCTGTCCTCAGTCTGTCTTTTGGATACAATTTTGTACTCAGCCCGCCCTGAGCTTTGGCCTGTATTTTGGACTTATCCTGCCACCCTTGCGGTTGTCTAATACCTCCTTCCGTGTTCTATCTACACCATCGGCAGTATCGTGTTTTATGAACTGCTACTAACACGAGTTAAGGCCTGGGGGTAACCCGAGAACTAGTGAACATATCAAGTTCCTTGGAAAAGTGGCTGTTATAGGCTGTTAGTATGATCCCTTATATTGCCCAATCACTATCACAATATTACCCATAACACCAGGGCAGGGAATCTCTAGCAATGCCCCTAATCTGTTCCAAGACCTTTAGTCGGAAGGTACCAGCGCACTTGTGTCTAAGTCCACTGGAGACACTAGAAATAACTTCTGTTAGGACTGGTCTTTTATACCCATAAGAAAAGACAATAGATGACAATATTACATTACTGTGTAGAATATATGATCATAACACACACAACGGGAAAAAAAAGGAGTAACTTTGCACCTGGGCAAAACCAAGTTGCATTGGAATTTAAAATGTGGGGGCAGATTTATAGCTGGGGTAGGGCATGTCCTAGATCAATTTTAAATTTCAGTGTTAAAATAAAGCTATCAAGTATTTGTGTGCTAGATTAAATAACAGCTTGTATTTAACTTACGTGCCAAATAGTAAACTATTTTGCACCCCTTGCACTGTAACATGGTTTGTCCAGGAGCAAATTTACTATTTTTTTTGCTTTACTTTCCTTAATGACTCCGGCCCATAATGGTCGATGCATCAGCATTAAATACTAAAAGTTATAAAAACAGACTCTCAGATCCCAAATCCTCAAGGTCTCGATATTTGTCTCCAAAATAACACCAAATATAGCCAGACATGAATCTAACCTTCACATACTAGGAATTATCATGTCCTCAATGTGAGGTCTTACAATCTTGTTTTTGTAACCTTTCCTCTAGAGATTTTTATACTGACATTGTTAGAGAACAAAATATAGGGCCTGATTCATTAAGGATCTTAAATTAAGAAGTATCTTATTTCAGTCTCCTGGACAAAACCATGTTACATTGCAAGGGGTGAAAATTAGTATTCTGTTTTGCACATAAGTTAAATACTGACTGTTTTTTCATGTAGCACACAAATACTTGACAGCTTATTTGTACACTGAAATTTAAAGTTGATATCTGTGTGCTACATGAAAAAACAGTCAGTATTTAACTTATGTGCAAAACAGAAAAATAGTTTTCACCCCTTGCAATGTAACATGGTTTTGTCCAGGAGACTGAAATAAGATACTTCTTAATTTAAGATCCTTAATGAATCAGGCCCGTAATGCGTATATGCAGTTATATGTACAATGTACTAAATTTCTACCAGTATTGTGCCACTCGCCAGATTATGAAGGAGTGATTAAATAAAACAAATAGTTGTTTATCAGTTACTGAGCTATTGGATCTATTACTCAATAGGTGAAGGCCACTTAGGATTTTTTTTATTGTCACAAAAAAAATTGTCTACGTAATTTACCAAAAGAAATATAGCCGTACAGGCCGATTCATCGAGATGTGCGATGAGTAAGTGGCTTGTCTTATTTGGGCTTTCCGTTCCTCTATAAAAAAAAATTTAAATAGTTTAAAAATCAATAAATGTATTAAAAATAAAATATATCAAAACCTTAAAAAAATGATTTAAAAAAAAAAAATAAAGAATGAAAAAAACAAATGAATTTAATGTGTTGTGGTCATAAAAGAGCGGATATCGTGGCAGTACACGTGATAGACCCCCCCATGCAAAGGAAAATTACTGCCAGTAATGTCAGTGTCATCGTGGGCAATGGACATTTGATGTGTAGTGACCCACAGGCTTAGAATACTCTTCATAAAAAGTTATTAAACTGTGAGAGGTAACCGATCGCTCCCCACCAGGGTAGATACAACTAGCCGAGGATTACAATTTCCCGACGGCCTGTGCTACCATGGAAGAGGAATTTGGAATCTCAGGTTGTTGGTGTGGACTTTCCAATACGCGGGTGACCCCTGGGCAGAACTGCTGTCACAGTGACTGGCGTTTGTACATCGGGGGAGGTCTGAAATGCCAATCCTGAAAAGTTGACTTCTGTAGCCCAGGTCACCGGTTATGTCTCTTCTAGGGGCACAATTATCAATGTTCTCAAAAAGTGAAAAATAGTTTTCAATCCTTATCGCATTGATAAGGATTGAACTATTTCTCAAATTTATAAAGAACCCAACACAGAAACAGCAGTTCCGATAAACTGCTGTTTCTGTGATAAAAAATACTTACCACGTCCACTGTCTCCGGATCTCCTCCTTGTCTGCTTCGTTCTTCTTCATACTGCAATTGCGCATGTGCGGTTTGAAGACCTGGGCAAGCGCACAAACATCTCTGCTCTGTCTCTGCAACTACAGTTGCAGAGAGCGAGCGGTGAGTGACAGGGAGGGATCATGTGATCCCTCCACACATGCGCTGTCCGGCTCTGCTCTTCGGAGCAGAGCTGACAGCACTGAAATTTTTCAATTATGATAATTGTACGCGCGTACGTTATCACAACAAGTTTCTAACAAGTTTTCCGGGAACTTGTTAGATTGCGGAAGGGAGCAGTCACCATACTATTGAATGGTGACTGCTCCCAAAAACAAAACAGAGTGCAAAGCAGCAGATATCCACGATATCTGCTGCGATGAACCGTTCATAAATGCGGGACACTACAAGTGGCGTTGAAGTTACGGTAAGTGTGTGAAAGTGTAATAGCACTACTTGTTAAATAATATGCCCCCTAGTGTTGTATGTGTATCCTTTGTGTGTGCCACTAGTATTGTGAACGTTTTACATAGTCTTGAAATATGGTGATTTAGGTAACCATAAATCTGTAATTCGTACCGAGATGTTCCATGACCACTGGGTCCTCCTTAGCTCCTTCCAACAATCTATAGACCCGACCCACACTAAGCCTAACCAGAGGACCCATAAAACATCATCCTGCTTGGATTGCACAGTGCTGGTGACATATTACCTTATCTTTCCTAATAATGAAATCCCTACCCCCCCCCCCCCCAGCACCTGTCTGCCCCCCACAACACTCCGCTCTCATCTCTACAGGAGCAGTCATTTCCCTGGTTGCTCATGTATAACCAGCTAGACTGCAATGGCTTTTAGTGCTGCTTAGAGAATGAAAGCCAGCATTAGATTAGCTGCAGTGCGCTGAAGCATATTCGTGTACATTACACGGTTATTAAATAAGCCCCTTGTTTATTGAGAGCCCGGCTAAGGACATGTGGTGACACCGTAGCTGTGAAATATAGAAACGTTTTTTCTACCTTCTGGTAACTGCAACACCAATTGTGATAATGTATATAAGGGGAGATTGTCCGCAGGTGGAATTCTCCACATATACTAAATGACTCTCATTAACTCGGCAAGATACAGCAAATGATTGTGCATCATAAACCTCTTTTTCAGACGAAAATGTTTATGACCGTTTCATTTTTGCCACTAACTGCAGCTTTTAGTACCTATCCCCGGAGGTGCTCATTTCTGTGTCTTGAGAATTTATGATGCGCCTTTGAAAGGAATTAAACAGCGCTCCTCAGTTACATCTCTCCGCATTTATTCAGCTGTGTGCTCTGGAATTCAGGAACAAAGAGGTGAATTGGGTACCGTGAGCACCACATATCACTTTGTAAACAAAATAAGTACATTGTCCATGGAAAACATACTTTATGCGTTATTAAAAATTGCAACCTATTTTTGATATTGTATTTGCAGCCAAGTGCGTGCTATTGTTCTCTGGTATCAGTCATTTCAGGCATGGGCTACAGTCCCCTAAAATAGACTGACATCTGCTGTGCATAGGAAAAACATCTGCTCCCATCTGCACTACCTATAGGTGTTTGTATCATTTCTTCCTCCCCATATTGGTCCTGAATACTGAGGGATATCTCACGGAACTTTCAAAATTCCAGGGACAAATCTTTGCAACCTGGGTGGGAGATTAGAGGGTTGGACAGTCTGCGACTATATACAGTGGCCGAGGTGGAAGTTTAGAATTGGCAGAATGGTAAATGTAACAGATGGTGCTGGGCCCTGAAGTTTTTTAGGGATTTGTTAAAATTAAAATTAAAGGGCAGCACGGTGGCTCAGTGGTTAGCACTTTTGCCTTACAGCACTGGGTTCATGGGTTCCATTCCCGACCATGGCCTTATCTGTGTGGAGTTTGTATGTTCTCCCTGTGTTTGTGTGGGTTTCCTCAGGGTACTTCGGTTTCCTCCCACACTCCAAAAACATACTAGTAGGTTAATTGGCTGCTATTAAATTGACCCTAGTGTGTGTGTGTGTGTGTGATTTAGGGAATTTAAACTGTAAGCTCCAATGGGGCAGGGAGAATGAGTTCTCTGTACAGCGCTGCGGAATTAGTGGTGCTACATAAATAAATGATGATGATTAATTTAAGCCATAAATTTAGATGCTTTGTAACACTGTTCAATAAAATATAAAGACATAAGAAGTGATAGCACTTAATATGTGTTTGCATTGACTAAAATTAGGGCTCTGTGTCCCTCACCTCCCCCATGTCACACACACAGACAGACACACACATACATGGGGCATTTCAAATGTTTTACGGGTCAGAGCTCTGTCTGTGGAGAACAAGAAACATCTTTATAATCTGCCAATTGACCTGTATATTGTGTCTCACCGAAAATAAAATTCAAGTAAGTAATTACATACGGCACAAAGCTAAGTAAGGTGCAATCAGATTAAATTCAGAGAAAAGTGTTCTATCCACTCTCTGGTGTGACCACAAATAGCTAAATACCTAAATATATAACGTCTTATGCTGCTTTCTCCGAGTTATTCTGTTTTATCCTAATTACATCTTAATTACCTTTGTTTGTGTCTGGCATTTTGGATTTATACTTACATACATGGTACACACAGACTGACACACACATATCTAACACACAGACTGACATACAGATAGACACACTCACACATAGGACACACAGACTTACCTGTGTCTTGAGATAGATGCTGAGGGTGGTGTAGTAGAACGACTAGGGGTAAATGTATTAAGCAGTGGATCCGTCAAACGGCGGTTTGACGGATCCTAACAGTCTAAATTCCCTAACACACACACTAGGATTAATTTTTGTCAGCAGCCAATTAATCTACTAGTATGTTTTTGGAGTATGGGAGAAAACCATAACAAACCCACAAAGATAAAGCCCTGGTCGGGAGTTAAACTCATGTAAGGCAGAAGTGCTAACCACTGAGCCACCGTGCTGCCCACAAAGAGTGTAGAACTTGTCATCTTCCTGATTCTTATATTATCTGCTGCATTTGCAAGGATGCCCCTTGTACAACCAACCCCAGGACAGCAGCCTTGTTTGCCCATCCTATGAGACAGGTATTAATATAAAATCAAATCTATTACATGCAACAGAAAAGGAACAGCTGTTCAGAAAGGCATATCTGATAATTGGTGGTTCACTTTATTCCAGGCATAAAAGAAAGCAGATCTGTCAGGATGATTGAACCTCTTTAGGACTGAGATACAGAAATCCTAACTCTGATAGTCGATATGGTCGCTTCAGTCAAAGGATAAACTTCACAAGTATTCCGGAACAAGGAACCAAGGGAACAATATACTGGAGATTTCAAAGTGATATTTCCTATTGCAACATTCCGAAGGAGAATTCTGTCTAAGCTGAATTCATCTAAAGGTTTCAAATGTAGCTGAAAATGTACAACTTTGTTTTACTCTACTGATGTCATTTTTTTTCCATATGATTAGGAAACGGAATAGTGTCAGAATCACAGATTAATTATATTGGGCCTCGTTTAGAGTAGACGGCAATTTTGCGTCCAGTGCGTAGGTGAGAGTTTGCGGGAGCAAAACTGTGACCTCACATGTGCATTTTGAGTTACGCGCTTCCTAAGATATGTAGCATTGTGCAAATATGCGGCCACAGCAAGATACGCTACTATGTCAGGAGTCCGGCAGCACTCCCCAAAATTCTGGAGCATCTCAGACATTCCTGAAGAGTAGGCAACCATGGATGTAGTCTGGGTTGGTTACCGCTAAAGCAGGGGGACACAGAGCATGGGGTCACCCTGCAAATTTGGAGAGCAGCACACGGCTATGGCAGGCTGAGCTGTGACACTCCAAAATTCAGGGGCTTTCCAAATGCATATGTAGAAAAATAACATCTATTCCTAGTTTAACAGAAGATAGAAAGCAACGAAGATCCTTTAGTTACCGTGTTAAGTTGTTGCTAAGAGACTCGTCAAAAATGTTGTTGCCAAAGATAGAGAAAAAATACATATTCATTAATCTCTCACTTCATAATCTCACTCGTCAATACATTTAAAATGATAAAATAATATTTGACTATCATGAGACAGACTATAGAGATATGCACCAGCTAAGCTGCAATTAGATGAAAATACAAGATACAGCTGGTACACACATTGCTTGTGATGTGTCCGTGGTCCATCCAGTCTATGCTATGCTCCTGTGAACGGTGAATGCAGCTTTTACATCACCTGTATCGCAGAACGCTGCACGCAGCATTCATAACTACTTTGCTGTATTTTCTAAGGATCGTGGTGAAAGCAGCACTCCCTGCGAACACCGTGCACCCTTTTCCAAATTTCATGTGATTGCCATTCAGGCTGGACAGACCACAGACCCAAAGTAAGCGGCCATGTGTTAAAAAAAAACCATTTTACTCCCCTCCTTGAGCATTAAGAACCATCCACGTTGGAGCTATTCTCTTTGTTAACCCTTACCGTTCTGGGCCAATATCTCTCCGATGCCGCAGCGATATTAAATTGCACTGAGAGACGATTCAAAAACAGCCTTACTGCTAAGATGGATATTCTACTGATAAATAATACCATCAATTCTGGATTCACACAGAGATCGATTCATATTTTGCGTGTGTGTCTATGTATTGGTGACACAGAAGTTGAACGCTTTTCATGTAACAGATTTTGATCTATTTATTCCCAGCGTTTAACATTCATTCCCAAGTATTTTTGTTTTGAAAGCTTGGCAACATCGTCCTGGCTACATCCCCAGATATATATATATATATGCCAGGCCAATTCACTCTGCTCCTTTCTCTAAAGCAAACTGCAACTAGGAAGTAGCTTCCAAATTCCTGCTCTGTGCACTTCACGCTTGCTGGGGTCAATGGAAAATGTCAGCTCTGTTTCACTGTTTGAGTGCATGTAACGCTGGACTATGCGCTATAGCATCAGAGGATTAACCCTAATGATTGTTATTGCTAGGTTTGCCTTTGATGTAACTAGAGGTCCAGGTGCTTTCTACAAGTAAAGATAAAATATAGATAGACACATTTGTAATTAACATAAAAGCTTCAATTTGCAAGGGATGGTGACTGACATTGGCTGAACTCCCGTTCATTATTATAAGAACAAAACTGGGAGCATTGTCCCTGCTTCTGGCAATATGTTTACAGTAATCCACAATGTCCCCCATGGTCTGTGTACTCTGACCTTAAACAAGTCTGCATTACAGGAATACCATACGTGCCAACTCTCCCTGAATGTCAGGGAGACTCCCTGAAATAGGGGTGATCTCCCTCACTCCCTGAAGATTATGGCATTCTCTCTGATGCTGAGCCAGTACAAGACGTGGTTGGCTTCGCCATCTGTGATATGATGACACAGTTCAGAAATTGAGTCCTATGTCCATGTATTGATGCCTATGGAGGTGGCCATTTTCATGGAGACCAAGATTTAATCAAAGGCTGACAGGTAAGACAACATGACTTCAGTAATGGAGACAGAAATGTAAAAGACACTTCAGTCTCTAGAGATTCATTAGCTGCTTTTCTTTACCGCATAGTTGCCTACTCTCTCGGAATGTCCGGGAGACTCCAACATTTCTGGGAGACCTCCCGGGCTCCCGGGAGAGCAGGCCAACCTCCCGATTCTCGCCCCCGCAATAGATAAGTGGTGGGCGCGGTGCTTAATAATGGAAATATTGTTTCATCTTAGCCCTCGTTTAGGGGGCGGGGTCAAAATGATGCAACTCGTTAAGCCCCACCCCTGCACGCCCACCTCCCCCTGGATTTACCTGAAGCCAACGAGGAAAAGTTGGCAAGTATGAGGAATACATGCAGTGACACTTAAGCTGTAAGATAATATAAACATGTCAAAAGGTAAAACTGCTTTTACTGTGCAAGAAGATATACATGTGCTGAGAGCTGGATTATATAAGAGAGCATGTACCTCCAATATTACCAATTTCTATGGGTCAGTCCAATTTCTGCTGCAAATAGGGGATGCAGCCCCACAATGTGGGAATGTGGTCTGATAAATTTGGGGACATGGTCTTGGCTGACTAGTATGCCCAGGGTCACAGCCTGCAGATGCAGGTGGTATCTATGGAGCTTTCCATGTAATGTAATGGGCTTGGAGTGGAGGAATTGCTATGTATTATGGATTTGGGGAAGAGATTAAGGGGTCTATGCATCAAGAGGATGCGGGACAACTAAATATGCATCGCTGCACACGTACAGAGAGGTGCTAATAACGTTTATAGATACCATAGGCAAACCGAGGGAGGGAGGGGGGTTTCTTAGTGCCTGGAAACCCCCTCCAAGCCTGGGGCACTGTATAATTGAGCTGGCTGGACCCTGCCCCCGCTTCACACCAGTGGCTGCTCTGATTGTGTTTTAAACACAATCAGAGCAGCGGGACAGCACACTGTCACTGCCGAGTGGACCTGCACATAGTGTGCAGCCGCCGGCAGCGTTAGAAATCAGAAAGGGGGCAGGGCCTAAATTGCCCCCCCTAAAATCGCCCCGAGTAAACCAATTGTCTAGATCCGCCCCTGCTTCACACGGCTCTGCTTGAAAAGGGAGAGCTGTGTGCACCTAACAGTAGTGCACGCAGCATTGCCCATGTATATTATGGGGATAGGAAGAGTTGGAGAGCAGCCAAGCACTGTCTAAAATTATAGCCACACCCCCATGCATGCTGGTTACGCCCACTGGCGGCGTGGTGTGGAAACCCCCCCTCTACAAATCCTGCGTTTGCCCCTGGATACATATGTAAATGTTCACATACCTTGACAGAATTTGTGATATGTTACGTTGCATTTACATTTACTGTGCAATTGAGCACAAACTACTGTTCGATCATCGACTATTTCTGTCCGAGAAAATGTTGACAGCAATGTTACATACTGGTCTATTTATTACAACACAAAAGTCCTGTTGCCGACGTAAACGTGTATTTTTCCCAGAGATAGGGCTTAACCTCATACATCAAGGGGTCGATGTCTGCGATAACTAGAGATGGTCACTGACCCCCGTGTTTTGGTTTTGGATTCGGTTTTGGATCTGGATTACCGTCGTGTTTTGGTTTTGGTTTTGGTTTTGCAAAACCTCCATTGCGTGTTTTGGTTTTGGTTTTGGTTTTGTTTGGTTTTGTTTTGCTATTTTGTTGGAAAATCCATGTTTTTGGGCCTAAATTAACCCAATTTAGTGCTCCAACTGTTTTAGAGAAGTAATCTAATTGTTGAGGTAATAAATCATCCAAAAAAACAGTTTAATTCTTCGTTGGTAGGCCTATTCTACACACAAAACAGATTGTCTTCCTCTCCATCTATGCATATTGGCAATGCAGCCATCGTCTTTGAATGTATATTACACCCTACACTTATAGTTAAATATGTAAAGAAATGGAAAAAGCCAGTTTGGTTTCTGTCTCTCAAGGCCCCCCTCCACTTGTATAAAATACCAAAAAATTCAGCCATTATAGACTGTACAATATTAATTGACATGGAGAAAGCCAGTTTGGTTTCTGTCTCTCAAGGCCCCCCTCCACTTGTATAAAATACCAAAAAATTCAGCCATTATAGACTGTACAATATTAATTGACATGGAGAAAGACAGTTTGGGGTCACTCTGTCTCTCTAGGCCCCCCTCCACTTGTATAAAATACTAAAAAATTCAGCCATTATAGACTGTACAATATTAATTGACATGGAGAAAGACAGTTTGGGGTCACTCTGTCTCTCTAGGCCCCCCTCCACTTGTATAAAATACCAAAAAATTCAGCCATTATAGACTGTACAATATTAATTGACATGGAAAAAGCCAGTTTGGTTTCTGTCTCTCTAGGCCCCCCTCCACTTGTATAAAATACCCAAAAATTCAGCCATTATAGACTGTACAATATTATGAAAAATGGACAAAGCCAGTTTAGGGTCACTCTGTCTATGACACCCTACCCTTAAGGATAAATTGCCCTAACAGCAGCCTTTCAAGATGGTATGTGATATGGAAATGCCACAAGTCCCTTTCCTCTTTGGGGGTAGATTGCACCCTACACTTACATAGAAAGTTTTAAAAAGATGTTATCGGCATCATCTTCAGCTTAATCCTCACCCTCATCAGTGTGTACGTCATCATCACAGACTATCAATTCATCGCCGCTTGAATCCGCCATTAGAGAACAGTCAGTGCTTGGATGTCTTGGATGGTGAAGGCCTTCCTCGTGGAAGATGTAGTTCATTTTTATAAACATCATTTTCTCCACATTTTTGGGAAGTAACCTTCTACGGCGATCACTGACTAAGTTCCCTGCTGTGCTGAACACTCGTTCAGAGTACACACTGGAGGGTGGGCAGCTTAGGTATTGCAAAGCAAGTTTGTACATGGGTTTCCAAATGGCCTGCTTTTCTTCCCAGTAAGGAAAGGGACTGTCTGACATTTCCATATCAACTACCTCTTGAAAGTAATCCTCCACCATCCTTTGCATGTTTATACTCATATTGGATGGAGTTATGGGCAAAGTGACACATTTTTTTGAAAAATCCTTCAAACCAGCCCAGATGTTAAATTGTTCTGGTCTGCCCCCTGTGTCTTCCCTGCTTCTTTTTTGGAAATTTAATTTTTTACGAGCAACAGCTTGAGAAAGTGAAGGAGGACACGTCGTCAAGCCGAGGCCCAGTTCAGCGGCCAACTTGCTGAGCAATAGCTCCTTGCAAAAGTTCACATCTCGCTCATTTACAAGTAAAGACTCAATGTAGGTTTTAAACCTTGGATCAAGCACAGTGGCCAAAACGTACTGATCCGAGTTCAAGATCTTAATAACTCGAGGATCATTGTGAAGCGAATTAAGTACTTGATCGACAAGGCCAACATACTTTGCTGAATTGCTTGCTTTCAGCTCCTCCTTCATTTTCTCAAGCTGCTTTTCCAATAGTCTAATTAAAGGAATGACTTGGCTCAAACTAGCAGAGTCTGCACTGACCTCACATGTCACAACTTCAAATGGTTTCAGCACCTTGCACAGCACTGAAAGGATTCCCCACTGTGCAAGAGTGAAATACATCCCCCCTCCTTTCCCAATGTCATGACTTGTGCAATATGCTTGGATGGCTTTGCGCTGTTCCTCCATCCTCTGAAGCATGTACAGGGTGGAATTCCACCGAGTTACCACCTCTTGCTTAAGTTGGTGGCAGGGCAAGTTAAACTGCTCTTGGAGCTGCTGTAATCTCCTACATGCTGTGGCTGAATGCCTGAAATGGCCTGAAATTTTACGGGCCACCGAAAGCATCTCCTGCACCTCACGGTTATTTCGTAGGAAGCTCTGCACCACCAAGTTGATGGTGTGAGCAAAACAGGGAATATGTTGGAAATCACCCAGCTGTAATGCTCGCACTATATTGTTGGCGTTATCTGAAATGACATACCCTGGGGAGAGTCCGAGTGGTATAAGCCATGCATCAATCACATCTCTCAGTTTGCGTAACAAATTGTCAGCCGTATGCCTGTTAGTGAAGCCGGTGATACAAAGAGTGGCCTGCCTGTGACAAATGTTACGTAGTGGTGTACATGCTGCTGCTGTTCCTGCTGGTGAAGGTGAATGACCAACCCAGTGGGCTGTCACAGTCATATAGTCTTTGGTTTGGCCACTTCCACTTGTCCACATATCTGTGGTTAAGTGAACAGTGGGCAGAATGGCATTTTTCAGCGCAATCTCTACATTTTTACACACTTTTTGGTATAGTTGTGGAGTAGCTTTACGGGAGAAATGGTGTCGCGATGGAATTCTGTAACGCGGACACAAAACCTCAATTAACTGTGAAAAACCAGCTGCGTTTATTGTGGAGATTGGACGCAGATCTAACACTAACATTGCAGCCATGGCGTCTGTGATTCGCTTGGCGACTGGGTGACTGCTGTCATATTTGCTTCCCCTCGCAAATGATTGTTTCACAGTTAATTGCTGAAATGTAGGACTGCTCATTTTATTCACCTGCCTCTGGGATGACGATTCACCCCCAGCAGCAGCAACAGCAGCAGCAGGACTAACGCTTTCTTCAGAGGAATCAATAATAGTGCCGGAGTCATCCAGCCTTAAGTGGGATGCCGGGCTAACTCCGAGCGCTACTGAGGATATTGATGAGGATGGTGTGGTGGGTGTATTTTGTAGCCGTCGGTATGTCGGTGAGCGGAGGGTCTTAGCTGATGAGGGAGTGCTTGTATTCTTTTGGGAAGAACTTTCAGCTTTTCCCAACACTTTGCCATGAACTCTCGTTAAATGGCGTAACATAGACGAGGTTCCAAGATGGTTAAGGTCCCTCCCTCGACTGACTGTGGCTTCACATACACTACAAATGGCTATACAATTGTTGTCTGGATTTGGGTAGAAATAATTCCACACATAAGAAGTGGATTTTTTTGTTTTATGCCCAGGCATGACAATGGCCTTTTTCTTGTCACGTGCCAGAACTGCTGCCACTGGTGCAGGACTTACACAAACAACCTCATCCTCATCAACATCCTCATTAGCGCCCTCGTCGCCTACACAAATCTCCCCCTCATCCTCTTCTAATTCCAAAGTGGCATCCTCAATTTGGGTATCACCGGCTACACTCGGGCTATTAAGGCACACATCAGCAGAATGCTCACGATTAGACATCCCACTGTTGGATGGACTCTCCACAGGGATTGTTGTCATTTGTGAATCAGAGCAAATATTCTCCTGTAATGCCTCACTGTTATCTTGCAGCTCAGCTTTGACGCGTAACAGTAGTTGTGCACCAATTGTAGCCTGGGTAACTTTTTGGGATCTGCCACTAATAGCCAAAGGTGAAGGCCTCATTCTCTCTTTGCCACTGCGTGTGTAGAATGGCATGCTTGCAATTTTTTTTTTATCGTCACTTAACTTTTGCTCAGTTACACTTCTTTTTCGCTTCAATACAGTAAATTTTTTTTTGGTTTTTGTTTTTTGCACTAATTTGAAAACACTCTGTTGTTTGACATCGCCTTGGCCAGATGACGTACTGGGAACACTAACATCAGGACTGGTGACAGAACCTGGTTGCTCATTTAGATCATATGTGGACTGCTTTGAATCCATTCTGAGCGCAAACCACTGGGGAGTGCTAAAAATTATTTAGTAGATTCTGCTGACAGTTATGACTTTTGACAGCCAGAAATATTAATGCACAATTAGGGAGGACACCCCAAAAACACTGAGGAGTGCTAAAAATTATTTAGTAGATACTGCTGACAGATATGACTTTTGACAGCCAGAAATATTAATGCACAATTAGGGAGGACACCCCAAAAACACTGAGGAGTGCTAAAAATTATTTAGTAGATACTGCTGACAGATATGACTTTTGACAGCCAGAAATATTAATGCACAATTAGGGAGGACACCCCAAAAACACTGAGGAGTGCTAAAAATTATTTAGTAGATACTGCTGACAGATATGACTTTTGACAGCCAGAAATATTAATGCACAATTAGGGAGGACACCCCAAAAACACTGAGGAGTGCTAAAAATTATTTAGTAGATACTGCTGACAGATATGACTTTTGACAGCCAGAAATATTAATGCACAATTAGGGAGGACACCCCAAAAACACTGAGGAGTGCTAAAAATTATTTAGTAGATACTGCTGACAGATATGACTTTTGACAGCCAGAAATATTAATGCACAATTAGGGAGGACACCCCAAAAACACTGAGGAGTGCTAAAAATTATTTAGTAGATACTGCTGACAGATATGACTTTTGACAGCCAGAAATATTAATGCACAATTAGGGAGGACACCCCAAAAACACTGAGGAGTGCTAAAAATTATTTAGTAGATACTGCTGACAGATATGACTTTTGACAGCCAGAAATATTAATGCACAATTAGGGAGGACACCCCAAAAACACTGAGGAGTGCTAAAAATTATTTAGTAGATACTGCTGACAGATATGACTTTTGACAGCCAGAAATATTAATGCACAATTAGGGAGGACACCCCAAAAACACTGAGGAGTGCTAAAAATTATTTAGTAGATACTGCTGACAGATATGACTTTTGACAGCCAGAAATATTAATGCACAATTAGGGAGGACACCCCAAAAACACTGAGGAGTGCTAAAAATTATTTAGTAGATACTGCTGACAGATATGACTTTTGACAGCCAGAAATATTAATGCACAATTAGGGAGGACACCCCAAAAACACTGAGGAGTGCTAAAAATTATTTAGTAGATACTGCTGACAGATATGACTTTTGACAGCCAGAAATATTAATGCACAATTAGGGAGGACACCCCAAAAACACTGAGGAGTGCTAAAAATTATTTAGTAGATACTGCTGACAGATATGACTTTTGACAGCCAGAAATATTAATGCACAATTAGGGAGGACACCCCAAAAACACTGAGGAGTGCTAAAAATTATTTAGTAGATACTGCTGACAGATATGACTTTTGACAGCCAGAAATATTAATGCACAATTAGGGAGGACACCCCAAAAACACTGAGGAGTGCTAAAAATTATTTAGTAGATACTGCTGACAGATATGACTTTTGACAGCCAGAAATATTAATGCACAATTAGGGAGGACACCCCAAAAACACTGAGGAGTGCTAAAAATTATTTAGTAGATACTGCTGACAGATATGACTTTTGACAGCCAGAAATATTAATGCACAATTAGGGAGGACACCCCAAAAGCACTGAGGTGTGCTACAAATTATTTAGTAGATACTGCTGACAGATATGACTTTTGACAGCCAGAAATATTAATGCACAATTATGGGGGACACCCCAAAAGCGCTGGGGAGTGCCAAATATGAAGAAAAAATAATAAACCTCTATCCTCCTCTCTGCACTAGCGATTTTGGTTAGAGCAATTGCAAGAACAATATTGTATTCTCTGTCCCTGCTCTAATTAGCCTATGACTACACCCTGCTCTCTCCCTCTGTCAAATGGCGATGGATTGCTGTGGAGGCGTGTATTTATAAAGTTGAAGTATCGCGAGAACCGAGTCCCGAGATCCGACAACGTCACAATGACGTTCGGCCTCGATTTGGATTCGGAATGGGCGGGAGAGTACCGAGCTGCTCAGCTCGGTACTCGGATACCCAAAGTTCGGGTGGGTTCGGTTCTCGGAGAACCGGACCCGCCCATCTCTAGCGATAACACTGCTATATGGGTGAGACCCGGAGAATCTTCGCTGCAGCGTGCCTGTCCATCAAGAATTGCAGTCCTTCTTCTACTATAGCCATCTCAGGATGAGAATAGTAGAAGGAAACTAGTGAAAAAATGCTTTATTATTTGATTTACGGGATTAAGCAATTGTTCCTCCCTGAACAACTGAAACAATATCCTACATCTTAAGTGGATCTGATACAAGTCATAAAGCTGAAACTGCAAACCACATCATGCCAGTTAGTTTGCGGTAACATCATTTCCCTGCCACTTAATATGAATCCATCAACCTGTAGCCTGTGCCGTTTAACCTGCTGTGAACTTATAAATTAATTGAGCAACTTGCATTTTTGCATTACCTTGGCAAAGTATTTCCTGTTTGCAATTAACTGAGTGGGTGGTATACATGTATATTAGCAGGTAACGTTTTTTATTTTTGCACACTGGCGCGTTTCATTCATGCAATATGTGCTTCAGAGAAATAGACTCGTTAGTGCACAAGAGAGTCCACTGAGCCTTTTTCCCTTGATTTATTTATTTTCCTATATTTATTTTCTTATATTCCCTTATTATTTCCTTTTTGAAGCAGTAAGAAGATTGAGGCATTTTATTTAACAATGGGAGGACTTTGTATTACGGTACAACACAATCACCGCCTCAGCTAAGATACAGTATAAACCATTAGTTCCTATTTCAGCTCTTGCATATAACATGATACATAGAGGAATTTTAACTCCCTAAAGTGTTTATTTTTTTCTAACCCCAGACAATCACATAAAACTCAATCAATGTCATCTGAGAAATGCCCCTTAATGGTCCTTTCAGGCGGTGTATTTTTAGAGATTCAATTTCCCAGTCTTTATAACTAAATTGCAAGTTAATCAAATGTTTATTATAGATCATTGGTGAAATAAATAGAATTCCCACAACCATTGTGTGTAACTGACAGCGCCATAAATACGTGGACGCTCTTACGGTAAAAAGCGTCTCACAGGCAGCTCGTGCTGAGGTAATTGTTCGGCTGCAGCTCAGCTTTACAGTAGGCAGCAAATAACATTTAAGACCGTGTGCAGTCAATATTACTGTATGCCCTGTTTCAGAGTCAGGGGCCTATTTAACAAATGAAAAGGATGCAGATTTAGGGCGCCTTCCTATTTAACAAAGCTAGCGATAGCCTTCGCCCTGGGTAGCCTTCTCCGGGGACCCTGGTAAAGAGTCCTTGTTCAATTGTGCAGAAGAAGATTTTCCATCGCTGCCATGAGCAGTAAATGAAAATCTTCGATATCGCCGGGTCTTCCTAAATAGACCCCTCGGTTAGTTCAACTTCTGTTGAACTACAAGTACAAGCATGCCAAAGTTCAGTCTATTTAAAAGACACACTGGTCTACTTAAAATCATCCCATGACCTATGCACAGTGGAGTGAGCCATTTTGCTGCATGGACTAGTACAATGCATTCCTGCAAATTTTCAATTATCCCGATTGTAAAGCGCAACGGAATTTGCTGGCGCTATATAAATAAATGATGATGATGATGATGATCCATGACTTAGCGTATAGGGAGCCCCCTTACCTGCAGATCCCTATTAGGTAGCGTTACACAGTTACACTCACTACAGAAAATGAAATGCCCACACTTGCCATATGGACCAACATTGACGTTATCAGGGGTCAGGATTCCGGCGGTTCAGCTAGTTTGGAAAAGGTGAATAATGGGGAAAAAAATTACTCTAATAAACTGTTTAATTGCACAACAATAAAAACACTCACAACAGCCAGCAACCTAACTGAGCTCCCTAAAGTCTTTACCAAATCAAATCCAACCTGGCTCTGCCAATCCTCATCCGGTCTGACGGATTTGTCGAATGACAAGTTCGGTTTGTTAGCAGCTGGTTAAACTGGGAGCGTTAACATCATTGCGAGTCCCTCACATTAGTTTCATTGGGTCATTATAGGTACGTGAAGCTCACGGTCCAGTGATTATCTTCCCCTGTCGGCTTCATCCATAACATAATCACCATCTGCTACTTGCGCCCGTGTCTGTTCAGCATTAATTCATCCCGAGTGAGCAGAACTAACCTTTGATACTTAGTGAAAATGGATCTGTGTCTTCATTTTGCTTCTCTGTAGAAGTTGGTTCACACACGAGCCAGAATAATCTTACTTGTGTTACACTAAGCAACATGGTGCCTTTAAGCACTTAAAAGCTGCATAGATAAAGGGCCTCAAATATCTATAGTCATTTGTTTAATCTAACGCCATTTACAAAGCCTACCCCTAGCAACCACCTGCTAGATTTTATTCAAGGATATATCTGGGTTGCTAGGGGATAATTGTTCATTTTCTGTCTAGGAAACCGCTCGGTAAAATGATGTCCCAAATACTGCTTTCTGATTTACTCTCCAAGAACCCATCTCTCTAAGGAACGTGGTGCTATTTTTTTTTTATATATATATATATATATATATATTTGCTGCTACAAATTTCAATCTTATTTTTCTTTTAGGTTAACACAGACAGATTTAGCACAAATCTAGATTATAAAACAGCAGCTTCATTTTATGTTTAAATGTCAGTGCCATGATTTAAAAGGGAAATTTAACGGAAAAAAGAGATATTATACCCAACTAGATCTGAAACATCTGCTGTCTGCTTGTTTATATATTTTGACGGAAGTTTCAAAGGATTATAAATTATATGTATAATATACAAAGCCCTGTGTTAAATGCCAGCTTGATTGTGATGGAGCAGTAGAAATAAATCAATATTTTCGTGTTATAAAATAATTCTGCCACTTGGTAATTTGAGGGTGATGAATGATGGTGCAATGTGGTTGATAGGGGCACCTTGCTGACCTTTAAATAATTAAAAGGCTACTTTGATCATGAGTGAAGTTTAAAATAAAATGGCGACTTAGGGCTAGATTTACTAAGAAGCCTTTTGCTTACCAGGACAGTCATTATTAATTGATTATGGGGCAAAATTTATTTATAATTAACTTATGGGGCACATGTTATTTTGCATTATATTAAGGGGGGAATATGACTGTATTATTAATTTATGGGGATAGATGTGGTGACACATGTGTGCATTATAAATAATTATTGCCCCCAAATAGTATTGCCCAATTAATATAATTATATATTGATATTGCCCCATAATATAATTCAATAATATTAGAATATAATATAATGAGAAATAAAAATTACCCTTGTAAGTTAATTATAAACTAATTTTGCCCCTTAATAAATAAATAATGATTGCTCCCATAACTCATAAGTCAGCAATGCCTCCTCTTATGTTCTAAATGGCAGGATACCTCAAACAGCTTGGTTGAGCTATCTAGACAATCAGAAGCAGCTATAAAAAAAAAACTGTCTTTTTTCAGGGGGTTTTAATAGCGGTTTGGACCAAGCCGATGGCGGTTCTGAGTAAAATGCCAGTGGTATAGCTGTTTTCAATCCCGCACACATAGCCGGCCATATAACATCCCAGCTTCAAACCATCCTATAGTAAATGCGGCAGTTTGGAGCACTAAACCTCTGGCGATGTGTTGTGGTTTAAAACTATTTTTTTGTAAATATACCTCTAAGTGTTTTTCTTCGGAATCACGGTTTGGAGGGCAAAAGGTATCCCCAGGGTGGAATATGGCCCGTATGAGGATCACATAAAAATATACATCTCCTCTCTTGTCTCAAAATATCTCCCAACTCGCTAACTCCGTTCTGCACTAGATCTGCGTCTCTCATCCACCCTCATTACATCCTATCATTCCAGGTTACAGGACTTTTTTCGGGCTGCACCCACTCTATGGAATTCTCTCCCTCGCACAATAAGACTCTCCTCTGGTCTACAAGCTTTCAAGCAATCTCTGAAAACCCACCTCTTCAGACAAGCTTATAATATTCCTCGACCACCCTCTTAACCTCACTACATTACCCTATTACCACCCGTTACACAATTTCACACAAGACAACTACCCCTTGACCAACATTGTTGTGTGACAGGATCATTTAGCTTATGAGTCACTTTTACCTTTGCAGTCTGGCTGGGCCGAAATGCAAAATGTAGACTTAACCTCATGTATCAAACTCCCATTGTCCCATAGATTGTAAGCTTGCGAGCAGGGCCTTCTCACCTCTTTGTCTGTTCTACCCAGTTTGTTTATTAGTTTACTGTGTTTGTCCCCAATTGTAAAGCGCTACGGAATATGTTGGCGCTATATAAATTAATGATGATGATATGACTCACATATGATTTGTCGCACTTTGCGTTTGTAAAGCTTATGCCCATAGATTCAGTTGAGCTTATCCTATAATTGCGGCCACTGAAGGGTGGGTTAAGCAGCTCACCTGTAAGTTCAGTAGAATAGAGATGTGGGGACCCACGTCAACCAAGCACACTTAGAGGTGCATCCATTTTTGTCTCGCACCTCTTTTGAGAGGCGTATCTTTGGGCGCCCCATAGGCCAGGTGCCAGTCGATGAATTTGATGGCTCCGTCTTTGCACCGGGCGTATCTATACGCTAGATTTAAAGTTGCGTTTATCTCTAGATACGTCCAACTCAAAATGCAGCCGTAAAAACCGTAAGATACATTTTTTTGCTTGGACGCAAAAGTCACATTTTTACGCTTAACACTAAATAAAAACCAAGATCGTGTAACTGGAACGTCACAGCTTTCACTGTCTACAGTGAAAGTGATCTGCAACTTTGCTGGTTTGTAGCTGACACTTAGCAGCTGTTTATTAAAACCATCTGAGAGTTCTGGAGAATGTTTAACAGACCTCTGGCTATAATACTAACAGTGCGAAGTACCAGAGCATTACTGTAACAATTGGACCTTAATTCTCTATTTACATTTTTTAACTATCCCCGGCAGGTCTCTCTGACTTGGTCCTGATCTGAAAAATCAGTTTACTACTAAGTGTTTTCTTGTTCCTCCAAATAATTTATCCTCTCTCCAATCTAAGACGTGACCTCAAATGTCTTAGCGTTCATGCACTTGGCGCTATTTGTTTTGACTGGGAAGAACCACAAGGTTAAACGTCTAATGACTTATCTCTGTAAGTGTTGTTTATCCTTTTCTTTTCACCCGCGATCTCTGATGGTGGAAATTGCAGTGAAAATGCTGCTTTGTGCAAATCTGCTGTTGTTACAGGTCAGCGGGATGGATTTGGGGGATGGATTTGGGTGCCAAGATGGCATTATCTGGTGTTTCACTGTTTGATGGAAAGAGTTGGGAAAACTGGGATGTTCTTTACTAAGTGTGGGTTAGGCAGGAAGGATTAGAAAACAAAGATTCACCACTTCCGCCAACATAAAGACTTGAGGTTGGACTCCTAGCTGCCCAGAAGTGACCGGAGGGGCGGCCTTTGCAAGTGCAGGACACTGTGCGATATCTATAGGGGGGGGGGGGGGCGCCTTATCCCACTAGAGGGGGCTTAGCTATTGCCATAGTGGTGTGTTCCCTCTGAAGCAGTTTGTCGCGGTGGCTCCTCAGATTGGGTCCTGGCTTAGTGGGCTGAGTTAAAATGCTAACCGGTTGGATGTGTCTACCATGCCTACAGTCTACATCATCATCATCATCTATTTATTTATATAGCACCACTAATTCTGCAGCGCTGTACAGAGAACTCATTCATATCCGTCCCTGCACCATTGGAGCTTACAATCTAAATCCCCTAACATACACACAGACCGAGAGAGACTAAGGATAATTTAATAGCAGCCAATTAACCTACCAGTATGTTTTTGGAGTGTGGGAGGAAACCGGAGCACCCGGAGGAAACCCACGCAAACACGGGGAAGAACATACAAGCTCCACACAGATAAGGCCATGGTCGGGAATCAAACTCATGACCCCAGTACTGTGAGGTAGAAGTGCTAACCACTGAGCCACCATGCTGCCCACAGATGTGTATAACTGACTGATGTGATAAGTTTATATACTTACACACACATGCACTGTTCTCCTTATTAAGCAGAAAAGAAAGGTCAGGGGACGGGCATTAACCACAAGATCCAGGCCTCCATCGGTGGCCCGAAGGTACCAATTAGGACCGGCTCATTGTGGTGTCAATAATGCACAGTTTGAGGTGCTGCCGTTACTGTTTATTATATCTTGTGTAAGTAGGTCATCCGTTCTTTTTATTTCAATAAAAATACATTTAAAAGAAAAAAAAAAAGCACACAGAGGAATTAATTTCTTTGCTTGCAGCGGACACTTCCATGAAATAACCTTAGTATTGTAATTATAGGAACCAGGAGAAAGAAAGTGTGATTTCCTTTAGATGACAGAAGCCGCGTGTACAACTGACGCTCTGATTCCGGTATCTGTCACTTAGAGCCTTTCCTGCGAGCACAAGGTAACAACCTGAAGATTCCAATTATCTTTCCTTTTATTCGAAGACTGCTTGGAAGTTACATACACGTATATATAGTGATATTTCACAGCCAAGTTGAGCTGATGTGAGCTGGTAATAAACCAAATGGAATTGTCTGCTTGGAAATGAATGTGTACTAGATAAATAAATGCTGATTTACTAATGTTTTATTTTTCCCACACCTGCAAATCTATTAAAATAGTCAATACCTGCAATATGAGGGGTATTTAAGGATATTCACCCAGGTGCCACTTTATTAGTAGACTTTTCTAGTACTGAGTAGTATCTCCCTTTGCCCCAGAACAGCCTGAATACTTTGTGGCATGGATACAACAAGATGCTAGAACCATTACTTAGAGATTCTGGTCTATGATGACAGGAGAACATCACACAGTTGCTGCAGATTTGTCGGCTGCACAATCATACCGCAAATCTCCCGTTTCGCCACATCCCAAAAGCTGCTCTATTGGATGGAGATCCGGTGCCTGCAGAGGCCATTGGAGTACACTGAGCTCATTGTCATGATCGTGGAAGCAGCTAGAGATGACGTGGGGTTTGTGATATGACGCTGTCACGACCTGCATTGAACTCACGACCCTAGTGCTGTAAGGCAGAAGTGCTAACCACTGAGCCACTGTGCTGCCCTAAGCAACCTTGGCCAGATCATCTATTGCAATTACCTGTGTTGCTGTGCCTGTTCCCTGGCTCCTGTTTGCTGCCTGTTCCTTGAGTTTCCAGCACATCTATCCGCAGATCATCTCAGCCACTGTGTCTACTCCAGTATCCTGTGGTAACGCTCTGCAGATTATTGCTACCTGTTCTCTGAGTCTCCAGCACATCTATCTGCAGATCATCTCAGCTACTGTGTCTACTCCACTATCCTGTGGTAACGCTCTGCAGATTATTGATACCTGTTCTCCGAATCTTCAGTGCCTTGCTCCGCAGACCATTGCACCGCGTGGTAAAGTCCTGCAGACCACCGCATTCTGCATCTGTTATCCACTGTGTTCTTTAGCTATTTCTGCCATACTCTACCGTACTGCAACCTGAAACCTGTGTAACCGGTGTTAATAAAAACCAAAAAACTACCCCCCCACCCACCCGGGCCCTCTCAGGTCCACCCCCCCTTGGTCTTCCCCCCAGGATGGTATTAATCCACTCTTGTCTCCAGCCCCCTCCCAGGTTCTCTCACTGTCCCCTCATCCTTGTCTCTTTACCCCCTTAGTCTTCCACCCACAGAATGATGACGATATTAATGATCCAACACTTTAATTTTTTTAAGTTCGTATAACTTTTGCATCTGATGATTATTTACATGTATAAATATTGCCATAAAGCAGCCCAGTGCTTTGGCGCTTCCATGAAAGATTTAAAAGCACAGATCTACTTTGAAGAGCAAACTATCCTTGCAAGCTTGGAATTCATTCCAGTTCTGCATATCTCTCTGCTAAAATATTTAAAGGCGCACAAAGAAACACAATTAACGTTCTACTTTACCTCCAAATATATTTGTTCAAAAGGTTGGTTTTAATCGCCATGTATCTGCTTGAGAAAAATAAATCAGTTTAATTTTGCAAAGAAAAAAAAAAAGCAGAAACTGTTAAGAACTGTTAGAACGGTTTCTTCAGAGGGTTTAATGGTTGACAGAGAATTTTTTTTCTTTAATGGTGTTTTTTCAAGTTTGTTATTTTTTTTCCCCCCCTTTAATAAAACTGCAGCACAGATCATGAAAGACAGCATGAAATAACCGGGAGGCAGATAGAATTCTCAATTAATGTTCAGAGCGCGCCGGAAAGAAGACCCTCTCACTCCTCAGCAATAGCGACAGAGAGAGACGCAATTATCACAGCATGCTATACATAGATTATATATATGTTTATATATATTTACAAAAATAGAACTAATGTCATTATCCAGGAAGGAAATGGAAAGACAGTTTGTGATATTTATGTTCATAGTTGTATATACTGGAATTTATAGCACCACATTCCTCGTGTCCAGTGTGTGTGATATCGCCATTGCCTCTGATCGATGAGATCCTCTACAATGCGCCTCACACTCAGGGCTGGCGCTATCAGTGGGTGATTCTAGGCGTTTGCTGATAGTGCCAATGGCTCAGTGGTTAGCACTTCTGCCTCACAGCGCTGGGGTCATGAGTACATTTCCCGACCAGGGTCTTATCTGTGTGGAGTTTGTATGTTCTCCCCGTGTTTGCGTGGGTTTCCTCCGGGTGCTCCGGTTTCCTCCCACACTCCAAAGAAAAATCATACTAGTAGGTTAATTGGCTGCTATCAAAATTGACCCTAGTCTCTCTCTTTCTGTCTGTGTCTGTGTGTATGTTAGAGAATTTAGACTGTAAGCCCCAATAGGGCAGGGGCTGATGTGAGTGAGTTCTCTGAATCCAAATGTTGACGTTGCGACATCTGGAGAGCTGGCCGGGGTGAGTTGTCCTAAATTCAGTTTGCAAGCTCGGCATGACGACATTGGGCAGCACGGTGGCTCAGTGGTTAGCACTTCTGCCTCACAGCACTGGGGTCATGAGTTCAATTCCTGACCATGGCCTTATCTGTGAGGAGTTTGTATGTTCTCCCCGTGTTTGCGTGGGTTTCCTCCGGGTGCTCTGGTTTCCCCCCACACTCCTAAAACATACTAGTAGGTTAATTGGCTGCTAACAAAATTGACCCCAGTCTCTTTCTCTCTCTGTGTGTCTGTGTCTGTGAGTGTGTGTGTGTGTTAGGGAATTTAGACTGTAAGCCCCAATGGGGCAGGGACTGATGTGAATGAGTCCTCTGTACAGCTCTGTGGAATTCGTGGCGCTATATAAATAAATGGTGATGATGATGATTGGGTACAAATTGCAAATGTAAATACACCACGTATATCAGTTGACCTGGTTATCTGTCTTTAATAAATCACATGCACAACACAGTGATGACATCACAAATTCTACATCCCAGTTGCACTGCAGGGAAGAGAACAGATAATGTGATATATACATATGATAATACAAAGCAATCATATGCCATTTACAGAGATCAGGAGAGGTTAATGCCCCTGTGTCTTTCTCATCCCGTCACTAGGTCATACAGACGCTCAGCATCCAAATATTATTAACCTTCTGCACCTACCAGGTTGGCGAGTGACCTTTCTTTTTGCATATAATTATGTGAGAGAAAATGGAAGCGAATGAAATCGATCAACATTCATCTCGGATTCATAAAATAAATCACCTTCAAAACTGTGTACAGGGAAGATCATGCAGTAATGCCCTTGGTGTTTGTAATAGGAAGGACAGTGGAGGAAATATTTAAAGATGCTAGGATGTATGTTTAAAACCCCTAAAAGTACCAATGTCATCTGCTGTGACACAGTCTAGAAAGGAAACAGTTAACCTCTAACCAGATCTTCGCTCTGAAGGGCTGAAGAAAAGAAGATTTGAAATTAGAATGAATTGAAATGTCATTAAACATTGTAATTTAGTTAGGAACACGTTTCCTTGTTTTACTGATATTCAGTGACTTTTCCGATATCTCACTTCTTTATAGAAAAGTGGTTTTGGTTTTGGTTTTTGATCTGGATTAGCTTAGTGTTTTGGTTTTGGTTTTAGCAAAATCACCCTCGTTTTGGTTTTGGATTTTTTAGAAAAAAAACTAAAATATTCTAAAATCACATAATTTTGCTCTTTTTTTTGTTCCTACATTATTATTAACCTCAATAACACTAATTTCAAGTCATTGTTATTATTGCTATTATTTTTATACACTTTCGGACAAATACTGCAGCGACCTGGCTGGATGGTAAGCGACAGAGCAATGACACAAACACACGGCAGTTCCTAGCACATCTAGGACATATTGGCACACAGCAGTGGCAGAAAAGAAAAATGGGGGTCCGCCATCCCTCCCATCCCCCGTGATGTTGGAGTTTAAAAAGGAATCCAAAACTCGCGAGATCCGACGACGTAACGATGACGTTTTGCCTCGTTTCCGATTCTGAAGGTGCGCGACAGTACCGAGCCGGCTCGCGAGCTGACTCGGATCCCATAAGT
>JAVHZZ010000003.1:363550574-363565574 GCA_036250195.1 Mixophyes australis
ACTCTGCTATAAAGAGTGTCTAACTAATGATAAAAGACAGGGTATGTATTCTATTTGTAAGCTCAAACCGTTATCTCAAATGTCAGCATAGATAGCCTCAAGAAATTTACTTACGTCATATATATAGTAGTTTATATAAACCAAATAACATTTTGGATTTAGAGGATTGTTCCCATAACTTTAGTGCTGAGTAAAATGTGTTAGGGCTCATTCACATAAACCTTATTTTCAATTTCCCTTTTCAAACCAATTCCACAAGGAAATTGGTCTGTTTTGTACAGCTGCCCTTGTGAATGAAACCTGTCATTCGATACAAGCATTATAGAGCCCTATGGCTCCGTTTGTCTTCTGTGTGGTGATTTAATGTGGAAAGTGAAAAATAATACACAACGTTCTCTTGCAAAAAATGCTCCCAACCAGCTTTAGAGGACACTGGAAGCAGCATTTGAGGGACTGGTCAGCTCTCCACCTAGCAAATGACCAGACAGATTTATATTATTATATCATCATCATCATCACCATTTATTTATATAGCGCCACTAATTCCGCAGCGCTGTACAGAGAACTCACTCACATCAGTCCCTGCCCCATTGGAGCTTACAGTCTAAATTTCCTAACATACACACCGACTAGGGTCAATTTTGATAAGTGCCAATTAACCTACCAGTATGTTTTTGAAGTGTGGGAGGAAACCGGAGCACCCAGAGGAAACCCACGCAAACACGGGGAGAACATACAAACTCCACACAGATAATACCATGGTCGGGAATTGAACTCATGACCCCAGTGCTGTGAGGCAGAAGTGCTAACCACTAAGCCACCGTGCTATTGGATGTGGCAACTACAATGACATCATCAATAAGCGCGGGACACTGGAGATAACATGGTGGAAACGCTGGTCTTATGTAGGGCCAGAGCTGGTGTTGCGCCAAAGGAACTCTGGTTTAACATGGAGCTGCACTGGCGTAATGTAGGGACAATTCTGGTGCACTATGGAGAGATTACTAGTGTAAATAAATAGGGACTATTGCTGGTATAGCTTAGATGGAGCAGTTCTGTGGCTTAATGAGTACACTTTCAATGTTGATACCATCAATATACTGAAACATGGGACCATTGATTGTGAATGTGTTTGTGGGAATAATGACAACATTTAGTATATTAAGGATGACATCTCGTTTTCAGACATACATATCCTATGGGAACAAACCATGAATATAGTAGACTGCAAATTCTCTACACATTTATATTACATATCTACAGGAAGTGTCACAGATTAGATGATCCAGTTTCCCTACATGGTAATTAGCAGAAAAGCAGGAGAGGATCAGCAGCTATAACCACACACCTGGGGGAGGTCGCTCCCAGAGGACCCCCCCCCCCCCCGTGAGTCATGGAAATGGAGCCAATTAGTGTTCTCAAAACCAATGTAATTCTAGAGAAACTCACATCGTGGAAACATCCAGACCCTGATTGTATAGAGCGGTATTGGTCACATGACCATACCTTGGCACCGGGTCAATATCATATGTTTACCCCAGATAAAGTCACATCATTAGGGATATGAACAGGATTCTCTTCACCGGAATTCCATTGTCATATCCCAAATAAAATCTGCAATGTAGCAGTTTTGATACAATATATATATAGGATACATATAATACAAACATATGAATTCCATGTACAATACATATTGAAAATTTACAGGCTATTTATGGCAATGGACTTTGTCCGTTTAATTTTCTGTAACCAATATCGGTATAATTATCATAATAACATTTGATCTGGTTATTTTGTTCTATTATGGAAACACAAAGGCATCTACCACAAAAAATGGGAACCAGGTTTATATCATGAAATGGCATCAGGGTCCTCAGACTCCAATGCTCCCCTTTCCCTGCCCTCTGTTACCCTCACAATGAGACCAAGGGTTAGATTTACTAAGCTGCGGGTTTGAGAAAGTGGGGATGTTGCCTATAGCAACCAATCAGAATCTAGCTGTCATTTTGTAGAAGGTACTAAATAAATGAAAGCTAGAATCTGATTGGTTGCTATAGGCAACATCCCCACTTTTTCAAACCCGCAGCTTAGTAAATATACCCCCAAGACTTAAAGGCCAATATGTACCATAAATTTATGGACTCCTATGGGACTGATATTAAGGATTTTCAGATAAGCTCTTTAATGTTGTTTTATATTGTATGTTTTTCATTTATATTCTTTATTAAAATAAATTCATATATATATATATGTATGTATATGTATACCTTGAACACACACTTATATACCTGTCTGCTTTTCCTACGTTATTCCCCATTTTCCAGTCCTACACATTGACGCTTCTGCACTCAGTAGTATAAATTCATCACAGTGTCAGTAATGTTTGACTTTCAGTCCACGATGAACAGACGCGTTATCCTTTCTAGGTTATGTCGCTCTCTGACGCTCACAGACATCACATCAATTCACTGCTGGAATATGTGTGAGAGTAGATAGAGCGTAGAGGACAGCTGGAATTACCAATCTCTGGGAGGGGAACAATATATGTTATGAGACACATTCCATAAACTGACATAGCCGGAAATATAGTCATAGTAACCTGAATAAATGTACGTTATACAACATGCATTCATCAGAAGAGAAGTCAGTGTATACCAAGTGCTACTACGGTAACACATCACTGAATAGACTATAATCCTATACATATATGTATTATATTTTTTTTTTTTTCCTTTCTGTAGGTTTCGCACCCTCAGGTATTAAAACCTATAAACAAGTTTCGTTATGTCGCAGTAGAAGTTAGCGCTCACATACCGTATCCATCCTTAGATGTCAGAGCAGCGGAAACAATTTTGTTGTATAATTTGGTCATGTTGCCAACAACCTCCCTAAACCTCAGTTTATGTGTGTTCCCAAAATAACCAACATCGCCACTCAAAATCCATTCAGAGAATTCTCCAATTTTGCATTTTGCTATAGATGTGGTCCCTATAGCAAAATGGCGCATTATACGGGGTCTCGGTAATGTTTCCTATATATATATATAGGGCACAGATCCACTTATATGGTCTCAGGTGAAACTAATGGATCTGCTTGTGTGTTGGCAGCTTAAGAAGTTCCTCTTTTTTCCAAGTAATTAATACAGCAGCCAGTTAGTTATTTTTTATTATATGGGTCTAAAAGAGAGCGCAGATCCAAGAGATCTATGAGATGTTGATGGGGACTGGAAGATCACGTGATCATGTGATCATCATTCCATTGTACTAATGGCGGCCATAGGATCCTGCCCAAGAGCTGTTTGACCATTTAATTAATCAGAGAAACATAGAATTTAACGGCCAATAAGAACCGCTTGGCCCATCTGGTCTGCCCATTGTTTTATTAACCTATGGTAACCTTAAACCTTATTTGATCCCTTATTCTTTGTAAGGATATCCTTATGTCTATCCCAAGCATGTTTAAACTGCTCTACTGTATTACCCTCTACCACCTCTGATGGGAGGCTATTCCCCTTATCCACTACCCTTTCGGTGAAGTAGATTTTCCTCTTATTTCCTCTGAACCTACTTCCCCCCCATTGTCAGTGCATGTCCTTGTGTTCTAATACTTCTCTTCCCCCCAGTGTCAGTACATGTCCTTGTGTTCTAATACTTCTCTTTCTCCCAGTGTCAGTACATGTCCTCCTGTTCTAATACTTCTCTTCCCCCCAGTGTCAGTACATGTCCTCGTGTTCTAATACTTCTCTTCCCTCCAGTGTCAGTGCATGTCCTCGTGTTCTAATACTTCTCTTCCCCCCAGTGTCAGTGCATGTCCTCATGTTCTAATACTTCTCTTCCCCCCAGTGTCAGTACATGTCCTCGTGTTCTAATACTTCTCTTCCCCCCCAGTGTCAGTACATGTCCTTGTGTTCTAATACTTCTCTTCCCCCCAGTGTCAGTACATGTCCTCGTGTTCTAATACTTCTCTTCCCCCCAGTGTCAGTACATGTCCTTGTGTTCTAATACTTCTCTTCCTCCCAGTGTCAGTACATGTCCTCGTGTTCTAATACTTCTCTTCCCCCCAGTGTCAGTACATGTCCTTGTGTTCTAATACTTCTCTTCCTCCCAGTGTCAGTACATGTCCTCGTGTTCTAATACTTCTCTTCCCCCCAGTGTCAGTACATGTCCTTGTGTTCTAATACTTCTCTTCCTCCCAGTGTCAGTACATGTCCTTGTGTTCTAATACTTCTCTTCCTCCCAGTGTCAGTACATGTCCTCGTGTTCTAATACTTCTCTTCCCTCCCAGTGTCAGTACATGTCCTAGTGTTCTAATACTTCTCTTCCCTCCAGTGTCAGTGCATGTCCTCGTGTTCTAATACTTCTCTTCCCCCCAGTGTCAGTACATGTCCTCGTGTTCTAATACTTCTCTTCCCCCCCAGTGTCAGTACATGTCCTCGTGTTCTAATACTTCTCTTCCCCCCGGTGTCAGTGCATGTCCTCGTGTTCTAATACTTCTCTTCCCTCCCAGTGTCAGTACATGTCCTAGTGTTCTAATACTTCTCTTCCCTCCAGTGTCAGTACATGTCCTCATGTTCTAATACTTCTCTTCCCCCCCAGTGTCAGTACATGTCCTCATGTTCTAATACTTCTCTTCCCCCCAGTGTCAGTACATGTCCTTGTGTTCTAATACTTCTCTTCCTCCCAGTGTCAGTACATGTCCTTGTGTTCTAATACTTCTCTTCCCCCCAGTGTCAGTACATGTCCTTGTGTTCTAATACTTCTCTTCCTCCCAGTGTCAGTACATGTCCTCGTGTTCTAATACTTCTCTTCCCTCCAGTGTCAGTGCATGTCCTCGTGTTCTAATACTTCTCTTCCCCCCAGTGTCAGTGCATGTCCTCATGTTCTAATACTTCTCTTCCCCCCAGTGTCAGTGCATGTCCTCATGTTCTAATACTTCTCTTCCTCCCAGTGTCAGTACATGTCCTTGTGTTCTAATACTTCTCTTCCTCCCAGTGTCAGTACATGTCCTTGTGTTCTAATACTTCTCTTCCCCCCAGTGTCAGTACATGTCCTTGTGTTCTAATACTTCTCTTCCTCCCAGTGTCAGTACATGTCCTCGTGTTGTAATACTTCTCTTCCCCCCAGTGTCAGTACATGTCCTTGTGTTCTAATACTTCTCTTCCTCCCAGTGTCAGTACATGTCCTCGTGTTCTAATACTTCTCTTCCCCCCAGTGTCAGTACATGTCCTTGTGTTCTAATACTTCTCTTCCTCCCAGTGTCAGTACATGTCCTTGTGTTCTAATACTTCTCTTCCTCCCAGTGTCAGTACATGTCCTCGTGTTCTAATACTTCTCTTCCCTCCCAGTGTCAGTACATGTCCTAGTGTTCTAATACTTCTCTTCACTCCAGTGTCAGTGCATGTCCTCGTGTTCTAATACTTCTCTTCCCCCCAGTGTCAGTACATGTCCTCGTGTTCTAATACTTCTCTTCCCCCCCAGTGTCAGTACATGTCCTCGTGTTCTAATACTTCTCTTCCCCCCGGTGTCAGTGCATGTCCTCGTGTTCTAATACTTCTCTTCCCTCCCAGTGTCAGTACATGTCCTAGTGTTCTAATACTTCTCTTCCCTCCAGTGTCAGTACATGTCCTCATGTTCTAATACTTCTCTTCCCCCCCAGTGTCAGTACATGTCCTCATGTTCTAATACTTCTCTTCCCCCCAGTGTCAGTACATGTCCTCGTGTTCTAATACTTCTCTTCCTCCCAGTGTCAGTACATGTCCTCGTGTTCTAAGACTTCTCTTCCCCCCCAGTGTCAGTACATGTCCTCGTGTTCTAATACTTCTCTTCCCCCCAGTGTCAGTACATGTCCTTGTGTTCTAATACTTCTCTTCCCCCCAGTGTCAGTACATGTCCTTGTGTTCTAATACTTCTCTTCCCCCCAGTGTCAGTACATGTCCTTGTGTTCTAATACTTCTCTTCCCCCCAGTGTCAGTACATGTCCTTGTGTTCTAATACTTCTCTTCCTCCCAGTGTCAGTACATGTCCTCATGTTCTAATACTTCTCTTCCCCCCCAGTGTCAGTACATGTCCTCATGTTCTAATACTTCTCTTCCCCCCAGTGTCAGTACATGTCCTCGTGTTCTAATACTTCTCTTCCTCCCAGTGTCAGTACATGTCCTCGTGTTCTAATACTTCTCTTCCCCCCAGTGTCAGTACATGTCCTCGTGTTCTAATACTTCTCTTCGCCCCAGTGTCAGTACATGTCCTCGTGTTCTAATACTTCTCTTCCCCCCAGTGTCAGTACATGTCCTCGTGTTCTAATACTTCTCTTCTCCCCAGTGTCAGTACATGTCCTTGTGTTCTAATACTTCTCTTCCTCCCAGTGTCAGTACATGTCCTCGTGTTCTAATACTTCTCCCCCCCCAGTGTCAGTACATGTCCTCGTGTTCTAATACTTCTCTTCCCCCCAGGGTCAGTACATGTCCTCGTGTTCTAATACTTCTCTTCCTCCCAGTGTCAGTACATGTCCTCGTGTTCTAATACTTCTCTTCCCCCCAGTGTCAGTGCATGTCCTCGTGTTCTAATACTTCTCTTCCCCCAGTGTCAGTGCATGTCCTTGTGTTCTAATACTTCTCTTCCCCCAGTGTCAGTGCATGTCCTCGTGTTCTAATACTTCTCTTCCCCCAGTGTCAGTGCATGTCCTCGTGTTCTAATACTTCTCTTCCCCCCAGTGTCAGTACATGTCCTCGTGTTCTAATACTTCTCTTCCCCCCAGTGTCAGTACATGTCCTCGTGTTCTAATACTTCTCTTCCCCCCAGTGTCAGTACATGTCCTTGTGTTCTAATACTTCTCTTCCCCCCAGTGTCAGTACATGTCCTCGTGTTCTAATACTTCTCTTCCCCCCAGTGTCAGTACATGTCCTCGTGTTCTAATACTTCTCTTCCCCCCAGTGTCAGTACATGTCCTTGTGTTCTAATACTTCTCTTCCCCCCCAGTGTCAGTGCATGTCCTCGTGTTCTAATACTTCTCTTCCCCCCCAGTGTCAGTGCATGTCCTCGTGTTCTAATACTTCTCTTCCCCCCAGTGTCAGTACATGTCCTCATGTTCTAATACTTCTCTTCCCCCCAGTGTCAGTACATGTCCTCGTGTCCTAATACTTCTCTTCCCCCCAGTGTCAGTACATGTCCTCCTGTTCTAATACTTCTCTTCCCCCCAGTGTCAGTGCATGTCCTCGTGTTCTAATACTTCTCTTCCCCCCAGTGTCAGTGCATGTCCTCGTGTTCTAATACTTCTCTTCCCCCCAGTGTCAGTACATGTCCTCGTGTTCTAATACTTCTCTTCCCCCAGTGTCAGTGCATGTCCTCGTGTTCTAATACTTCTCTTCCCCCCAGTGTCAGTACATGTCCTTGTGTTCTAATACTTCTCTTCCCCCCCAGTGTCAGTGCATGTCCTCGTGTTCTAATACTTCTCTTCCCCCCCAGTGTCAGTGCATGTCCTCGTGTTCTAATACTTCTCTTCCCCCCAGTGTCAGTACATGTCCTCATGTTCTAATACTTCTCTTCCCCCCAGTGTCAGTACATGTCCTCGTGTCCTAATACTTCTCTTCCCCCCAGTGTCAGTACATGTCCTCCTGTTCTAATACTTCTCTTCCCCCCAGTGTCAGTGCATGTCCTCGTGTTCTAATACTTCTCTTCCCCCCAGTGTCAGTGCATGTCCTCGTGTTCTAATACTTCTCTTCCCCCCAGTGTCAGTACATGTCCTCGTGTTCTAATACTTCTCTTCCCCCCCAGTGTCAGTACATGTCCTCGTGTTCTAATACTTCTCTTCCCCCCAGTGTCAGTACATATCCTCGTGTTCTAATACTTCTCTTCCCCCCAGTGTCAGTACATGTCCTCGTGTTCTAATACTTCTCTTCCCCCCAGTGTCAGTACATGTCCTCGTGTTCTAATACTTCTCTTCCCCCCCAGTGTCAGTACATGTCCTCGTGTTCTAATACTTCTCTTCCCCCCAGTGTCAGTACATATCCTCGTGTTCTAATACTTCTCTTCCCCCCAGTGTCAGTACATATCCTCGTGTTCTAATACTTCTCTTCCCCCCAGTGTCAGTACATATCCTCGTGTTCTAATACTTCTCTTCCCCCCCAGTGTCAGTACATGTCCTCGTGTTCTAATACTTCTCTTCCCCCCCAGTGTCAGTACATGTCCTCGTGTTCTAATACTTCTCTTCCCCCCAGTGTCAGTACATGTCCTCGTGTTCTAATACTTCTCTTCCCCCCAGTGTCAGTACATGTCCTCGTGTTCTAATACTTCTCTTCCCCCCAGTGTCAGTACATGTCCTCGTGTTCTAATACTTCTCTTCCCCCCAGTGTCAGTACATGTCCTCGTGTTCTAATACTTCTCTTCCCCCCAGTGTCAGTGCATGTCCTCGTGTTCTAATACTTCTCTTCCCCCCAGTGTCAGTACATATCCTCGTGTTCTAATACTTCTCTTACCCCCCAGTGTCAGTACATGTCCTCGTGTTCTAATACTTCTCTTCCCCCCAGTGTCAGTGCATGTCCTCGTGTTCTAATACTTCTCTTCCCCCCAGTGTCAGTACATATCCTCGTGTTCTAATACTTCTCTTCCCCCCAGTGTCAGTACATGTCCTCATGTTCTAATACTTCTCTCCCCCCCCAGTGTCAGTACATGTCCTCATGTTCTAATACTTCTCTTCCCCCCAGTGTCAGTGCATGTCCTCGTGTTCTAATACTTCTCTTCCCTCCAGTGTCAGTACATGTCCTCGTGTTCTAATACTTCTCTTCCCCCCAGTGTCAGTACATGTCCTCGTGTTCTAATACTTCTCTTCCCCCCAGTGTCAGTGCATGTCCTCGTGTTCTAATACTTCTCTCCCCCCCCCAGTGTCAGTACATGTCCTCGTGTTCTAATACTTCTCTTCCCCCCAGTGTCAGTGCATGTCCTCGTGTTCTAATACTTCTCTTCCCCCCAGTGTCAGTACATGTCCTCGTGTTCTAATACTTCTCTTCCCCCCAGTGTCAGTACATGTCCTCGTGTTCTAATACTTCTCTCCCCCCCAGTATCAGTACATGTCCTCGTGTTCTAATACTTCTCTTCCCCCCAGTGTCAGTACATGTCCTCGTGTTCTAATACTTCTCTTCCCCCCAGTGTCAGTACATGTCCTCGTGTTCTAATACTTCTCTTCCTTTGTAGAATGTTTCCCTCCTGCACCTTGTTATAACCCTTGATATATTTGAACGTTTCTATCATGCCCCCCGTTCCCTTCTCTGCTCCAAACTATACATATTAAGATCTTTTAGTCTTTCCAGGTAAGTTTTGTGCTGCAGGCCATGCACCATTATAGTTGCCCTTCTTTGTACAGTCTCTAATGTATTTATATCCTTCTGGAGATACGGCCTCCAGAACTGAACACAGTATTCTAGATGAGGCCGTACCAGTGACATATACAGTGACATTATTACTTCTTTCTTTCTGCTACTGATTCCTCTCCCTATACAACCAAGCATCTGACTTGCCTTCCTCATTGCTGTGTTACATTACTTACCTGCCTTGAAGTCACCTGAAATAGTGACTCCTAGATCCCTTTACTCCTCAGTAGTCCCCATTATAGTGTCATTAATACTATATTTAGCCTTTGGGTTTTTGAGACCCAAGTACATGATTTTGCATATTTTGGCATTAACTGTAGTTGCCACTCTATGACCATTCCTCTAGTCTACCTAGATCATCAATCATTTGTTTTACCCCTCCTGGTGGGTCTACCCTGTTGCATATCTCTGTGTCATCTGCAGAAAGGCATACTTTCCCCTCAATGCCATTTGCAATGTCTCCAATAAAGATATTAAAAAGCACTGGTCCAAGTACAGATCCCTGGGGTACTCCTCTGGTAACCTTTCCCTCCTATGAATGTACTCTATTTACTATAGTAGTATTTATGCTTTTATTCACATACATTGATACCCCTCCTCCGATTCTTCCCACTCTGTCGTTCCTAAATAAAGTATATACTGGTAGAGCTATGTCCCAGTCATGATTTGCATTGCACCATGACTCTGTAATGGCCACAATATCTAGATCATCCCTTGTCATTAAAGCACTTAGTTCTGGAATTTTACTTCCTAAACTCCTAGCATTAGCTCACATAGCTCTAAGAATTTTGTGTGCATCTTCTGTTCCTATCTTCTATGTTTATCTCTCTCTCTCTGTTTATTTTGTTTTGATCTGCTTTGTCTGTTGCTGTGGATATGTTTTCTGTACTATTAGCCTGCAGAAACGATACCTCTTGGTTTGGGGAGCAGATTTTTTTTATTCCTGTTTAGTTCACTTCCCCCCTCTGCTAGTTTAAATAGTTTCTGATGAAGCTTTGAAACTGCTCACTTAGTATTCTGGTTCCCCTTGAAGATGGGTGCAGGACTTCACTTTTGTATAGGCCCCAATCTTGCCAGATGGCATGACTGTGGTCTATTAATCCAAATATCTCCTCTTAACACCACTTCTTTAGAAACACATTAAAGTTTCTGATGCAGTTGTTATCCTCTAACGAGTGAGACCAAATTGGACATCGAACCGCGCAGTGCTCAGGTCAGATTTGCCTATGTATGGGGACCAGTACAGGTGACAGTTTTGCCTCCATCTGTTTATCTATCTCACCATGTAACACTTCCGCTAAACAGCTGTGGAATATTATGGCGTTAAATGCAGAACCTCACTTTATCCAACTTATTCTTTTATATTTGGTCCAAGAGATTTTAGTGCCCTCTCGGATAAGCCACTTGTATGATCCACGAGCAGCCCAAAGATATCAGGAGACAGAAACATTTATGGGTAGGTTTATCAATTCTTCTAAAACCAAAAAGTGTAGGTGTAGCCCATATCAACCAATCAGATTCCAGCTATCATTTATCTGGTGCACCCTGGAAAATGATAGCTAGAATCTGATTGGTTTCTATGGGCAACACCTCCTCTTTTCATTTTTAGAAGGTTTGAGTCTTTTGTGCTTCATCACATGGTGGGTCCCTTAGCATGTAAGGGGATTGGTGAGTGGGGACTTTACCCTCTATAAAACGCAGACAACAAATAAATTCACCATCGCAAATATTGTAACCACTGGGATTTCATTGCAAAATATTCCAAGGTTTTGCAGATGGAGGGATTACAATGTAGCACATTATATTCTTCATCATGGTACAATTTTTATACAAATATTCCTCATTCCTCAAGTGGCAATTTATTGGGATTAGCAAAGTAAGGAACATACAGAGTCCCCTGTAATGTACCTTCTCGGGAGTTTAGGCAGCTGTAATATAGAAAATAAATTATGACCCCACCAAGCTGAGATCCAAATCACCTTCCTTCCAACTAGGAGACAAGCTGCTATTTATAAACCTGTTTAATATGCAGCGCAATAAGCCAGACATTTACATGGATGTTTATGACAATATGTAAAAGAGTTACAAAATATTACAGCAGGTTTCTTAAGAAAGACATCAGGTTTTTCTTACTGCACCTTATTCCTTTAAAGGATAAGTTCACCTTTTTGGGTGGGTAAAAAGTACAAAATAGACCACAAGGGTCTATTTTGCAAATATAATCCCATCCTTTATCTAATGGTTGGATACTCTCCAGCATGTTGTATCTAACATATAGTTTTGCTCAGCAGAGTTTCAATATGTAGGGGCTGGACATATACCACCCTCTTTGTATGCCAGGTTCCCCTCCGTGACATTTGGCCAACATCAGTAGCTGGTACTGAGTAGTGTAAAAAGCTATTTGTGCTACTTATTCATGATAACCTCAGGTTAGCACCTTCAATGACCATTGGCGGTTTACGGTGGAATTACTGGTGAAAGAGAAAAAAAATGTCAATTATTAATTAGTTACTCTTTCACTTTTTTCTCCAACAATTATGCCTCTTTGTATTTTTTTTATTACATGGTATTTGTACACATAAAAATACACTTGGTTGATGCAAATGGTGTTATAATGAAAGTATAGGCTGGTACCAGATCTCTTGGCTGTAAAGATTCCTCGGCTGCCATCTCCCCCCCTAAATGGGCAATTTCCACCCCTTGGAGTTTATTTAAATATCTTGGGGTAAATGTATTAAGCTCCGGGTTCTTCAACACTCGCGAGTTCGGCGTCTTCGGCGCTTAAATTTAAAGCCGCGCTGCCTTGTAAAGGGAAACTTCCCTTTACAAGGCAGCGCCGCTTTAAATTTAAACGCCGAAGACGCCGAACTCGCGGGTGTTGAAGAACCCGGAGCTTAATACATTTACCCCCTTGTCTTGTAATACAAAATCTTGTCTTTGCGTGTGATGAAATACAAGGCGCATTCCTGAGCTCCGCCCACCTTCACCAGGGAACGCCCTAAGCCACCCAGCTCCTCCCACCAGACGGAGGAAAACAATTTGCGTCTGTAGCAGACATCTGTTTTTTAAAGTATTCTTTTTCCTAATTTCCTATGTGCCTATTAATGTGTTTTCTCCATGTAATGCTTCTAAACTGAGTACAGAGCGTCCTAATCCCAGTAATGCTGATATCTGAATTACTGCCACCCCCGAGGTGTAAATTTGGCTGTTTGGCAAGGCTAAGAAAGCCGTGTGACCTCTCTGTGTCTGGTTCACCTCAAACAACGCACAAACTTCTTCCAAACAATTTCAGTAAAATATCCTGTCCAGCAAATGTATCACTTGTTTGCGTTTGTGGATAAAAATAGGCATATTACTGCGTCTGTTTCACATAAACACGCTACACGCTGGGCACATGATGACTGGCGAGATCCACCAACCATATTAAGCAAAACTTTGCCCACGCCAAGTGTCACTGGTGTATTCTCAGAGGAAATCACACTGCTGGCGGTACCATAGGGCACTGATAATTATCTGACTTCCTAAATGACCGGTAGATAGATAGATAGATAGATAGGTAGATAGATAGATAGATAGATAGATAGATAGATATGAGATAGTTAGATAGATAGATAGATAGATAGATAGATAGATGGATAGGAAATAGATAGATATTAGATAAATAGATAGATATAGATAGATAGATAGATAGATAGATAGATAGATAGATAGATAGATAGATAGATGGATAGGAAATAGATAGATAGATAGATAGATAGATGGATAGGAAATAGATAGATATTAGATAAATAGATAGATATAGATAGATAGATAGATAGATAGATAGATAGATAGATAGATATAGATAGATAGATAGATATGAGATAGATGGATAGATAGATAGATATGAGATAGATAGATATGAGATAGTTGGATAGATAGATGAATAGATAGATAGATAGATATGAGATAGGTAAATATGAGATAGCTAGATAGATAGATAGGTAGATATGAGATAGATAGATAGATAGATAGATATGAGATAGATAGATAGATAGATAGATAGATAGAATGATATGAGATAGATAGATAAGTAGATAGATAGATAGATAGATATGAGATAGATGGATAGATAGATAGATAGATATAGATAGATAGATTAGATATGAGATAGATAGATAGATAGATAGATAGATAGATAGATAGATAGATAGATAGATATGAGATAGATGGATAGATAGTTATGAGATAGATGGATAGATAGATAGATAGATAGATAGATAGATAGATAGATAGATAGATATGAGATAAATAGATAGATGGATGGATAGATAGATAGACAGATAGATAGATAGATAGATATGTGATAGATAGATAGAAAGATAGATAGATAGATATGAGATAGTTAAATATGAGATAGCTAGATAGATAGATATGAGATAGATAGATAGATAGATAGATATATATGAGATAGGTAGATAGATAGATATGAGATAGATAGATAGATAGATATGAGATAGTTAAATATGAGATAGCTAGATAGATAGATATATAGATCTGAGATAGATAGATATATAGATATGAGATAGATAGATAAATAGATAGATAGATAGATAGATAGATAGATAGATAGACAGACAGACAGATAGATAGATAGATAGATAGATAGATGTGCATATAGTATATAGAACACTGTAATTAGTATTGCTGAGCTCAGCACCATTATACATGATTAGTTACCCCTCAGACACAGACCTGCACACATATATCATCCCTAGTAAAGTCCCGACCCTCCTATACTCATCCATTAGTCACAGCACAAATTCCAGCTGCGCAAAAGATGAAATCTGTATAAACAAATCTATCGCAGGACGCACAATCATGTCGCACAGTCTGTTATGTGACACAGCGACAGTACAGATACATCTGCAGTGCTCTATACTTTAGTAATATTGATGCACCCTGTACTTAGACATATGTGTGATTAATCACAGTGACACCATAAGGAAAGCTTATGCATGTTAGTAGTAGTAGTGATATTAATGTGAGGCTGGTGGAGGCAGCTCCCTCATCCAGCGATGCTCCCACAGCCAGGAGAGAGGGAGGGGGAGCAGGAGGAGGAAAGAGAGAGCCGGAGAGTCTTCCTTACATTCCCTACACTAACTTCCAGGACTCACATCTCCTCCTGTGTGCACAGCTTAGGGGCAGCATGGATCTCAAGGAAGGGGATATAGTGGAGAAAGGGACGTCTGCCAGTGGGGTGGTCGTACAAGTCAGGGAGAAGAAGGGACCACTCAGAGCTGCCATCCCCTATATGCCTTTCCCTGTAGCTGTTATCTGCCTGTTCCTTAATACATTCGTACCAGGACTGGGTAAGTGTCTTGTCTCTAATATTATTGTCACAGGGCTGCTTTCCAAACAGGGATAGAAGTTTTGTAATTGGGGAACTTGTGTCTTTTTTGTGTCCTCTTTAGCGGTCACTTGGTCTCTGGAAAGTTTGTTCTGTGACTTCTCAGGTTACTCCATCACAGTGACAATGGTTACATGTGTGACACAAAGTATCAGTGTTACAGACAGTGACACAAAGTATCAGTGTTACAGATAGTGACACAAAGTATCAGTGTTACAGCAGGTGTCACAATGTATCAGTGTGACAGTCA
>JAVHZZ010000003.1:363568074-363620574 GCA_036250195.1 Mixophyes australis
TAGGATGTAATTTCAAGCTGCCAATAGGAAACATAATGGAAATTCTAGAGATTCTCAAACCAGTCTGATGAATCCGTTCTAAAAGTTGATTATGTGCTGGTGTTTCTTGAATTTTAAAATGGATCAAAAAACAAATTGCGCTAAATTCAAGAAAGTGGCACAGGTTCTCACACCCTCCAGGCGGTTCGCACATGTGTGCGGCGGCTCCGACGCAGTCAAGCTAAAAATTTTGAAACATCGAATGGTAATCCTCTAACACAAACTTCAAACAGTGAACGTCAATCTGAGTAGTGTTTGGGGTTCAAGTTAAAATGATTTTTTATTAGTAAAAATATTATTTAAATAATGTTAAAAAAAAAAACTCTCATTTAACATGAACCTCAAACATTAACAAGATCGGAGGGCATGAAATGTGAACTGTGAACGCAAGCCTCAAATTTGGCATCCCACGCTCAAATCGGGGTCTGCCGATGATTGGTCCAGGAACATGTTGGTGGTCATGGAACAGATGGAATTCAGTCAATTTAAATGTATCTCTGGTTGCCAACATGTAACATTACTGACTAGTGACAGGATACTGCTCTAACAAAGCATCCACTCAGGTAACACACATTACTATCTCTCTGACGGTTGGAGCACTACAATCCCCAGCATGGCATAGTTACTGTATTTGAGAATAGTGTATTTCTTTGAAACCTAGAGAATAACGATAGATTTTAAATATTGCATCTAACATACAGTATAGGAGAAACTTATTATTATTTATTGTTAAAATAGGGACTTTTTTTCAGGGATAAAAAATCCCTGGGGCAAATCTTGAAAATCTGGAAATTAGGGACATCTGGTAAATCCGAAATCTGTACCCTTGGAGATTATGTTGGTAGGCATATGCCAAGATGCCCCATCCAATCTGCCACATGTGCAGGCACATTGGACGGTGCTTCCTTAAATCGATGCTCGGACCATCTTGGCACCTTTACCAGTACTAATGCTATATAGAGCATCGAACTCATAGATCCTGCTAGCAGCTAGCGCAACGCTCAATGTATGTATTAGACAAACATCTGACATGTATGTTGAGCGCACTCTATAGATATCAAATGTTATCATAGGGCCTGATGCAGAATTGGTGCGACTCCAAATTGCAGCCGCACTAAAAAGTGGCAATTGCGACCGTAGGCAAAGCTGCGAGATGTACAAAGGTCTGCGCCAGTAGAATGTGCGCTTGGTTTACATCAGGCGGACGTCACGTACACTTACGCCCATGGTTATAACCGTTTGGTTTGTTTGAAAAATTACTATTTGCTATTAGACATCAATAAAGGTTCAAAAACTCCTCTATTATAGGAGGGACGTACATGAACAAAACAAATAATTGCTTCAATACTCACACAAGGGTATGAATATATGCCGGTGCAATGAAGGAAGCACCTATCAGCATCAGCGGAGCATTCACAAGCATCCAATCACAAGCGGTTTGCTATCAGGATCATCGTATTTACACCTGTCTGTCACCATTCGCAAATAATAAGAATTGGACAGATGTATATATTCCAGTCTATATTGTTCCAAATTGTGTATTGCAATTGGCCTGCGTTACAATTTCCCCCCCCCCATAGGCAAACCGGGGGGAAGGGAGGGGGGTTCCTAGTGCCTGGAAACCCCCCTCCAAGCTTGGGGCACTGTATAATTCACACGGCTTTGCTCGAAAAGAGAGAGCTGCGTGTACCTAACACTAGTGCACGCAACATTGCCCATGTATATTATAGGGATAGGGAGAGTTGAAGAGCAGCCAAGCACTCCCTAAAATTATAGCTACGCCCCCATGCATGCTGGTCACGCCCACTGGCAGCGTGGTGTGGAAACCCCCCCTCTGCAAATCCTGCGTTTGCCCCTGCCCCCTTCCCCGTTCTGCCCCAAAAGCGCAAATGGGCATAAACTACGGAAATCCGCCCAGGTGCCTAATGGAATCAATGCTCCAATCTTTCAAACTTGCAAAAGAATTTGCAGAACTAGTTTGAGAACCGTATTGAAAGCGGTTTGAGCCTCTCTATTCAGCCTACAAAATAGCTGAGTGTAGGCAAGAGATAGGAATTTATTTGTATCTTACTGGTGACAAGTCCTATTTAACAAGCCCTGAGCAAAAGCACCATGCTCCTTGCAGAAATATTTATATCTCCTTGTTTATATCTTTCAAGGCCACTGTCAGCCCCAGTAAATCTCCAGCCAGACTTTTGGTGACAAGCGAGCGCAGCCGCTCTCTTCCAGGACAGAGTCTGTACAAATTATCGCAGAGAGAATGCGAGAACTTGATTTGTTTAGACGGTTTGTAAATTTGTTACTTATTTATTGTCCCCTATGAAAGAATGTTCCTTGTTTGTGTTGGAAACTATTCACACACAAAACAAACAGATATTATTAAAGGCGTAGTATTGTATCAATGTGACTCTATTCCATTTAAATGGTAATTAAGTTGATAGGAAAAACATGAATATATTTAATTGTTCATAGTGATTTTGTACCTAGTGCGCTGTCTTACCATAATCAACTTGCAATGGAATTGTCTCATAGACTATTCATTGAAAGGAGACTAAAGATTGTAGTTTACATTGTTTTAAAACAATATATATATTAAAAATAAATATTTTAAACAAACAAACAAATTTATGCTACAAATGTCTTAAAATATTTTTCTTAATGAATAGCAATATTTTATTTTTTTTACACTTTCATGGGCACAATTAGATGGGCCCCTTTAAAAAGTGGCCTGAAGTCAGAGTTCTTGTATTACCAACTCAGAGGGTTGGGATGAGTTGAACACAAATTGCGTTTTCTTTTTTACATCTTAGCGTGAGCACAAACCTCTAGTTTCAGAACTAGTATTTTGCCTGCTTGTGCAGAAGTAAAAAAATATTATATATAAGTAAGTTTGTGGATTTTTTTTTTTTATATTTTATTTCATACTTTTTTTTTACTAACTAATGGAACTGAAAGGCCAAGTTTGAGCTTCAGTTGCGTTCAGGTTCGGATTAAAGGAATGGAGGCTTCTGGGCTAATGGGGCCCCCATTCTCCCGTGAGGCCCCCCCATCTGTGAGCTGGCCCCACCCATGAATGGCCCGCCTCCCCCACCCCCCTCCACCCCAAGCGCTTACCTATTTCTGCTGTCTTTCTGCGGCGTGCTGTAAACTCCTCACTGAGTAGATCTCGTGAGAGTGAGACTCACAAGCTCTCCTCAGTAAGGAGATCACTGAGCGCCGCGGAAGGACTACAGTGACAGGCTCAGCAGCATTGATCGGCGGGGGGCGCCCCAGGCCCCGCAAAGATCATTAATGCCGCTGAGCACTATCAAGGGCCTCCTGGATGCCTGAGGCCCCTGGGCTGTAGCCCAGATAGACCTCGGGTCACTCCGGCCCTGGTTGCGATGAGCATGTGCGCGATACAGGTCAGCTCATGCATGAGCGGAGCGATGGAGAACGGCCCGGCGAAACGCCAAGTTAACTATTACCGCTCCAGGCCAGTCCGCCACCTCGGCGATACTAATTAGATGCAGGCGACGTGTCTACTATAGTTCTCAACCCAATTATTTGAATAAATAGGTCCTCATGTACTTAATGTAGAGCTTCAGTACTAAGGAGTTAAATCGTGCCTCACAATGTAATTATAGCTGTGGGCTGGGACATAGGGATTTCCATTCACTGCATTGTGAGCCTCAGAGGAGAGGGTAATAGACAGATGAGACAACACAACAACAAATAGTAAATCATTTCTTCCACAGCTACAATACCTTCCTGCACAGTATATAACAGGCGCTCTCTTACTTTATATTACTAAGAACCAACCAGTTACTATAAGTATCTCATTATTTCTTTAATTGTTTACTAAGTTCCGTTTTACGTTTAAGATTTTCTTTGCTAATATAATAAACTGTTAGACTGAGTGACCCTGCTCTCCCACTAACCCCTACAGGGTAACGCCACACAAAACTAAATGTTTCGATGTAGTTTAAGATATGAGAAAATACAAACCTATACTTATAATTGGTGTAGAATTTCCCCCCCTGAAGGCTCCAACATTCTATCGCTGATCTCCTTCCTCCTACCAGGGCTGAGTGGTTGTCGATGCCCCTCCTTTATGTACTTCCCATGTACTGTACAGAGGTGGGGATCAGTAATATGGCTACTTGTTTGAATCAAGTGGTACTAGGAAAAAGAGTGCTTTGGTGGAGCATTGAAGCTCGTATATTTCTGTATACATGCCTTAGCAGGGGTAGGCTGGGCTGGGGGTAGGGGGGCATCTGCCCCCCAGGTCGGTCGCTTAGTGGTCTAATTTGGGCTGGGTCTCTGGGCCACCTGCATTTTTTTCCCTTTAAAATGTTCCTAATAGGCTGCTGAGCCGAGTTTTGCTCCCTGGGCTAAAATTTGCCAGCCCTCCCCTGTGCCTCAGATACTACAGTTCCCCTTGTACAGCTACATACTGCTGGTCATTACATCAGTTTCGAGTGTTGCTGATGTGCACTTTTGGTTGCATAATCATGATTTCATTGGGTCTCTGCTTAAAGTTTCTGCCTCTTAGTTGTCAGCATGTCTCTGCTTCTTAGCTGAAATACTGTGTACGAAACTGGTTTATCCTAGTACATTTATTTGCTTGGCCTCCTCCCTGGAGCAGAACATAGATATAATATTACATACCCCAAGCAGGTTATGCATAGGAAACATGATTATATTAGATTGATTCCTTGGGGAGATGTATTATATCTATGCTTCCTTATGAGGCTGGTCTTTATGGATGACACACCGGGATATCACACGTTAAAAAAACGTATATATTTGGGAGGGATCCCAACTACATTAATATATTATTTTCCCAATTCCTGATTCGGCCATGGTCATGGCATCTAATAACCTCTGGGAGGTGATGGAGGAATGCTGCTTATTGCCCCTTCCCTACCCCCATTCAGGCCCCAGCTCTGTGCTGACAAACCCGGAATAGCATTCAGGGGCAGGCTGGGTCAGCGGGCAGGGGGGGTATATGCCCCCCAGGCTGATCCCACAGTGGGCTACCTTGGGCTGAGTCACTGGGCCACCTTCATTATTTAGGCTGCTGAGTTGAGTCTTGCCCCCTGGGCTAAAATTAGCCAGTCCTCCCCTGATAGCATTCACTATAGCAGCCAGCCCAGGCGCTCTAGAGAACTAGTGTATAGGAAGTAATTTGCTTAAGTTTAGGACAAGACCTGATCTCTGCCGCTCCATATGTGGAGAGAGAAAATGTGCAATGAATATGACACCTCATTTGATTGCTGTGGTCACCTCTAATCAGGGGCTACGTTAACTACACCCTCCCTGTCCATAACGATCGGAATTACCTGCACAGACCTAGGTCATACATCCTAACTGTCCTGATTTCAGCAGGACAGTCCCTAATTTAGGACTCTGTCCTGCCCAGGGATATGCAATACACTGGGGGCATGGCCACACCCCTTGTCCTGATGCCGCCGACTTGCAAGTTGAGAGCCATGCTCAAGGACTGTATAGGAAACTCACTCCTTGCTCTAAATCTACTCAGTCCGACAACGAGGGAAGCGCTCTCATATGGGTGGGGGCAGTTATTAAAATGCTGGTGATAAATCAATAGTATTTGTACAAGTATAAATGTATCATGCAAAACAGAAATATCATTATTATTATCATTATCATTTATCTATAAGAGGAAACAAATAGTCTGCGTCGTTGTACACATGATTGGGTTTTGGACCTACTTTATTGTATTTTATGTGTCTTTTTGTTTCTCTGATTTTTACAATTTACTCACAAGTGTGGTTTTGTGTGCATTAAGGGCTAGATTTACTAAGCTGCGGGTTTGAAAAAGTGGAGATGTTGCCTATAGCAGATTCTAGCTGTCATTTTGTAGAAGGTACTAAATAAATGAAAGCTAGAATCTGATTGGTTGCTATAGGCAACATCCCCACTTTTTCAAACCCGCAGTTTAGTAAATCTAGCCCTAAGTATTTATATGCTAAAATTAGTATTTTACATACACCCTTAAATAAATAGATTACAAATATATCCACAGCATTGGAAAGAAAGTCTGTACAGACAGGAGATCATATGCAGCAGGTTTTGTTGTCTGATGGTGATAAATGCTGAGTTCTTGGTAGTGACGCTTCATCATCCTGACGGGAGACAGCTGGACTGCACTGAATGCATTTATGTTGTATCAGCGTCAAGATTCTCAGCGCCAACAGTTCTCTGACAGGTCCACTCTCCTGTCGGCAGACGTCAATCTCCTGGATTTACACAAACACTTTTCTATTTGTATCCCTGATGCAGAGGATTATGTATGATGGAGGCACAAAGTGAGTCCCAGCTATCCGGAATCCATACTCCCAGGGCCTGATTATCCAATAGACTGACTAAGCTACGACCTAGGGAAGCAAGGATTTTGGGGGGGGGAGCAAACTTGTGACAGGGAGAGGTATAAACTGAACTTAATTTAAAAAAATAAGAGAATAGTTCTCCAAAGTAAAAAGAAAGAATGAAAGAAAAATGTAGTAAGGTTTTAGGGGTATATTTACTAAACTGCGGGTTTGGAAAAGTGGCGATGTTGCCTATGGCAACCAATCAGATTCTAGCTGTCATTTAGTAGAATGCACTAAATAAATGAACGCTAGAATCTGATTGGTTGCCATAGGCAACATCTCCACTTTTCCAAATCCGCAGTTTAGTAAATCTAGCCCTTAGTCTTGATATATTCCCAGGGTAATGGCGGAAGACAAAGAGTCCTCCTTGGGCGGGCGCTTGAGGATAAGCGAGTAGGAGAGACAGGGACGATGACAGGCGCAGGCGATTTGGACTGTGATATCATTGGGCTATGGGTGATCAGTGACTGACTGGGTCACTGACATCAGTTATTTGAATTTCTATATGATATTGCTGCTGGCATAGTATAGAGAGAGGACACCCTCTGGACGGTGTCATATGATGCTTTTTAGGAACAAACGAGGAACATCTCTTTGCATTTATAGGGTTTGTCTGCATGTTCCTTCTAAGCTGTGTGCTGTGCAAAGGAGATATTTAAAAGCTTAATCTAATAAGAGGTCCACATGGCTAATGTGAGCATCTGCTGTTCAGTGCCACCCTACAAAGTGAAGCAAGTATTTAATCACTATCATTTCTAGAGTGCAAAATATGTCTCATTAAATTGTGTCAGTTCTGAGCTGGCGCAAATATCTTTTGCAGAGTGGAAATGGCTGTGCACCCATCCACGACCCTAAAAATTGCCCCCTCTCCACCCCGCTTCAATAAACCCACTCTACTAACTGAAATCTCATTTTTATGCTCCAGTGAACTAGTGTGCCTTCAGGGGCAAACGCAGGATTTGTAGAGGGAGGTTTCCACACCACGCCACCAGTGGGCGTGGCCAGCATGCATGGGGGCTTGGCTATAATTTTAGGGAGTGCTTGGCTGCTCTCCAACTCTTCCTATCCCCATAATATACATTGGTAATGCTGCATGCACTACTGTTAGGTGCACACAGCTCTCTCTTTTCAGGAGAGCCGTGTGAAGCGGGGGCAGGGTCCAGCCACCTCAATTATACAGTGCCCCAGGCTTGGAGGGGGGTTTCCAGGCACTAAGATCCCCCCCTCGGTTTGCCTATGGCCTTCTCCCTACTTACCAAGGAATCCCTCGCACCACCAAACTGCTCAAATTCCAACTCAAGTGCAGCTATCTCGCTCTGCGTCAGGCCTCCTAGTGAGTGTGGGCCACAAAGCAGGGTCCCTGACAAAATCTGGTGGGGTGGAGGCAATGCTTTCCATCCCTCCGTAGGCCCCCGCTGAGGCTCAGAACACTCCTATATTTCCCCCTGTCTCCTGTAGGATATCATGGGCTGAATAGTCCCTGCTTGTAACTCTTTGTATAATATGCTTTTGCAATCATGGTCCATTCAAGGTTCAATATAAACAAGATAAAGATCATTTATGGACTTCCTGATGCAGGAATGCTGTTTGTATCTGTTTTTTGTACCCAAAATGTTGTATGTTAAGTAAAATGCTTTGTTTGTGTTTGTACACATGTAATTGTAATTGTTGGCGACTTTGGGAGTGGCGATCGGGGTGTTCCGGGTTGAGAGCCACAGATGCACAAACAGCAACATGCACCACCACCACTAGCCGAGAGGGGGAGCAGGTACGAAGTACCGGGCCCCCAGGGCAGCCTGGGGTCCCTGGACTGTCTGTGTAATGAGAGGAGCCACTAACCTGGTGTGCACAGACCCTCATGCCGGCCCTCACCGCAGCTCCCAACAATCCAGCAGAGTAGATGTTGAATGTGTGAGCCGGACAGACAATTTAGCAGCCAGCTGAGGAATTTATCCATACATCCATGTATCCATACAAGGCTCTGTGCCCCTTCCCAAGACTGAGAGCTGGGAGACTTGTCTCCACTTATTAAACAAGGCAACTTCTTATTCAATTAATTCCCATGGCTGAGACACAGTTTGCACCACACATGCCGAAACAAAATATTCATCACAGACGTGATGGTATTAATGTAAAACACAGCTATAGATCTGTTATTATCTGGCCTAATATAGTAACATTAGACGGCAACGAGGCTGTGATGACGATCGGTCACCCCAGAACCTAAAGTGTTAATGCTTCTAGTCTGTAATTTATGTCGGAGACACTTATTTATCAGAGACCTTCGAGTTCTGGCATTTGCTGGAATCCAGGGTCTTCTGAGAACCACATTTAATAACACATATATATCCTCACACTCCCTGTTATTGTAGCTGAACACATGCGCTATCTGTTTATTGTAACATTGAGTATTTCTGCTTAGTATATCACTGTGCCACTGCCCGTTCATTGGAAAAATTCTTGCTATAATTTGTGCTGCACTAGGACTAAATACCAGCAATGGGTACTTGATTTTGTGTCTACATACCAGGGGCAAACGCAGGATCTGTAGATGGGGGTTTCCACACCACGCCGTCAGTGGGCGTGACCAGCATGCATGGGGGCGTGGCTATAATATTAGACAGTGCTTGGCTGCTCTCCAACTCTTCCTATCCCCATAATATACATGGGTAATGCTGCGCGCACTACTGTTAGGTGCAGCTCTCCCTTTTCAAGCAGAGCCGTGTGAAGCGGGGGCAGGGTCCAGCTACCTCAATTATACAGTGCCCCAGGCTCGGAGGGGGTTTTTCCAGGCACTAAGAACCTCCCCTCCTCGGTTTGCCTATGCATACTTACAACATCATGGACCCAGTACCGTCGTAGGAATAGAGTAACAAGGCTGCAGTGTCTGTCTCACAAGACCAGGGCCGCCATCAGGGGGGTACGGGGGGTACTGTTGTACCGGGCCCGGGCTCACCAGGGGGCCCGGTACAACAGCTCAGCACAGACTTACCTGGGGCCCGCCGCTGGTCTCCGCTATTCTGTCTTCAGCCTGGCTGTCACCGTGACAGCCAGGCACCAGGATCCGATCGCAGGGGTGGAGGATTCATTCCCCCTGCGATCATGTGCTCTGCCTGTGACAGATCACATGATCGCAGGGGGAATGATTCCTCCACCCCTGCGATCGGATCGTGGTGCCTGGCTGTCATGGTGACAGCCAGGCTGAAGACAGAATAGCGGAGACCAGCGGCGGGCCCCCAGGTAAGTATGAAAGTATGTGTTGCTCATGGGGGGGGGGGGGCGCTCATGAGGGGGGGGGGGGGGCCCGGGTGGCGGGCGGTGCCCGGGTGGCACGGGGGGCCCGTACTGGGCCCGATTTTTTCTGAAGGCGGCCCTGCACAAGACTGTTGTATTTAAAGCGATGCTGATAGGCTGACTGAGCAGCTCATTTTAGCAAGAGGTAAGAGCCCATTAACACACTAAGTGGCGGCAGTTCAGTCCTTGTATATGTTCTATGCAAATACTTGTCCCCAGTTCACATTGTGAGTTGTTGGTACTACAGGTTCCAGAACAAAGACTATCAAACCCCACTCCCCTAAACCACCTATCCAGGCTGTGACAAAGCAGATAGTGAAAACGCAAAACATGAAATATATTAATCATATAAAATATATCTTTTTATATACCTTTAAAAGAAGATACATAAATACACATCATTAACAAATCTGAAGATTATGTAACTTGACAACCTATAAACTAGTGCCATATTGAGTAGTAGGAAAGGGTGGCATTGCCTCCTCGTACAGTCAGAGAAAGAGGAGGAACCATGGATGCCAACATCCCTTAGAGGTGCGACGTTGGGGTTGGGCTTCGCACCACAGACATGTCCCACTCCCTTATGGGTCTATTTACTAAACTGCGTGTTTGAAAAAGTGGAGATGTTGCCTATAGCAACCAATCAGATTCTAGCTGTCATTTTGTAGAAGGTCCTAAATAAATAACAGCTAGAATCTGATTGGTTGCTATAGGCAACATCTCCACATTTTCAAACCCACAGTTTAGTAAATCTAGCCCTTAGGCTGGGTACACACTACAGAAAACTTCTCCTGATGCCATATCATGAACGATTTTACCAATGACTGAAAGTCCCGATCAGCAGCCGATTCCTGTGTACACACTATACACGTTTTACACGATTTACCCTCAGATCTGTGCTCTTCATCTGTCAGCTGAATAGATCGTGACACTGTAAACTCTATGGAGATCTATGGACACTGCCGGTCCTGAGTGCATACACATTGCAGAATTAGAACGACATCGTTCCACCGTTGAACGACCTTTTTAGTCTGGATTAAACATTAAATCAATTAATACGATGTGTTTTAGAATGTTAATCGTTCATCATTGGATCGTACCCACTAATATCGGGGCAAACGGTCGTTTATCGTTTGATTGGCCTGAAAACCCTGTAGTGTGTACCCGGCCTTAGCCTTGCCGGCAGCGTGACTGCAGAGCCTGTACGCACCCCATCCCCTGACACAAAGAGTCCTGAGGGCTAACAACCAAATAAATATACAAATGTGGAGAGAAATGGCTACAGACTTTTTTTTTGCTAAAATGCAATGGGGAGGGGTGTGACAGGCAACACCAAGCTAATGGAAGTCGTGTCCTAGACAACTACCACCTAATGTTGAGTCTAAGTGGTCAAGAAAAAGAAGATCATCTTAGTCTACTGTTGATGGTGCTGGGGCTATCTGCCTTACTCCTAGGTAAAAATTTTAGACCAAATAATTAGACAGCCATCTAGGATCTCCATAAATTAGGACACATCCCTACAGATACGAAGGGACTACTCAATAATATGCTCAGATCACAGGTCATTAGATCCAGCATATACGATTAGCATATTAGGATGTTGGGTGTACCTGCTTATACTGGGCAACTTGATCCCAACGCCTCTTTTTTCAAACCAACGGAGTATAGACTGATCCACGAGTATGTTCAAGCTGCCGCCATATGAACAAGCCATAGCTCATTTGACCATCCAGTGCACATATCCAAGCAGAGGATGGCTTAGCAACAAAAAAGGAAAAAATAGCACCATGAGTGATGGAACCCTCCTCAGCACCACAAGAGCCAGAGGGTGTATAGACAATTTGAGTCTGTGAATGGCAGCTCCATCCACAACCACCCAAGCAGCATCAGCGGTTACTCAGAGGCAAAAGGAGTTTGTTCCAAACAGCAATGCTCCTCGACAGCTCAGGCAGGACTTAAGGGACAAGCAGCATTGTGCTGTATATTGATGCCATGTAATAAATCCCAAACTGCTTTTTAACAGAAGGGTGATTTTGTATTTATATTTCATATATGTGTCGGGTTATACATGAACTGACAATCAAAATCATAGTCCCAGTCCAAAATGTTTTCAGATTTAACAGCATGATAAACAGTAAAGCAAATTACTTATACGCACAGATTGTTAGCTCTTTGGGGAAGGAATGTCTTTCCCACTGTCATAAGTTCTCAGCACTGACCAAATCTAACTCTATTTTATTAAAGGAAGAACTCACTGCTGGAACCAGACCATCAATAGAAGAATTTGGTTCCCAGGCAACCGATTTCTTAAAAGAACATTTATTCAGATGCTGTGTTTCTCCAATGTCTAAACTTCCATGTAATGATGCTTGGATGTTTTACAGTATGTACGGCCCTCCCATCAAACTAGTGTTTTGCCAAAGTGACCGTCTGTTGCCGTTGTATCCAGATCTGCGATTGTGAACGGTCTGCGTTGAAGCAGCACAGTTATTTATGAAATTGAATTGCAACATTGTTTCAGGAATTGTTTGGTGCAATCTTGAGACAGGAACTGAAGGGAGAGAGTGTTTATCTTCTGGGGGTTCTTTGTAACCCCTGTCACCTTTCCCCCATCGTTTTTAGAATGTCTAGGAGTAGGGACTGATTGCAAACACAATCCAGCCAAGAGTGTTGTGCATGCATCCTACAGGGGTGTAATCAGAGCTTACAGGGGTGGGGCCTGGGGCACTTAAGACAGTTCTAAAATTTATAAAGTTACTTAGTAACTCAATTTTGAATCAAGTTTCTGAATATCATCATCATCAACATTTATTTATATAGCGCCATCAGATTCAGTAGCACTTTACAATTGGAAACAAACAGTAATAAAACAATACTGGGTAATACAGACATACAGAGAGGTAAGAGGGCCCTGCTCGCAAGCTTACAATCTATAGGACAATGGTTTGATACACAAGGGTAAGTGCTACATAATATTGAATATTGTTCCCGCTAGAAAGGTTACAAAGTATTTAGTGGGCTGTGTGATCAGTCACACAACTATGTTGGTCAGAGGGTTGTTGTCTTGTGTTAGCTGTGTAGAGGGTGGTAATAGGGTAACCTAAGGAGATTAAGAGGGTGGTAGAGGAATATTATAAGCTTGTCTGAAGAGGTGGGTTTTCAGAGAACGCTTGAAGGTTTGGAGACTAGAGGAAAGTGTTACTGTGCGAGGGAGGGAATTCCATAGAGTGGGTGCAGCCAGAAGAAAGTCCTGTAACTGGGAATGGGAGGATGTGATGAGAGTGGAGGAGAGACCAGGATCTTGTGCAGAACGGAGGTGTTGAGTTGGGAGATATTTTGAGACAAGTGAGGAAATGTATGTCGGTGCAATTTTGTTGATGGCCTTGTATGTTAGTAGAAGAATTTTATATTAGATTCATTGAAAAACTACACTAATATACCAATATACTACACTATGAGGATTCTTCATGATCTGAATGAGTATTGGTGCCCAATTGATGATCTTAATTAATAATAATGCCCCATTGATTGTCGGAATTAATATCAGTGCTCCGTTAAAGTAATAATAGTGAGTTCTTGATGACCTAAATTACTAATGGTGCCCCCTTGATAATCATCTTTAATGATAGTGTCCCTTGGTGATAATAATTAATAAAAATTCCCTCTTGATGCTCCTAATTAATAATAGTGCCCTGTCCTCACTAACACATCACTAATCTCCTGATATACTCTGTGCTGCTGGGGACCCTGCTTCTTCCACTATATAACTCTCAGTCTGTGGCTTCCTGCTGCCTCCATTCTCCTCCTCACATCATGTCACTGCCCCTGTCACATGCAGCCCTGTCCTCACTAACACATCACTCATCTCCTGATATACTCTGTGCTGCTGGGTACCCTGCTCCTTCCACTATATAACTCTCAGTCTGTGACTTCCTGCTGCCTCCATTCCCCTCCTCACATCATGTCACTGCCCCTGTCACATGCAGCCCTGTCCTCACTAACACATCACTCATCTCCTGATATACTCTGTGCTGCTGGGGACCCTGCTCCTTCCACTATATAACTCTCAGTCTGTGGCTTCCTGCTGCCTCCATTCCCCTCCTAACATCATGTCACTGCCCCTGTCACATGCAGCCCTGTCCTCACTAACACATCACTCATCTCCTGATATACTCTGTGCTGCTGGGGACCCTGCTCCTTCCACTATATAACTCTCAGTCTGTGGCTTCCTGCTACCTCTATTCCCCTCCTCACATCATGTCACTGCCTCTGTCACATGCAGCCCAGTCCTCACTTACACACTCTTCTCCTGAAATCCATGCTGGCACACTATGGAATAAGAGTTGGGTTATTAAAAAACTATTTTCTAGCAGTGAAAGTGCAAAATTACTTCAGACTTGAAGTGGTTAAATAAACTATAGGCATCATAATGTAATGATAGTTATCACTGTGTATCAGTTAATGATTAAGTGGTAAGAAAACAATGACGGACTAAGAATCTGACAGAATACTTTTTTGCTCAGAAAACATGTGCTGTAACCAACGTCAACCAATCACATATCAGCTTTCATTTGCTTTGCTACATTAGACTGCCAAAGACTGTTATCTGATTGGTTGCTATGGCTTGCATCTCATTATTGCTTTTTGCTTTATATTACTAAGGAAGTTCTCAGCATCGGTCAATAGTACACAGGATTCCGATCAAAAGTGATAAATCTATTGTGCTGCATTGATGGTTTTGAGGGATGCAGGATGTACAGCGATCACATATGCTCCCATTTGAGACACTTGTCATGTATTTTAATACTAAAATCTATGTCACTATGAGTCAGTGAATTGTGTTTGATGCTTATTAGTCTCAGTAGGAGAGCGTCACAAGACCTTGCAGTCCCTAGATCCATTTATTCTATACATCTGTTGTCCATTTAATGACAGGTAAACATTTTAAATCCTGTGACATTGCAATATCTACCTTTATAGGCGTGCAGTGCCTAATACTATACTATACAATGCAATACTATAACCGACATTCAAAGTTTCTAAAGTGCCTGTAAATCTTTCTAAATTACAGTGAGTGAATTTCCTGTGTCATTTCTACATACTTTTGCCTCTGTGCGGTAATCCATATTTTTCTGACATATTTATACATGTGGAATTACCCGTCACCAACACCTACTGACAGGCTAAGATTTAGGGCAATAATTACTCCAACACTGTACTCAGTAATAGATACATAACAGATTAATTGACTGCTAATTAAACATCATCTAGCTGTCTGGCAGACCAGTACACTTGGAATACTGAATTAGACAGCACAGCTATATAGAGAAATACAAAATAAATAATATGTAGGAGTCTTAAGTTCCTGCTGTTATTTTTTCTGTAAATATAATGAATAAAAGCTTAATTGCATTGCAATAGTCTTAAAGTACCCCTGTATCCTGATTTTTCTGAGAGAGACCATTAAACCCAACAAGCTCTTCGGTCGTTATGTTCTCTCTTCCCCCGGTCGCTATGCTGACAGCCAGACCTGCCTGCTGCGCTGAGCAACAGACAGAGCCGATGTTAAGCGCTACGGAATATGTTGGCGCTATATAAATAAAGGATGATGATGATGATGATGTTACCATTAGGCAGAATTTAAAATTGTGACAGGGAGGGGTATAAACTGAAATTCCTTTTAAAATAGAGAATAGCTGATCTCTAAAGTAAAAAGAAAAAATAAAAGAACATTTTTGTATGGTTTTAATCTTGGCGTATTCCTATACTAAAGGCTGAAGACAATGAGTCATCATTGAGCGGAGAAGCGCGTAGGGTAGAATGGGTGTCAAAGATTGTGGTGACTGTTTTAAAAGGCCAAGAAGATCTGTGTGTGTCAAAAACATGGGAACATAAACATTGTTGATGAGGGGGTTGAGAAAGCCGGATTTTAAATGTAGGACGGGTTCATTTTTACCTACCGCGCATTGCCTGGTGTGGAAGGATAGGGGGCACTACAAGCTTATTAGTCTAAGGATAATAAGTATATCAGGCCCTGCCATTAGGCAAACCAAGGCAGCTGCCTATGGCTCCAGTGGTTAGGGCATCATTTATTTATATAGCGCCACTGATTCCGCAGCGTTGTACAGAGAACTCATTCACATCAGTCCCTGCCCCAATGAAGCTTACAGTCTAAATTCCCTAATATACACACACAGACTGAGAGAGAGACTAGGGTCAATTTGATAGCAGCCAATTAAACTACTAGTATGTTTTTGGAGTGTGGGAGGAAACCAGAGCACCCAGCGGAAACCCACGCAAACACGGGGAGAACATACAGACTCCACACAGATAAAGCCATGGTCGGGAATCAAACTCATGACCCCAGTGCTGTAAGGCAGAAGTGCTAACCGCTGAGCCACCGTGCTGCCCAGTAGTAACATTTACAAAAATAAGTCTACAAAACCTGCAATTAATGAAATTACAGTTTTAAATCTATAAAGCGCCTACAATGGGCATGTGAGAGCCAGAACTGGACCATGGAGCAATGGAAGAAGGTGTCTGGTCTGATGAAACACGTTTTCTTTTGCATCATGTGGACGGCCAGGTGCGTGTGCATTGTTTACCTGGGGAAGTTATAGCACCAGAATGCACTATAGGAAGAAGACAAGCCGGCAGAGACAGTGTGATGTTCTGGGCGATGTTCTGCTGAGAAACCTTGGTTCCTGCCATTCATGTGGATGTTACTTTGACACGTACCACCTACCTAAACATTGTAGACCAAGTACACCCCTTCATGCCTTCCCTGATAGCAGTGGCCTATTTCAGGAGGATAATGCACCCTGCCACACTGCAAAAACTGTTCAGAAATGGTGTAATGAACATGACAAAGAGTTCAAGGTGTTGACTTGTGCTCCAAATTCCCCAACTCTTGATCCGATTGAGCATGCGTGGGATGTGCTGGAAGAACAAGTCCGAGCTATGGAGGTCCCACCTCACAACTTACAGGACTTAAAGGATCTGCTGCTAACGTCTTGGTGCCAGATACCACAGGACACCGTCAGAGTTGTTGTGGGGTCCATGCCTCGACGGGTCAGAGCTGTTTTGTGGCACAAGGGGGACCTACACAATATTAGCAGGTGGTTTTAATATTGTGGCTGATCGGTATATATTTCTGAATACTATTAAGAGCTATGTTATATAAGGCAACTTGTATTATTATTTAGAAATTGTTCAACTACAAAGCTATATATTGAAGTGATGCATGGTCATACTGCATCCCGCATTCCCTTTCCAGCTAACAAGCTCTCTCTGACTTCCTGTGCGCTCTCTTCCACCATTGCTGGGCAAGCAGAATAATTGGACAGAGCCGTGTATGACTTCAAAATGAGCATTCATTATGTTTGGTGACAGGTTCCCCTCCAACCTCCCCAGTCACTTCCCTCTGTAAGTCACTTCTCAGATCTGTGACACATTAAGGCCATTCTCCAAATTAGCCGCTTGTACCGTGCGTTCATGGCTGTTTGCTGCTTGGGAGAAATGTTTAATCCTAATGAGGCCTCGTGTTCTGTGGAGGAGGCTGGAATGAGTCTGCCCTGGCTGAGTATGTGCTGGAAATGGACAGTTATTAATGTGGGTGAATGCAGATTTCTGTTGGCTGCACATTTAGTTGAGTCCCTGGCATCCTGTGGAACAAGCTGTCGCATGCAAACTGGATCGTGATGGCACGGGCTATTCCTGGATAGAGACAAGCGGACAGTGTCTTCTATCCAACATGAATAGTGTTTTACTCATTGGCTCAGGATCTATGCATAGAGGTAGCAAAACTATATTATGCACCATATATATATATATATATATATTGTTCTGTTGCTGCACATTCTGAGCTTGAAATAGTTTCAAGTAGGATTTCTTGGTCACTGATTTGCTAAGTACCGACTACCATGTCAAATCAATTTGGGTATTCCAAAACCTATCCACAAGTTAATAATAATTAAAAACCCAGAAGTGATTACGTTTAAAATGTAGTCATATCCCTTGATTACAGGTACATTAACTGAGAGAATCACTGTTCATTGGCTCCAAATGTGTAAGAAATTAAGGGCGAACCTCTTGTCAGTTATTTTGTAACTATAAATATTCCTCTCTCTGTGAGGTCCCACGAAAGATTCAATATGAAGAGGTAACAGCCTCCCGATCAAGTCAGAGACATGATTATAGAGAGGAACAACACTGATAAGGGCACCAGGCATTATTTAGGCATTGAACAGCCCCCAGATGCAGTACATTGTACAGAAGTGGGAGAACTATGAAACTACAGCCCTACTGGATCAGGCCGTACCCTAAGCTAAGTTGACGGACAAGGAAGACTTTTATCAGAGAAGTGACGGCCAGGATAGTACTGAGTGAGTTATAGGCGTCTGTGGCTACGATGAAAGATAATGAACATGTGTCAATCATTGCGAAGGGATTCCTCAAGAAGGAGCTTGATGGGAGAAGTGCAAAGAAGAAACGCTGGCTGACGAGTGCAATATTCTTACCCAAAAAAGAGGTTTTTTAAACATTCTATAGAAGGGATGTTGCAGAAAATATTGTGCGGTCCGATGAAAATACAGTGGATCACTTTTGGTCTAACTGTTGAGCGTGTAAAACGCAAATCAAACATTAGACACCAGCCAGGTAACACCGTCCCGCTGTGAGGTATGGTGTGTGCTGCGTCTCAACACTGTCAGGATCGTCTGGAAGATGAACTGGGAGGAAATTCGTCTTTCAACAGGACAGTGATCCAAAGCAAAGTGCAAGAGCGACACTGGAGAGACTTACAATGAAGATAACAGATGGCCAAGTGCGACCTAGTCAAAGTCCTGTGGTAAGAATTCAAAATTCGTCGGCACTTCCAACTAAGCTGACCCAGCTCTTTTGCAAGGCGGCATTGACAAATATTGTTCCATCTCACTGTTCAAAGTTGTTATTTGGTTATTTATTTACCACCATGTAGGTACCACCTACATATTACGCAGTGCTGTACAAAGAATATATAATCATTCACATCAGTCTCTGTCCCAGTGGAGCTTATAGTCTATCCCCCGATCGCACACACAAGCATCCTTACCAATATCTGTGATCCTGGAAACGGGACAGGAGGCGTGGCCACTTCATGATATGGGCGTGACCGCACACCCAGGGGTGTGTCTTCTCATGTGAAGCAATAGGCTGCCTTTAGCCACCTCCCCTTCTCTCCAAACACCCATACAACGCCACGAGCACTGGTAGTCACCTCCCTACTTTCCCACCGCGAGACTGAACTGTGGAATTGGGACAGTTGGAAGATGAACACTTATTAAGTGATGATATTTTATTACATTTATTACTATATGATTTATTATTATTATTATCATTTATTTGTTAGGCGCCACAAGTGGATCTGAGTGGGGCCAGTCATATGCAGTAAAGAGGGAGCGGAAGAACAGGTATGGAGACAGGAGGGTAGGGGGCCCTGCTCATACGAGCTTACATCCTAAGGGAGGGTAAACAGACCAGGCACAAGAGGAGCCAGTTGAGGCAAGAGGAGAGAAGGGAGGACGAGCAAAGGGAGGAGATTTACTAGTATCATTCTTCTTTTTACTATTATCAGTCTATCTGTGAATATGAATGTATGTTTTACAAAAAGAAAATGTTCCAATGGTAAACATTCCAAATGGTGAGATTTTTAAGTGTGGGGGAAAAAAGGACAAAATGTTATTTTTTTTCTAGATATAAACCAGAGAAGTAATATGCACTATGGTCGCAGTATTTTCAGAGCTGATGGTGAGGATTGAGCACTATTGGCCAGTTTATATGGTCACTTTACAAAATTCTAATTTAGCGGTAGATGTATGAAATCTTCTAAAAAGGAAAAACAAAGGCGTTGCCCATAGCAACCAGTCACATTCTAACTGCATTTATCTAGTACATTCCATAACATGATAGCAGGCATCTGATTGGTTGCTATGGGCAACACTTTCACTTTTCCTTTTTAGGTTTTGATACATTTACTGATATTCTGAAAATGTCTCACTTTATCCAGATTATATTTTCTACATTACACTACTATATTTTTTGCTTATAAATAATGAATTGAGCCACGGCAGAAGGAAAACATTATTTACATTGTATTTCCGCAGTTAATTCAGTGTGATGTATGTATAAGCAGATAAAAAATGGATTTACTTATGCGTTTAATTTCTTGGCATATATTTACATTAGTAAAACCAATTTCAATGCACTGCTTGTTTCTATAAAAGGGTCTCGGGGTTGGCTACTATAATACATGTTGATAAAGAGGAAAATTAATATTTTATATTGTTATCTGTGAATGTATTTACTGCGGCTCTCCGTGCTCAAGGGTCTAGTCACTTTTTGGTGTTACCTTCATCTAAGATGCAACCAACACTCTTATCCATTCCCTCATCTTCTCCCACCTCAGCTAATGCAACCTCCTCATATCTGCTGTTCTCCTCGCCTTGCCGTTCCACACGTGCCACGCAACATTCTGCAAGATCCCTACACTGGGAAAAAGATTTATTCAGTCAATAAAAAAAAATATCAGTGTTCCCTTCTGTTAATGGGGTGTAGTACGAGTAAACGATAATGGAAACACCGACAGTGGTTACTCCTCCATAATTATTCCGATAGTGAAAAAACAACTACTTACCTGTAAACAGACAGACTGTAAATCCGATATGCGAAGAGTGCAACACGATGTAAGTTGTAAGCGCGACTTTTTTTTTTTTTCTTTAAAGCGGCAACGCACGAACACATTTAGTACTGGTAATATGAATTGTATTCCTAACCCTAACCCTAACCCTAACCCCTAACCCTACCCCTAACCCTATCCTCTAACCCTAACCCTAGCCCAACCCCTAACCTCTAATTATAACCCCTAACCCTACCGCTAACCCTACCCCTAACCCCTAATCCTAACCCTACCCCTACCGCTAAACTCTAACCCTACCCCTAACCCCTAATCCTAACCCTACCCCTAAACTCTAACCCTACCCCTAACCTCTAATCCTAACCCCTAACTCTACCCCTAACCTCTAATCCTAACCCCTAACCCTACCGCTAACCCTACCCCTAACCCTAACCTCTAATCCTAACCCTACCCCTAACCTTTAATCCTAACCCCTAACCCTACCGCTAACTCTACCCCTAACCCCTAATCCTAACCCTACCCCTAAACTCTAACCCTACCCCTAACCTCTAATCCTAACCCCTAACTCTACCCCTAACCTCTAATCCTAACCCCTAACCCTACCGCTAACCCTACCCCTAACCCTAATCTCTAATCCTAACCCCTAACCTCTAATCCTAACCTCTAACCCTAACCCTAGCCCAACCCCTAACCTCTAATTCTAAACCCTAACCCTACCGCTAACCCTACACCTAACCCCTAATCCTAACCCTACCCCTAACCCTAAACTCTAACCCTACCCCTAACCCTAACCTCTAACCCTAACCCTACCCCTAACCTCTAAATCCTAACCCCTAACCCTACCGCTAACCCTACCCCTAACCCTAACCTCTAATCCTAACCCTACCCCTAACCTCTAATCCTAACCCCTAACCCTACCGCTAACCATACCCCTAACCCTAACCTCTAATCCTAACCCTACTCCTACCCCTAAACTCTAACCCTACCCCTAACCTCTAACCCTAACCCTAACCTCTAATCCTAACCCCTAACCCTACCGCTAACCATACCCCTAACCCTAACCTCTAATCCTAACCTCTAATCCTAACCCCTAACCCTAACCCCTTACCCTAACCCAAAGGTAATACTTACATGGGTCCATGCGTTGCTGCTTTAAAATTGGAAATGTCCCAGTCGCGCTTGCAAGTGACGTAATTTGGAAGTGTTGCTCTCTCCTTACTTCGGATTTCCAGTGTCTGTTTCCAGGTAAGTAGTTATTTTTAACAGGTCGCTTTCTTCAGTATCGTATTAATTGTGTAGGTGCAAACATTGTCAGTGTTTACATCACCGTTAATATGACTACCACCTCTGTTAATGCTATCCGGAGAGGTCGTTAACAGAAGAGACACCAAGCTTCACCATTGAGAGCCAGAGATACGTAACACTGGTGGGATTAATCCCCACAATAACCAGCTTAATATGCACAGCGAAGCTTCAAGTATCCAAACATTGGCGGCAACATTTGCAAAAGGGATTTTTTTTTCGGCCTTTGATGAACCTCCTCTTTGGTTATATTGATTTTTGTTTTTCTTTTTAAACACTCCAGTTTAATAATAAATAATACATAATAAGGTATATAGGAGAGTGCCTAGTGAAAATAACAAACAACAAATAGAATAAGACCACTTGTACTGTGTATATTACAAAAATAGCAACATATTAAGTGGCAAACAATTTCCATTACAAATCCTTAAAAACCCGGACAGTCCCTGGAAACATTAAGGGCCCAATTCAACTTCGCAAGCAACCTGGACACAAGTTGCATTTTTAAAACGAGCACGGAAGTTGAGCATATTTCCGACCGTATTCAAATCCAATCAATATAAAGTTCCATCAGAACGCATGCAAAAGAAAACATTTTATAAAAGAAATTTCTAAAAATAATACTATAATCATTAATAAAAATGTGTTGTTTTTTTTAAAAAAAATAAAAAATGAAATCGCAGTGTTATTTGCGTTCAGACTTGAATTGCGTTCATTAGAATAAAGTTAATTTCTACATGTGCAGAGCTATTTTACGCAAGATACAACATGCAAAGGGACCTACGCCTGAAGATCAATCAGGCCCTTAATCTTGCAGAGACATTAAGAGGTAAATTTACTAAACCTTATGGGTGAAAAACAACATTCAGTCTATTTAGGTGTAGATGTATTAACCTTCTAAAATGCAAAAGTGAAAGTGTTGCCCATAGCAACAAATCAGATTCTAGCTATAGTGTTCTAGAATGCACTAGATACATGATAGCAAGAATCTGATTGGTTGCTATGGGCAACACCTCCACTTTCCCTATTTAGAAGGTTTGGTACAACCACCCCTAAATAGGGTAAATGTTGTTTTTCACCCTTAAGGCAACAGAGAAATATCACTGTTTGATTATTAATATAAGGGCACCTCTATTAATTGCAGTAATAAATGATGGCAACAAGGCTAATGTACTGTAACAATCATGTCTTTGAATATAACATTGGGTTCCCTCTAAAATATAACTTATTTGCAGTATAAGCCATTAAAACACAAGCTGATCACTTCCTTTAAAAACAGAATGAGTTTCACTCTGACCTAATAATTAGGTCACAAATATATTTCCCAGACGTGTTAACACCAAAAGACCCATTCGTATTTAGAGGCTGCTATCAGAGCTCTTGTAATCCATGTCTGGAGAGATATTAGGGATTATTGCAGTCATTACAAAGTGAATCCCCAGGGAAATAAAGGAAACATCGCCCGTAAAAGACCATTTTGGATGAAAAATCGGAAGCAATGTATCCCCAGCACATTAATCAGCGCGTTAAGGGACCATTTAGAATAAAATACAAGTCAATCCACTATAAGCAGACCCCTGCCAATTAAACATAAAAAAAAGTAGAAGAATAAAACCACACACAGCTTTAACATTTACTTGAATAATAGACTTCCCACAAAACTGTTGCTTTACACTTTATTATATAAAATCAAGAAAATCTTCTTTTCTTCTTTCTTCTTTTCTTCTTTCTTCTTTTCTTCTTTCTTCTTTCCTTATTTATTCTTTTCTTCTTTCTTCTTTCTTGATCCAATGGAAAACAATAACTGGAAAATCCATTTTTTAATCATTCGGTACAATGTCCAATTTACTTGGATACCATTGATGACTTGGGTACAACTTTTTATTTTTGGGCTCTCTGATCATGGCTAATAGATAACTTGCTAAATGACTGCATTTGTGTCAGGTATCAGAACACACTTTAATATCATTCTGCTTTAAGAGATACTAACATTTATAAATAGCGTATATATTTTTCACTCTACCTTTTTTGTCTTGGGAAGGCCAACTTGTTGCCTACTGCTCTGATAGCAACAGAATTAGCAAATGTATTTCTTTATTTACGGCTTCTGAGCTACCAGTAAATGATTTGGCATTTAAAGGGGTCGTCCACTTTGTAAAGTCCATGTACAGTGAACATGACCCCCGTGTGTTACAAATAGGGGGACGTCAGCACTAGAGGACTCTGTACGTTCATAGCAACAAAAGCTTGGTTCAGTGAACTGTAACCGCTGTTACCTGGAGGGCACATATACTGTATGTTATATGTGTGTGTGTGGGGGGGGGGGGGGGGATTTAAGGAGAGTTTATCCACAAGTGGAGATTTCCTTGAAATTTGGGAGTGGGAGGGTCTAACTCCCTATCATCTGCCCATTGGCATGCATATACATCTTTTTAGCTAGTCCCGTGCTTTTCAGCCATGCCATTATATGAGCACATTTATTTATTTTTGTACTTTCTGTTTCCCTGACACAGTCTAGTTATAACAGTTCCCAACCCAGGAAGCACAGAGCACAGGGAAACAAAAGTAACTCTTCCTACTTATATAAAGGTATGTCTGAAAAGCACAGACAAGCCAGAAATATAAAAGAATGTAGGAAAGGTTGTATTAAAGCATCAATAAACACGTAAAATAAAGTCATTTGATGATGGAAACCATTTAAAACCATTTAATACATACATGCTCTATAAGGATAATCAGACCCAAATTTGTAGAAAAGCCACCTAAGCCCAGGGCTATGGTGGTAAAGATGTAAACATACCTCTAAACTGTCCCGGGTTAGCTGCCCACTCTGCACATCACTATTTAATGCTTTTCAATGATAAATAAATCAATTATTTACATAGAATAAACATTGTTACTTAATTAACTCCATGTTTTTATTTTATGGTAATGAGCTGCAGGTGGGATTGTTAAAACCGACAGCTTACATGCCGGGAAGCGTTTCTGGGTAACAATATAAGTGCGGGCTGGAGAACAATATTATATTTTATTGCAATGAGGCCATTTGCTCATAGGATATTTGCAGAGTCCTAACTGTAACATCCGTGTAATAGTCGCTCACAATGAAGTTTTCAGAGGGTTTTATGACATCACATTATCATGCAGACCCTGTTGTAGATATCACAAGAGAATTGGGGACATTTTTGCTCTTACATAAATCGAAACACTTTGAGGGAAGAACGTTATAAAGGGAGCAGGACTAGACATAAGCACACGTCAGATGTAGAACTAACACATCGCATTGATGATGATAGATAAATAGGAATAAATATGAAACATCAGACAAGACCAAGGCTGGTTAATTATCGGTTCGGAGGCACTTGGGTACGTGATATGGTGATGTGCCGTCCTGGGGCCTTGGGTTCAATTTGGAGCATGGATTTTGGATGTTCTACCATTTCCCCGTCTTCAGAAATAACCTGTAAAATCGATCTGAACCTACGTTTGCAGTTCGGCGCATACGCCAGGGAGTTTGCAGGGTGGAAACAACAAAACATCAGAGTCCACCTTACCACCGTATCTGTTTTACACCTAAAATACCGATCAGTTCAGGCTCATCTTAGCCGTGACAGTGAGCGGACATCGGGATTGTCTTTGTTATACACCTAGAAATGATCTTACCAACATTCTAGAACAGAATTCTTGAATGGTTGCTATGGGCAACACCTCCACTTTTCCTTTTTAGCACGTTTGATAAATCTACCTAGTATGCTTTCTTGTTGTGATGTTGACACCAATAAAACTGCACTTAATTCTCCCGTCTTCCCAAATCTTCATGTGAGAATGTCCCAGCTGATTCCGTTGTAATTACCCTGTCTTCTTCCTCCTGATTGTAACACAAGCACTTAGCAGCTTTTACCAATATGTAACAATTAGAAATTCTACTTTGTCATCTCATGTATTAACACCTTGTATTGATTGAACGGAACCTTCCAAAACAGACATTAAAGTGGATAGAAGAAGTACAGTAGAAAGTCAGACGTGCAAAGTAACTTCAATACTGAATGAGAAATTCTCCACTACATTAAATCGGTACAGACTATATATATATATTTTGCATGGGGTTGATTAAATCAGGTGTACACCAAGCAAAGGATTACAGTAGTCCGGAATCCTCTCAACAAATGATTCCTAAGACAATGAACAGAGCACAGTTTGCAGACAGGACATATTCTTAAATCTAATATTCACATTTACCTATATACAAATGTATAAATAACAGAATATACATCTTAAAGCAATAGGACCAAACAGCCCGACTGCAAGATCTCAGTCAGATTTGACTATACACATATATACCTGGCTCAGGATAAATAGTCGCATTCCGATAGGGCACCATTAGCACAGATAGACTGTGGCCACACATTATGTTGTTATGCACGTTTAGTTGCTATCCAATAACGATTGTCGATTGCCGTAATGTGGTTCCAAAGCACAATGTGATTTAATAGCCAAAAGTAGCAGAATAACAATCAGAATAAAATAAGTACAGCCGTTACTTATCGCAGGCGCCCTGGATCCAGTGTACAGTCATTCAGGTCTGAAAGCTGTGGTCAAGTAGACTGTCCACTAAGTCAGAGCCCCTGCTTATATACAGTTAGTGAATACAGTACAACAATGCAGATGATGTGGCTTGCTTCTATAGGTCCAAGCTTCAGGAGGGTCCAGTGTAATGCAGGTCATTGGCCAGGTATAACTTATAATATTAACCGTAAACATTGCTACATTTTGACCTAAATAACTATGTGTTGCAACTACTATTAATGTGTACTAATTACAAATGTGCATGTTAGTGCGTATGTATGTAAATGTAAAGCCAACAATGTTTGCCACATGTTGTAGCTGAATACCCTCCTCTACGCCGTAGTGTGCTATACGCACAATTTCGGACAATGACAATCAAGTTGTCAGATATTAACTGAAGTGACTAGATCCAATTATCTGACTTTGACAAAGTCTACTATGTACAATGTAACAGTAGATTAAATTAATGGCTCTACAATTTTGTACAAATATAAACTGATATGTATTAAAGAAAACATAAAGGAAGAATGACGTAACTCTATATCGTGTACAATATTATTTACAAATGTCGGATGTCAAAATGTATCCAAACGTAAGCACATAACAACCTACACAATGCGGAAAATAACCATATTACCTAATTTAGTCAGAAATCATTTTATGAAACCCTCAGCGACTAGGTTCACAGTTGTTCATGAATAATAAAATGATATTCCTGAATCGTTACATTGCAATTCAACTTTGTTTTCCACGTGAGAATAATATTAGTTTTAAAAAATGTCTGTTGTATTTACTTTTAGGTCTCTCTGGAGTTATCTGCGGAGGTGATTTTGTGACTTGCAGATATGTAAACACACTTGTTATAGCGATGTACAGAAGCTGGTCTGTAGTAAATATTTATAGGAGCAGGAAACAGGAACAGACACAAAATAATGTTCACTGTGATGACAATGTAGCGATGGGCAGTTTATAAAATATGTGCACCTAGAAGGTTTGAAGGACTATTAAATCAACAAATTGTCATTTTCAATAATAACCCAGAAAGGTTAAGTACATCGTTCAGTGATATTCCACTGAAACTGTTTATTCTTCACAGAAAATACTGCTAAGCTAGATGGATGAATAATGCTTCTCCAAACATTATTTATACACTGATCAGTCACAACATTAAAACCACTGACAAGTGAATTGATTATCTTGTAACAATGGTGCCAATCAAGGCGTGGGATATATTAGGCAGTAAGTGAAAAGTCAGTTCTTGAAGATGATGTGTTGAAAGCAGGAAAAACGGGCAAGTGTAAGGATCCGAGCAACTTTGGCAAGGGCCAAATTTTGATGGCCCTTGTCAAACCACCCCCGTTTAGGAGCATCTCCAAAATGACAGATCTTGTGGGGTGTTCCCGGTATGCAGTGGTTAGTACCTACCAAAAGTGGTCCAAAGAAGGACAACCGATGAACACAACCATTGATGCATGTGGGGAGAGATGGCTAGCCTGTCTGGTCCAGTCTCACAGAAGAGCTACTGTAGCACAAATTATTGAAAAAGTTAATGCTGACTGTGATAGAAAGGTGTTAGAACACACAGTGCATCGCAGTTTTCTGTGTATGGGGCTCCGCAGTCACAGACCAGTCAGAATGCTGCCCCCATTGTAGGTGAAAGCACCTACAATGGGCATGTGAGTGCTGGAACAGGCCAATGGAGCAATGGAAGAAGGTGGCTCGGTCTGATGAATCACGTTTCCTTTTACATCATGTGGACGCAGAGTGCGTGTGTGTCTTTACCTGGGGAAGAGATGGCACCAGGATGCACTATGGGAAGAAGGTAAGCTGGGGGAGGCAGTGTGATGCTCTGGGCAATGTTCTGCTGGGAAACCTTGGGTCCTGGTATTCATGTGGATGTTACTTTGACACGTACCACCTACCTAAACATTGTTGAAGACCAAGTACACCCCTTCATGGCACCGGTATTCCCTGATGGCAGTGGCTTCTCAGCAGGATAATGCCCCCTGCCACACTGCAAAAACTGTTCAGGAATGGTTTGAGGAACATGACAAAAAGTTCAAGGTGTTGACTTGGCCTCCAAATTCCCCAGATCTCAAACTGATCGAGCATCTGTGGGATGTGCTGGGAATGCAAGTCTGAGCCATGGAGGCCCCACCTCACAACTTACAGGACTTAAAGGATCTGCTGCTAACGTCTTGGTGCCAGATACCACAGGACACCTTCAGAGGTCTTGTGGAGCTCATGCCTCGATGGGTCAGAGCTGTTTTGGCGGCACGAGGGGGGACAATATTAGGCAGGTGGATTTAATGTTGTGGCTGATCGGTGTGTGTGGACAGTGGATAAGTTACTTTGGGACCACAGAGAATATCATGATTGTGGCTTTTCAATAGGAACACAACCCATGGTTAGGAGACAGTTGCAATATGCCTCTAGTCTTAGGGACAATACCATCATCATCATCATCATTTATTTATATAGCGCCACTAATTCTGTGCTGTACAGAGAACTCATTCACATCAGTCCCTGCCCCATTGGAGCTTACAGTCTAAATTCCCTAATAGACACACACACACACAGACAGACACAGAGGGAGAGACTAGGGTCAATTTTGATAGCAGCCAATTACCCTACCAGTATGTTTTTGGAGTGTGGGAGGAAACCGGAGCACCTGGAGGAAACCCACGCAAACACAGGGAGAACATACAAACTGCACACAGATAAGGCCTTGGTTGGGAATCAAACTCATGACCCCAGTGCTGTGAGGCAGAAGAGCTAACCACTAGGCCACTGTGCTGCCATAATACCAGGTTTTCAAGTTTTGGCCAATAATCAACTATGAACATCGGTCCATGGATTGTCCGATGACTGGGAAATTATTCCAATTAAAACTAATTAAATGATGGGACTCTGTCACATGGATTTCATTTGCCAACTTGGAACACCTGGCATTGTTTACCCGTTTAGGACTGTTCTTTCCAATCCTCAAATACACATGGATTTTTGAGTGTTACTTGTGTTTTCTCATGTACAGGAAAATTTAATTCTAGCAATTATTTGTCTTCCATAATAAATAACCAACGATGTTGTTGTCTATAAGAACATCTGGCGTATAATGTAAAACGTTCTGTGTTGTCTAAGTGCAGCATTGTATCCCTGCCGCTGGCAGAGAACATTTTATATGATTTACTGCTCTGTCTGAAACATTTTCTCTCTTTCGCTTTTATCTGCCAATTCATTTGCCGTAATTAATTTGTTAAAGCGGATTAGTTATGCAAAATAGTTCTGACTAATTGAATTAGCCAGTTTTTTTACACACAAAACTACATATCCAACCCAGAAAATAAAGTCCAGTCTGTGAACCGGTAAATAATTTGTTTTCATTAATGCATTAAACTCACAAAATGTTGTGACATTAATAAATCAGGTCAGGTTCAGAAGTAACTGTAGGTTTAAGATGCTGTACTCTTGTATTAGAATGCGGAACCTCGCAAGTATGTTAGTACATGTGTAACGGGTGATGGTTGCCACAGTTGGCAGGGGGGGGAGTTAAGAGAGAGATGCAGAATCGAGACAGGGGATGGGGTGGGGTAATTAGTGTGCACAGGGGAGAAAACAAAAAAGGGGAGGATCCTAGAGAATGAGAGATACGGCCCTTCAGTCTTATAAATACTTGTCCACTCTCCTGGAGTGTTGGGGAGACTACAGATTTTCGGGAGTCCTCCCGTACTCCTGTACACCCTCCCAGATCCTGGTTCTCTTTCTTGTAAAGTGGGCGGAGCCTTGACGAGACTCCCATCTAGAACTGCAGGTGTATTACTTACCCAGCTTACATTAATGTTACATCGCAGTTACATACATAACGTAAGTTCTATAGCATTATGCACTGTATGCGCAGACATGGCCGACCCCAGGTCTAGTAGAAATTATACATTATAATCATATCATTATCACACTGTGCCCCTTCATAATTCTGCTCCCTTTAATTACACTGCTCCCTTTAATTACACTGCTCCCCCTTCATCACACTGTTCCCACTAATTATACTGCTCCCATTCATCACACTGTTTCCCCTTCATAACACTGTTCCCACTTTATCACACTGTTCCCCCTTCATCACACTGCTTCTCCTTCATCACACTGCACCCCTAAATACACTTCTCCCTCTTCCTCACACTGTTCCCCCTTCATCACACTGTTTCCCCTTCATAACACTGTTCCCACTTTATCACACTGTTCCCCCTTCATCACACTGCTTCTCCTTCATCACACTGCACCCCTAAATACACTTCTCCCTCTTCCTCACACTGTTCCCACTTTATCACACTGTTCCCCCTTCATCACACTGCTTCTCCTTCATCACACTGCACCCCTAAATACACTTCTCCCTCTTCCTCACACTGTTCTCCCTTCATCACACTGTTCCCCCTAATTATACTGTCCCCCCTTCTTCACACTATCCCCCCTTCATTTCACTGCACCACTTTCATCACATTGCCCCCTTCATCACACCGTCCCTCCTTCAGCACACTGTTCCCTCTAATTACACTGCACCCCCTTCATCACACTGTTCCCTCTAATTACACTGATCCACCTTCATCACACTGTCCCCCCTTCATAGCACTGTTCCCCTTCATTACACTGCTCCCCCTTAATCACACTGTTCCTTTTACATTACACTGCTCCACCTTTGTCATATTGTTCCCCCTTCATTACACTGCTCCCCCTAAATACAGTTCTCCAACTTCCTCACACTGTTCCCCATTCATCACACTGTTCCCCCTTCATGACACTGCTCCCCTTAAATACAATGCTCCCCCTTCATCACACTGTTCCCCCTTCATCACACTGTTCCCCCTTCATCTCACTGCTCCCCTTAAATACAATGCTCCCCCTTCATCACACTGTTCCCCCTTCATCACACTGTTCCCCCTTCATCACACTGTTCCCCCTTCATAACACTGCTCCCCTTAAATACACTACTCCCCATTCATCACACTGTTCCCCTCAGTGGCCAAATTGGAATTTTAGAAGGCAGTTATGAGAAACATAATGGGAATGTAAGTGAATGAAATTTAATTGCGTTACAATGAAGGCAGTAGGAGAAGTGATGGAATGATATACCATTGTATACACCTCCACTTGGAGACTAGCTGTCCTTCAGCAGGCGTAAAGATCAGATGCGTGCTGTGCATAGGTAAACAATCCTTCAACAATCCCATTGTATCTTACAAATCTGGAGTTTTAATAATCGTTTATGTCTATCATTGTTATGAGTGGTTCTTCTATACTGCAGCTTATCGAACATTGTAGTTTAGTGTTTATTTAACTAGTATCTAAGTAATATTACAACATTAGAGCTTCACACATCTCACCGTGCTGTAGTCTTAGTCTCCAATAATAAGTTTTCTATTTTTGCTTTCGAATCTCCAGTGCATTTTATTTACATATATCTACAGGGCTCGCAGCTCAGATATACGTTGTTCAAAGCCTTAAAATAGATGAAGAATAAAATGATATTTGACACCGCTGTATAGATCTCCAAATGTTATCAGAAAAGCATTTTTTCATTTTTAGAAGCAGTTTTCATAATATTCCTAATTGGCCTCACAGTATATAGTATTCGTTATTCCAATAAATCCTGCATTTCTGTCTCCAGGGTCATTAATTCCTGCTGATCCTGTCTCTTGGCCTGAGCTCCAGGAAACAGGATTGCTTTCAATTTTGGTCTCATACATTCACCAATTTCCGGATCAGAACCAGATTTAGATGCCGGAAAAAGTCCCAAACTGTTTTGATGATATACTTATTGGTATTCTTTCTGATCATTTTAGGGCAACATGAGACAATTTTCTGCTGTATATTTTTCCTAAAGCATTTTGATGCTGTCCTATAAAAATGTTGTCCAACTGGTGTCACACAAGCAGAGTTCCTGCTCAGAGAGTTTTTAAAAAGGCTTCACAGAGGTTTATGTTATTTCTCCTGCACCTGTCACAGGACTGATAAAACAGCTTCTCAGATATTATCAGATAGTGTTCCTCCCGTCAGCATGGAAAAGAATCTAAAATACCGTAGAACTTTTGTCCCTGGATGTTTTCCTGAACATATACCATAGTACTGGCCACACACACACTGCGTGATACTGCAGGCGTTATCAAACAGCTGGCATGATATCACTCTACGTGTGACCCTCAAATGATCATCACTCGGAATTAATAGCACTGTTATTGGGCTTGTTGATAAAACTGTTAAGCAGATGTCCACTATCAGACAGTGTGTGTGGTTATATCCGGACCTCACTTGTTGGCCCCAGAGACACTGGACAACTGGATCTTGTGCACAATTGGACAGTGATCTTGTGCCCGGGTTCACGTGCTGAGTGGCAAGATCCCAACATGGGGTTTGGTACGAAATGGTGACAATGAAAATTTCGACATTCAGGATGTTGACACCATACAATTAAAAGGTCGACATTCCGAATGTCACATGACCATTTGATTTGTTTTTAATTTACAATCGTTTTATTTTTACTTTTTTAAATGTATTTCCAGCGGCATCTAATGCATTATGTTGACATTGTGACTGTCAATATTACAACAGTCTCAATGTCGACGTTTCAACTATGGTGACCTAATGAACATGTTGACATTCTGAATGTCGACCTTTTAACCGAGTCGACATTCTGATTATTGTCAGTATGGTGACAACATTCTGAATGTCGACATTTTCATTGTCACAGTTTCGACTACATCCCTAACAGGTAGAGCCAGCTTCATGCTCCCATCTTAATCCCCAGAAGCCTATCGTCAGAACTGACTTTGCTTTGGTTTTTAAATAGTAAAGGTCCGGCAAAGGTTTCGATTTTTTTCTTTATAGTGAATATGAAAAGAACACATTTAAATTCCAAGTATATAAAAACTCATCTTTGTCATCAAATTATCCATCGAGTTGCACGGACTATATATCTTATTTACAAAGCAGTTTGTGTGGATGAAGTGAGTTAATGATCTTACACATCTGCATGTGAAGCAATCTCTGTATAACACCAGACTTTTATAGAAATTTACTTTAATAAAGTCAATCTATTCGACTAATTTAACTCAATTATTTCTGCTGTTTTGAAAACACATTGATGATGTTTTTTTGCGACACAAATTAAAATTCATGTGAGTCAGTCGGAGAAACAGATAGTAGGAGACAGAGATAGTTATCTGTCCGTGGAGCGCTATCTGTAGTGGGGTGACCTCGTTTTATGTGGGCGTAGTCCTTGAAGATGAATGATATGAGATAGATTGAGAGATAGATAGATAGATAGATAGATAGATAGATAGATATGAGATAGATAGATATGAGATAGATAGATAGATAGATAGATAGATAGATAGATAGATAGATAGATATGAGATAGATAGATAGATAGATAGATAGATAGATATGAGATAGACGAGATAGATAGATAGATATGCGATAGATAGATATATAGATAGATAGATAGATAGATAGATATGAGATATATAGATAGATGGATATGAGATAGATAGATAGATATGAGATAGACGAGATAGATAGATAGATATGCGATAGATAGATAGATAGATAGATAGATAGATAGATAGATAAATAGATATGAGATATATAGATAGATGGATATGAGATAGATAGATAGATCGATAGATAGATAGATAGATATGCGATAGATAGATAGATAGATAGATAGATAGATAGATAGATATGAGATATATAGATAGATAGATAGATAGATAGATAGATAGATAGATAGATAGATATGAGATAGATAGAAAGATAGATAGATAGATAGATAGATAGATAGATAGATAGATAGATAGAGAGATAGAGAGATAGATAGATAGATATGAGATAGATAGATATGAAATAGATATGAGATAGATAGATAGATGATAGATAGATAGATAGATAGATAGATAGATAGATAGATAGAGAGATAGAGAGATAGATAGATATGAGATAGATAGATATGAAATAGATATGAGATAGATAGATAGATGATAGATAGATAGATAGATAGATAGATATGAGATAGATAGATAGATAGATAGATAGATAGATAGATAGATAGATATGAGATAGATAGATAGATAGATATGAGATAGACGAGATAGATAGATAGATATGCGATAGATAGATAGATAGATAGATAAATAGATATGAGATATATAGATAGATGGATATGAGATAGATAGATAGATAGATAGATAGATAAATAGATAGATATGAGATAGATAGATAGATAGATAGATAGATAGATAGATAAATAGATATGAGATATATAGATAGATGGATATGAAATAGATAGACAGATCGATAGATAGATAGATATGCGATAGATAGATAGATAGATAGATAGATAGATAGATAGATAGATAGATAGATAGATATGAGATATATAGATAGATAGATAGATAGATATGAGATAGATAGAAAGATAGATAGATAGATAGATAGATGATAGATAGATAGATAGATAGATAGATAGATAGATAGATAGATAGATAGATATGAGATAGATAGATAGATAGATAGATATGCGATAGATAGATAGATAGATAGATAGATAGATAGATAGATAGATATGAGATAGATAGATATGAAATAGATATGAGATAGATAGATAGATAGATAGATAGATAGATAGATAGATATGCAATAGATAGATAGATATATATGAGATAGATAGATAGATCGATAGATATGAGATAGATAGATAGATAGATAGATAGATAAATAGATAGATAGATATGAGATAGATAGATATGAAATAGATATGAGATAGATAGATAGATGCTGGATAGATAGATAGATATGAAATAGATAGATAGATAGATAGATAGATAGATAGATAGATAGATAGATAAATAGATAGATAGATAGATAGATGCTGGATAGATAGAAAGATAGATAGATAGATATGAGATAGATAGATAGATAGATATGAGATAGATATGAAATAGATATGAGATAGATAGATAGATGCTGGATAGATAGAAAGATAGATAGATAGATATGAGATAGATAGTTAGATAGATAGATAAATAGATAGATAGATAGATAGATAGATAGATAGATAGATGGGCAGCACAGTGGCCTAGTGGTTAGCACTTGTGCTTCGCAGGACTGGGATCATGAGTTCAATTCCTGACCATGGCCTAATCTGTGTGGAGTTTGTATGTTCTCCCTGTGGGTTTCCTCCGGGTGCTCCAGTTTCCTCCCACACTCCAAAAACATACTGGTAGGTTAATTGGCTGCTCTCAAAAATTGATCCTAGTCTCTACCTCTACCTATGTGTGTGTGTGTGTGTGTGTGTGTGTCTATATTAGGGAATTTAGACTGTAAGCTCCAATGGGGCAGGGACTGATGTGAATGAGTTCTCTGTACAGCACTGCGGAATTAGTGGCGCTATATAAATAAATGATGATGATAGATAGAATACAAAAATGAATGCACAATCAGACGATCATATATGGTATGAATACATAGTGAATGGAGAAATTGGCAGAATAAAATTACATACAATATAATTTCTGCCAATTTTATAGGAAACTGCAATATAAAAAAAAAGAACACTTTCAAAATACCACAGTGATAAAGTAAAGTAAGTTGTTCAGATCTTTTCACCACTGGATTATTAGCAGTTGTCACGTGTAACGTGAGGTAATAACCAGGAGTAACAGCTCATGCAGGGCAGAAGACTCATATTATAGATTTATTAACCCTAGTGAGGAAAAGTATATGTGTAGCCCATAGCAACCAATCAGATTCTATCTCTCATTTACTAGAATGTACTAGATAAACGACAGCTAGAATCTTATTGGTTGCTGTTTCCTATTTAGAAGTGTACCACTGTGCCCAGGAGACCTTCTGCTTCATCAGGAATACGCTGGAGATGCCTCTTACATTGTTGTAGCAGGTAATCATATCCTCAGATAATTAATTATCATGGTAGACTCGCTCCTTAGAAATAATGGTCAGTAGTTGAGATGGATTCCGTCTCTCATTGCTTAAAGGTAATTACTAGAAGACATATAAACATGCGGCGTTATAATACATGTGCAGATTTATGTCTAAGGTCTTAATGAGAATTTCACAATTAAACCAATGTAATTATGAAACATCGTAGGATGATCATAAAGGATCTGACCCAGATTGCAGTTATACTCAGTATAACTATATGAAGCAGAAAATCATAACATTTTCTGATAATCCTGGAGAACTGAAGACCAACAATGGAGCAGGATCACGATATCCCAGCTAAACCACATCTCCTGTTATTACATTATAATTGCTTTGAGACAAACATCTCTCAGTATAATACAAACAAGCAATCATCAAAAACCATAAAGAAACTGCAATTAAATTGATGCATTTATAAAACAGAGTCAGGGATGCCTAAGAGAATGGTTCCACATTAACAATATATGGAATAATCAGAAGCAGCCCTCTCATTTTATTTGTGTTACATAACATTCAGTAATCAAACGTGTATCAATAAAGATAAGGACCGTTATTTACTGAATGTTGCCATACTACTATGAGAGCCTGTCACACATTTTCACAGCATGTTGCCATATTTCTATAGAAAAAAATCGATCCCAAAAATCGATTCAATAAAATGCAATAACAAAGAAAATAAGCCCAGTTTATTAATGCATGTTGCCATATTTCTATGAAAGTCTGTTTTAAATATTGGTCAAATACTCCTTCAATAAAATGTGACGAAAATGGCAAAATAAAAGTTAGCCCAGTTTTTTTTTACTTAATCTTACCATATTTCCATGAAAGTATGTGCCAGATATTGGTCAACTACTCGTAATCAAGTAATGAAACAAATCTCCAAATGAACTGACAATAAACCCAGTTTTTCACTTCCTGTTGCCATATAATTCTAAAATTCTGTCCAAAAATTGGTCAAGTACTCATAAAAGTCTTGCTCCAAATAAAAGTTATGGATGGTCTCAACCTGATAAATGGTGACATCCTCAATGCGTTATGGAGGATCGCTGATCAATTGCATTGAAAAGGATATATAATAAATATATATTTAAATCAGCAGCGTAATTAAAGCTGCAATTTGATTAACTAAAGCTCATATAAAGGGAAAGTGGAAGTGTTGCCCATAGCAACCATTCAGGTTCTAGCAATGAAATGATAGCCAGAATCTGATTGGTTGCTATGGACAACCATCGGAACCCTGGGAAAGAATATTCTGAATTAACGTTTGCAAATCCATTTCGGGCGGAGCTATTCCTTAATCCAGAGAGAAACATTTTTGTATATACACTTGCATGAGCCCTGCCGTCTGAGACATGGGGACTCGTTGCCCTTGACATTATCCTTAAATGAAAGGAGATACGACTATGAAATGCTTATCATACTAATTTCAGCTCTGTCTACACACAGCCTGTCATATTTTATTCATGGGGATACAGTACAGCATTCTCCAATGTATGAAAGTGTAATGTGAGTAATGTCATGCCATTTATTTAAGGTTCCATTAATCCTACGACTAATGCAAAATGAAAAGGCGTCTTGCAGCACTCACACATATGCAGCGTTACTTCTCAGCCCCTACGGGCTGAAACTTCAGTGTGAAAGTATTTGTGACTTATGTGAATTTAGTTCTTTCACTTAAAGTAATTTACAGGATATTTAAATGAATAGTGGGGGATTAAAACAAGATAGTTATATATTTTATCTGTGTAACATTGTTCATACTTGATAGTATTTTTGTTCTTTCATTCTTAGATTTCTAAATAAGAATATTAATATTACTAGTATTTAGTATTACTAATATTTAGTTTCTTTTTGGTTCTCCTATTTTATCATTTGTTTTATTATTCTAGATATATTTAAAATATGTCATCTCCTTTATTATTATTATTATTATTATTATTATTATTATTATTATATAACTGGCCTTTATTTCCAGGAACCATTCCAATTTTTAAAGAATTTGTCCTTTAAAATGTTTCTGTTTTTCCAACCAATGAACAATATGGCACAATTCCTCTTATTCTGTAAATATGATGCCAGTCTGACAATTTATTGTTAACCACATTTCACGTTCATTTTTATTAAGGATCAGTGTACGTAATTATATGATTTGGGTTTCCAGCTTTCAGTGTTTCTAGTTAAGGAATTCAGTGTTTATTACATACACAAATTCATTGAGCTTCAGCGTTAATAAATGACAGGTGAAAGGGTTCCAGGCAGGGGGTGTAATAATACGTTGGGTCTAACTGCATAATATATGGGGGGGGGGGGGGTGGCGTTGCCAGTCCATCCTCCAAAGGCCCCCAAACACTCTTCATAGGATGCACACAAGCTGCTTTGGTCTTCTGTCCTCTCTGAATGGTCCCATGGGAGGACATGAGAGAGATAATAATCAAATAGTCAAATATATATGGCCAGCATGGTGGCTCAGTGGTTAGCACTTCTGCCTTACAGCACTGGGGTCATGAGTTCAATTCCCAACCATGGTCTTATCTGTGTGGAGTTTGTATGTTCTCCCTGTGTTTGCGTGGGTTTCCTCCGGGTGCTCCGGTTTCCTCCAACACTCCAAAAACATACTGGTAGGTTAATTGGCTGCTATCAAAATTGACCCTAGTCTCTGTCTGTCTGTGTGTGTTAGGGAATTTAGACTGTAAGCCCCAATGGGGCAGGGACTGATGTGAGTGAGTTCTCTGTACAGCGCAGCAGAATTAGTGGCGCTATATAAATAAATAAATGATGATGATGATGAAGTGGAAGTCACTCAATCAATTTATAGGTTCATAGCAGGTGCTTGAACGGACGGGATTATCCAGAGAGACACAATGAAAAAAAACATGTGTAAATATATGTAACAGAGTTGTTGTGTGAAGATCAAAATAATTTTCTATTTTTTCTGCCTAATTTATACCCTACGCAGCTTGTATTATTTATGACATTCCCGGTAACTCCTCCATTAGTTTATGAAGCACATCCTGATAGACCCCCCCGGGGATTATATCTGATATGTCACTCTCTCTGTTTCAGGAACATTTGTATCAGCTTTCACTGTATTGTGTGGAGCCAGAACAGACCTCCCCGACCGACACATATGCTGCGTCTTCTGGCTGAATATAGCAGCGGCTCTCATCCAAATCCTCACCGCCATCGTCATGGTTGGGTGGATCATGAGTATATTCTGGGGGATGGACATGGTCATCCTGGCAAGTAAGTGACTCCTTTCATAGGTCGGTGGATTTACAGGGTTACAAACAAACATGACAGGGCTGAAATTGTATAAACACATTACATTATAAATTATATTTATAAACCGGGGGGGGGGCTGCGCAATTGTTTTTTTCAAGTTTATTGGCTGGAACAAGAATTTTACTGAATTTGTCAAAATCGAGCTGCATTCAAGTAAGGCGAAGGTTCGTCCATGTTCAAGCTTGTTTGACCATTGGCGAGCCGGTTCATACATGATGGAGCCAGTTCATACATGATGGAGCCGGCTCATACTTGATGGAGCCCATTCATACATGATGGAGCCGGTTCATACATGATGGAGCCCATTCATACATGATGGAGCCTGTTCATACATGATGGAGCCGGTTCATACATGATGGAGCCCATTCATACATGATGGAGCCTGCTCATACATGATGGAGTTGGTTTGCACATCTCTACTCCTTATGACTTACCAGACGTGGGCAGACTGTGGCGTTCCGTGAAAGCCGGTTACCAGCAATAACCCACCTGGTTCTGTGCGCAAATTCAAGAGCGAGATTTGGTTTGAGAAGACAAGATATTGTTTTAAGTTTATTGGAATCGCATAGAGTTTTCCAGTGGTGTAAAACAGACTTTTAAATCACCTGAGTGGCGGCAGTATTCAGTGGAGTTTTCAATAGTAAAAATTTGTAAAAAAAAAAGAAAAGAGTACAAAGGGAGGGGGGCAGAGTTGGGTCTGGGAGAGATCACTCCACTGGGTATTGTACTGGAAACACTGGAGCCTGACGCACCTATACGCAGGGTTCCCAGTAATTCTTACAGCTTCAGTAGTGGAAGGTATGAAAATAAGCCATGGATTCATAGCCGTATTTAGTGTAACTTCTCTGTGCCACCAAAGTAGCTCGTAAGTAAATCATCATGATCAACATTTATTTATATAGCGCCCGCAGATTCAGTAGCGCTTTACAATTGGGAGCAAACAGTAACAGAACAATACTGGGTAATACATGCAGAGAGCTAAGAGCATACATGCCAACTCTCCTGGAATGTCCGGAACACTCCCAAATTCCGGGTTGGTCTCACGGAATCCCGAGAAAGCTGGCATTTCTCTCGCAGCAGAGCCGGCATGGAGATGTGTATGGGCGGAGGGGGCGGGGCTTTGCATATCGTGTATCGCAACATTTTGGTCCCGCTCACAGTGACGTAATGCCTGCTTTGGGTCTTTTTACCAGTGTAAAAAGACCCAAAACAGGCATTACGTCAATGGGGGTGGGGATAAAATAATGTGATGGACTAACAGAGTGTAATATAAACTCCTTCTAGCAACGAAACTTGTTTCTCCTGACAACAAAGGGGCAAGTATATAACTGATGAGAGCCCTACGTGATGAGCATATTGCATGTAATCATATTTTAATATGTTTTTTTAAAATATAAATCACTGTGATAAGAAAGATGTTGGTATTTCCCATTTCCCTAGGCTTTTTCCTTCAGGCTGCTATTAATGATATATGATTCTGGACTACCACGGCAGCCACAGTCGCATGACACATAATGTAGTGAGCAGAGAGGCTTTGGAACTGCCCTCTGAGCTCTGTCTGCACTGTGACATCCTCCTTCTTCGCCCCTCTGCCATCACATGACATACTGAGAGCTGTGAACCTGTGTCTGGTTAGCAGACTGATTGTGTCTGTGTTTGGCAGCCATTTTGTTTGCCAAGTAGAGAGCTTTTGAAATTGAGATAATGATTTGTGGGAAATAGCTAAGAAACATGACACAATGAAAGATGAATATAAGGTCCTTAACTTGCTATTTATATAGAGCAAATACATGACTCAGTGCTGCAACTCTGGACAGAGGCGTGAATTGTGTCATTTTTACCCCACCTCCCCAAAGAAACACTTTGATTGCATCATAATGATGTGGGGGCGGAGCCAAAATGAATTAATGAATTTGCGACGAATCGCATCATGGGGGCAACCATCCCTTCACTTGGACGTGGCAGGATGCGGGAGAGTGCCCTGCTTTTCCAGGAGTCCGGAAGACCTACACGGAATTCGGAAGTCTCACGGAATTTCTGGGAGAGTAGACAAGTAGACTTCATAAATTGTTCTAGATCACATATTGTATGACAAGCTACAAAAAGACCCAGTATTCCCAGCAAACGCAGGGAGGCAGTGAGTTCCAATAGCCCTAAAGCTGAAAGCAAATAGACTAAATATTCCACAATCTTATCTGTGTGTCTGTTTCTATAGGGAAGTTATTTCATAATATTAATAAAATGATACACTGTAGTTTTAATATAAACATTTGGGATCACCCAGGATCCTTTTCTTTAAACATGTCAAATACAGCAGGGGTTACATTCAGTTGTATTTACACAAGCCGGGATGTATGAATGTATAGGTAATGTATACAGTGTCATCAGGGCCGACTACTACAGATACAATATGGAGACTCTGCTTATTCTATGGTGGAGAGAATTTGTGTCTCATGGATTTCAGACACAGGTTATAGATTACACCTGGGAAAACGCTCAGATGTTATAAAACACTTATGGAGTGAGTACGGACAGCTGCTGAAAGTTGCAGAAATTTACTGTTGCAAATATAAGGAACGCTCTTTAGCGTAAGTTGAGAGTGTTTCAGAGGAATTTGTGGGTTCTCCAAGAGATGGTTGAATTTGTTACAAAGTGGTCCTAAAACCGGATTTTCTTTTCAGCTCTAGAACATTAAAATATGAAATAATTGCAATATATTCTCAAACTTTAGATAAACTCAAAAATTCTAGCTCAGTGGTTAGCACTTCTGCCTTACAGCACTGAGAACATGAGTTCTATTCCCAACCATGACCTTATCTGTGAGGAGTTTGTATGTTCTCCCCGTGTTTGCGTGGGTTTCCTCCGGGTGCTCCGGTTTCCTCCCACACTCCAAAAACATACTGGTAGGTTAATTGGCTGCTAACAAATTGATCCTAGTCTGTGTGTGTGTGTGTGTGTGTGTGTGTCTGTGTGTGTGTGTGTGTGTATGTTAGGGAATTTAGACTGTAAGCTCCAATGGGGCAGGGACTGATGTGAGTGAGTTCTCTGTACAGCGCTGCGGAATTAGTGGCGCTATATAAATAAATGATGATGATGATGATAGTTGCCTACTCTCCCAGAATGTCCGGAAGACTCACAAATTTTTGGGAGTCCTCCTGGTCTCCAGAGAGAGTCGATCAACCTACTGCATCCAGACCACTTTGTTGGTGAAGTGTGTGGGGGGCGGAGGCTAAACACGGCATCCTAGCCCTGCCCCCTCTTGTGATAGGCCAGAATTGGTAACGTTTGGTTGGGGTGGGGCCTACCAACGCGTCCCGAAATGGATCAACAAAAACAGATGACTGTGACAAAGCGGTTATTCCGTAATCGAACCATTCCCCAAGATCTAGACAGCAATTTACAGATAAAAGTACCTAATTCCAGATTTTTGCCAAAATACTAATTGGTTATGGATACTAGTTAAATTAGGCTTATTCTGAGGTGTTTGCCATGATAAAATAGAAGGTGAAGGCAAAGTAGTGAGATTATCTTCTAAATCCACCCAAATTTTCGTTTGAGCAGCCGAGTGTAAAATAACAGATTGGGTTACACGATTAGCTGTATAGTATGTAATGAAATTGGGAGTTCCAAATCCCGCTTCCTGAAGAGTCTTATGTAGGATGGTCATATGGTTTCTTGGTTTCCAGATACATTTCGCTGCTAGGCGCTATAGTGTTTTAAAAGTTTGAGCGGGGACTCGATTCGCTAAAGTTTGGAACAGTTATAAAAGTCTAAGTAGACAATTATTTTTTGTAGATGTAATTCTACTAACCCATAATATTAAAGGTTTGTCCCATTTTGTCTGATGTTATTGCTTCTATCGAGGGACAATAATCAACAGCCTATATTTGGTTGGAAGATCTAGTCAAGTATATCTCCAATTAATAAAGCATATTTTGTCTTTGAAGTCAGTGTTAATGTTACATGTTTGACAAACAGTCTATTTATTTCATACCAACTAATTTTATTTCATTAAAGCAAGAATATACCATCTACTCTAAGGGCATGATTCATAATTAATTATGTTACAATCAAAATGAATGGAAAACATACTGTAATCATGGACACTTATATTTTATGTAGCTTGTTTTTGTGGATTAATTGCTCCAAAAATTATTTCAATGTGGTGTACATTGCTGGAAGATACAGGGTTCTTTTATTCACCCTTACACCAGGCAGATGAGATTACATATATGGTTTATTTTACAGCGTACCCACAGATCGATAATACACTGTAACCGGTATGAGTTTTGCAAAGTGACAATATATTTGTAACAGTTAGAGATGCTCACTGACCCCCATGAACTGGTTTTGGATCTGGATTAGCTTCGTGTTTTGGTTTTGGTTTTGGCAAAACCACCCTTGTGTATTTTGGTTTTGGTTTTGTATTTTTTAGAAAAATTGCTAAAATATGCTAAAATCACTTAATTTTGCTCAGTGTCTAACACGAACATCTGGCTCGGGTAATCTCCTTTTAAACCCACCAAATTCTCATGTTAATGGTGACCACCCAGGGGAGTGGTACAAGGTCCTGGTAGGTGGGGTCCCTTATCGTACCCCGCCCTCCTACCCCTTCCAAATGCCCTTCTCTTGATGCCCCATGGTGGGTCAGGCTTCGAAATGTCTCTTAAAGTTCATAGAGGTACAATGAGAAGCAAATAGTGGGAACAATGACAGAGTTATTGGTCTGGTCCCTGTGGAGATGGGATTTAACCCCTAGCCTGGAAATCGTCACGTGATCCCCTAACACCTACCCTTCCTCTGTCTAACCTCTCCCTTGCCATCATCATCCCCTTGTTATGATCCTTCTTCACTATCGTAGTATACCTCACCCTCATTCCTCCCCCGCTCTTCTTACAACCTACTCTTGTTCATCTCTCCCTTCAAACTTCCAGTTCCCTCACCCTGACTCCCCACTTTGTGTTTCCTGTCAGTCTGCCCCTCCGTTTTAGATTGTAAGCTCCCGCGAGCAGGGTTCTCTAGTCCCTGCCCTTGGTTCTCCACTTCTCCCATGTCATCGCATCTCTATCTCTGCTAAGTGTTCTAGAATACACTTATACCTCTCTGCCCTATGCAGCTGTTCTCAGCTGAGTTGGTTTTAATTGCACTTTGCTTTTATACTGCCCTGTATGCCGTCTCTGTTTTGTCCATGCTCTGCAGACCCTTTGTGGAGCCATATAAATAAAAGATAATAATATTAATAATAAATTTGTATACTGCAGCACACACCAACTTAGTTGTGAATGACCTAATGCAGGACAGGGGGATGAATATGAAAAGAAGGTACAAGAGTCCAGAACACGGAGAGCATAGACGTGTAGAGAGACTGACTAGTCTATCTAGATCGTCATGCAAACATTAACCCCCATTTTTCAAGTTCTTTTTTCCATCTCTGCTAAATATTGCTTAAAAATGGACTAAAATGAATCCTCATTGCTTATTGATCTTATTACAACCAGATTTTTCCCGTTAGCCCTTCGGTACCTAAATCCACTTAAGCGAGATGTACGGCACCGCGCTGCTTCCATACTGTAGTACAGAAGAACTCAGTACAGTTTACAAGACGGTAGCAGAAATAAGTTAAATAATATGGCGAAACTTTATTTATAGAGAGACAAAACAATTCCAAAGTAGTTTACATGTGAGGGGATGTCACAGAGTAGAGATTAAACACTGCAATCTTCTAGCAAAAAGAACACAGCGTTTATAAACTCTGATCAAGGATCTGTACTGGAATGAAACATGTAAGGGATTCAGCTTTGTCTCCATTCCTCATAAAGTGAAATAAAGTTATCTTGCACTTTCCCTTGGTTTCCAGACTAATGCTAGTGAAAAGATTTTCCACATCCATCACTATGCGCCGAGCTGGGTTAGCGGAGCGGGGAAGGGACCGGGCAGATCAATATCTTCCTAGTGATCTATGCAGTCATACACCTCCTAAGCTGCATAAGCGGACCAGGCTTTTACTGAGGCTGTGCGTTCAGCCTGGGAATGGAAGGTAGATGCATGTTATGGGGCAGCACGGTGGTTCAGTGGTTAGCACTTCTGCCTTACAGCACTGGGGTCATGAGTTCAATTCTCGACCATGGCCTTATCTGTGTGGAGTTTGTATGTTCTCTCTGTGTTTGCGTGGGTTTCCTCCGGGTGCTCCGGTTTCCTCCCACACTCCAAAAACATACTGGTAGGTTAATTGGCTGCTATCAAAATTGACCCTAGTGTCTCTCTCTCTCTCTGTGTGTGTATGTTAGGGAATTAAGACTGTAAGCTCCATTGGGGCAGGGACTGATGTGAATGAGTTCTCTGTACAGCGCTGCAGAATCAGTGGCGCTATATAAATAAATGATGATGATGATGATGATGTTATAAACCCCAGTGTGCGTAGCGCTGGATTTTCCAAGGCTGTGCAGGCAGCTTAGTGGGGGACCCCAAGAAGTAGCCACACCGGGGCTAGGAGCCAGGAGCTTGTTCCAGGAATACAAGTAGTGTCAGTGATTCAATGAGTAAAGTGCTGGGTTCTACAAGTTCATACTAAACTAATCATTATACAAGGTGATGCTGTTATCCAAAATTTAGTCCTGCAAAGCTAGGCTGAGAGCACCGGGTAGATATAGGGTAGATATAGGGTAGATATAGGGTAGATATAGGGTAGACTGAGGTGTGATTGCAGTTAGGTGTCGCTCCTCAGCCCTGATCGCTGTTGCCAGCAGCTGATGACACTTGTCTTCCTGGTTTGTGTAGTTCTGCCACCTGTCGAGAATTGCCAGTATGGACTTTATTCCTTAAATCCACATTCAACTGTGATTGGTCAGTCGGGAATCAAAACTAATAATTCCTGGTCACACCTTTGCTGATGGTTTAAATGTCGGCTGGAGAATATTGTGACACCCAGGTGACCGGACAAATCGAAACGCCTTTTAGAAAAAATCAAAGTGTGATCCTCAGCTGCCTCATCACAGGCATTGAGCGGAAAGGGTTAACTTAACGCTTCGCCAGCGCACCCTTTGCATGCGCAGCGGAACTAAAAGCCGAGAGAACTGGGCTGCATTTATTTTAAAGCTTAAAAATATTTTAAAATAATTTTTTTAAAAAATGCTTTAATCTCAGAATGAAACATATTTTAAATGTGATTTGTTATTGCCATCAGATAAGAGAACAGGTATTGGGGCGGTACCAGGACTTGTTAAACAGACTTCTACGTGCAAAAGCCAGAAAAACATATCACCGTTGGGGCATTGTGATACTGAGCCCTATTGCTGGTGAAACCACCCATTGTGACCACAGGATGTGACCCAATTTAATGTACCATCGCTGGGTCCTGACGCTTTGCGCATGTGCGAACTTAGCAGCACATGCACAAAGCCACACAGAAGACAGATACTCCATTTGGCAGCAGCGTTCGGCTGCTAGTGAAGGGGTTTTCAGTTAGTTTGGGGGGCGGATTCGCCCTCGTTGGTGAGCCCTGGCATAGTGAATACAAGTGGCAGTGCATTATGTATCGCTGCACAATGGTAATGTAGATAAATAGACCCCTTAGTCAGGCCCGGCACTCCCATTAGTCTGGGCGCCACAGAATTTAAAAATTTTATTAGTGTGTAGTTTAAAACTGTGCGGCGACCGCTGAGCATACCTTAAATGGCCACCGCACAGCTTGAGATAGATCCACGGGGAGGGGGAGGGGCTATGGATCACCACCGCCGCCCTCCCCTCCAACAGCTGATGGGGCGCTCTGTCTCCTCCCCTCCACTCACTGACTGTCGGGCGTGACATCATCATCACGGCCCGACAGTGTCAGTGAGGGACGGGACCCGGCAGAGAGGACCAGCTTTATGGAGCCAAGGTAAGGAAGGGGGGGGGGGTGCTGTTTTTTTTACATTGTGCCGGGGGAAGGGGGGCAGATTTTTTTACATTGTGCCGAGGGGGGGCGGGGGGGGGGGCGGATTTTGATATTGTGCCTAGGGCGCCAAGGGCCCTAGCACCGGCCCTGCCCTTAGTATTGAAGGAAAATGTTGAATCCGCCAGTTCCTGTATTTCAGTATAATGAACTATTACTTGCAGAGATCAGATTCTCTTATGTGTTTTCTCTAATAATCTCCTACGAGCCTTACATTGCCTGATTATATGCTGACTACGTCCTGGTGAAATCATTTTTTAGCTCTTGCAAATATTTGACCTATTTCTTCCTCTCCCCTGTGTTTTACCTCTCTCCATCTGCAAATATCCTTTATCCACAAGACACAGACAGATAGTGGCCTTCTCAATGCGCAGCCCTTAGGCAGATGGATAAATCTCTCTCCCCAGAGCTTTCTTCCCTCCTGCTGAGAGTTTCCTAAATACAGATTTCTCTTCTAATGAGCCTCCAGCCTCCCCTTACTGAGACATCATCTCATTTACCCCCCTGTGGGTTAAGGGGAACTCGGAATATCGCTGCATTCTAATAAGAGAAGACACACAGTTACTTTGTGAATAGAATGTGCTCTTTTTATAGAACAGGTCTGGTAATTACCATGCGGTGGCTGGGATGAGATTGGCTGATGCTGTTCCATACTGGATAAAAGTCATTATCTTGTAACTTATCTGAAGACACTGTTGGGACGTGTCCTTGGGATTTCTGATGCGTCCAATTTCCGATCCGTCCTATGATAGGACTCCTATCACTTACATTAGTGCGCTGACTTATTTGTTGCACAAAAGGAGGGATCTGATTAACCAAACATCGTGTTCTAATATTACCCCTTTTAACCGTGTTGGTTGTCATGACGATAAATACATGTGAAGGTATGGCCTAAGATTAACCCTTTAAAATATTCCCAAATGTTTCCATTGGCTCGTCTACAAGATCAGCAGGTACATTACAACAGGCTCAGGGCAAGCTGAGGCTCTCCAAATAAAGTGCTACTGCAAGTTCAAACATGCCCTGTTGGATTTTGGTGGTGAAGGCATGTTGGGACTTGTAGTTCTACATCAACTTGAGAGTGACATGTTTTCTATCCCAGTGTAGCAGGTATATTGAAATTGAAGGGGATAAGTGCCATAGGGTTAGCAAGTAACCGCATTTGGGCCTGTGGAAGCATATGCAGCTCTTTGGGGTAGATACCGACCTCCTCTTTCAAATACCCAGGTGTAACACATGTGCCAGGGGCAGATTGGGAACTTAAAGTGACCAAAGAAAGTATTGTAAAAGTGGAGGCATGTGTGCACGGAAGTGGATGGCTAAGGCTAGGCACACACTGAAGAATTTTCCGTCCGACGTGTTATCTCAAACGATTGTTCCTACAACTGAAGGTCCGATCAGTCTGATGATTCGTCCATACACACTGACACGATTTACCTTCAGATCTCTGCTCTTCACCTGGTCCTCTAGTCCAGAGAATGACAGCACAATATTCATTCGTTCATTATTGTCACACTGTCACACTGATTAAACCTCCTTGTTATCCACATGTCCTAACGAATTTCAATAGCTTCTGTGACTCTGAAACGAAACATTCTGTCTCAGAATGAACAAATGAATTATTCCTTCTACAGCACTCTCTGTATTTATTCACCTGGACATTCATCGCTAGCATCGGCTGAAAAGAACCCGACTCTGTAAACTCTATGGAGATCGTCAGCATGAGGGCATACACACTGCATGATCGGTCGGTGATTGGTCGGAAAATATTAAACAGTATAACCAACCAAATGAGCCGACAATCGACACTTTGGAACGGCTTCCGACCATCGTGTCACTATACACACTAACCTGACTTCCGACCGAATGGTCGTATGTCGGCTGATTTGCCCGATTATTGGACGAAAACACTCCAGTGGGCACCTAACTCTTTAGACAATGATTGGCCACCTTCCAACCAGTTCCCTTCTGCTTTAAACACATCGGCAATGCTGCACTCACCACTGTTAAGTGCACACAGCTCCCTCTTCAGCGTGATGTAAGACATACCTTCCATTTAGGACAAAATTTCACAAAATCAGGACTGCCCCACCAGAACCGGGATTGTTTGCTGATCTCTTCTACCTGTACTTGCCGCTATCACTACTTGCTGCTGCTGGTGTCTCAAGCTCATTTGCTGCTTGTCTGGATCATGGAGTGTTGGGGAAATACATAGTTACTATTCACCTCCAGGAAAACCGAGCAAGGAGTGAACAATGTGGGCCTCCTTCCAGCCAGTCTCAACTTTAAATCCATAGCACCATAATTTAATAATTATTCCTCCTTCTTTCCAACCAACATTAAATTAATAAGATTTATGTTTAACAAAAGCCTCCTTCCTCCAACTAGTACTGACATTAAAATAATATCATTCACATTTAATAAATAAACCTTTTTCCCCCACCAGCCCCAAAATCAAGTTAATAGCATTTAAATTTCCCTCAATAAGTCCCAACATAAAATTATTAGCCACCACATTTAAGAGACTTCAAATTAAATAAGTCCCATATTTAATACAGAGCCCACATTTTACATAATATAATGAAAATATATTTTCTGAGCGTTTTCACTAATTTCTAACACGGATCGAGCTTTTACCTATACGAAGGCGAATTTTGACCCATTCTTACGGTGTAAGCGTTTCCCCCATCTCCTCCTCCCGTTTGAGTTCATGTGTTTCCTTAGGAGGGGCGTTGATGCTGTAAGATTAGGCGATAGAAAGTGGATATGAGTTCCCTTGAGGAGGAGCGCAAGGAGGAGGTCTGTTGAATGTTGGTAAGTGGTTAGCACTTTTGCCTCACAGCACTGGGGTCGTGAGTTCGATTCCCAACCATGGCCTTATCTGTGTGGAGTTTGTATGTTCTCCATGTGTTTGTGTGGGTTTCCTCCGGGTGCTCCGGTTTCCTCCCACACTACAAAAACATACTGGTAGGTTAATTGACTGCTATTAAATTGACCTTAGTCTCTCTCGGTTTGTGTGTGTGTGTTAGGGAATTTAGACTGTAAGCTCTAATGGGGCAGGGACTGATGTGAGTGAGTTCTCTGTACAGCGCTGCGGAATTAGTGGCGCTATATAAATAAATGATGATGATGATGATAAAATAAAGCTGTGACCTTATTTTTCCCTAAACGATTCTCATGTCTTTATTTCAAGTGAAAGGGGGAGGAGGTAATGAGGAAGGGGAGCATCAGCCGTTAGCCAGTTTATATTATTATGGACTAGATCCCAGTGTATTATCCTGTACTGAGTAGCAGGCACTGATTAATGCACATGTGTGAATGTTACCACTTTCCTATAAGTTTTTGTCATGATGTTTGTAGATACATCTTTGTGTTTGTGATACTTTGTATATTTTCTGACCTTTTTGCACTAAAAGCAGATTTAGTAAAACTCAGAGATTTCCTTTAGTCTATGCAAAGTTTCTGCAAAATTAAAAGCCAATTAGCGTGTGTTGAATTGAGAGTGTTTTAGCACTTTACTTAATGCTGTTGATATCCGGATTAACGCTAATTACATGGAGTCTTCAAGTAATTATCTCTGTCAGACAAACCACAAACAGACCTGTTTTTTTTTTTTTAGTTTATTTTGGAACATTCATTAGACAACCACTGCGTTGCTTCAGCATAATAGCTCAGCAGACTTTGGTATTTATTATACTTTCTGGTCTTAACTTAAGGAATAGGTGTCATTTTTATTTTCCCATTGACTTAATTAAGAAAAGAATAAGCTATATTAATTAAAAAAATAAAACACTCTTATCTCTTCTAATTATGGCCACACACATTAAAATCAGCACCAGGGACCAAATTGGACACTGTAATGAGTTGCAGCTGACTTTGAAGATGCCACAGTTAGTGCAGCTAGATAACAGTAATTGCGCGGAGAACATATTTTTGATCTGTACGACTGGGGGAATTGGCTGGACATGATTGGGACACTCCATACAGCATAAGGACTAGTCCTATCATCATCATCACCATTTATTTATATAGCGCCACTAATTCCGCAGCGCTGTACAGAGAACTCACTCACATCAGTCTCTGCTCCATTGGAGCTTACAGTCTAAATTCCCTAATATACACACAGACAGAGAGACAGACTAGGGTCAATTTGTTAGCAGCCAATTAACCTACCAGTATGTTTTTGGAGCGTGGGAGGAAAACGGAGCACCCGGAGGAAACTCACGCAAATACGGGGAGAACATACAAACTCCTCACAGATAAGGCCATGGTTGGGACTTGAACTCATGACCCCAGTGCTGTAAGGCAGAAGTGCTAACCACTACGCCACCGTGCTGCCCTAAGTCCTATGGTTAGGAACACAAGAAGAACTATGTTGTTCCATCTTGTGGCCCTCTTGTGAGATTCTAATGAGTTCCAGGGGCCGCGAGTGCGCATTACTGGAAGTGTTACCGTTTCTGTGAACGTCCACAGATTCATTTTACGTTGCTACACCACTCCAAAGTTGAAGCTAATCCGGCCTGACTACTACCAGTGGAGCGCCTTCTGTTCTATCTAGGCGAAATTTGTATGAGAAGTACATTATCTAATGAAATTAACCAAGGTAAAGTAAGAACTCAAAATGTGAAGGTGCGATACATTCAATGGAAACAGTCGTAATGTCTCCTTAAGGGGTCTTTAAGACACAAATGAGGGTCTGTCGAGCAGTGATTTAGGTGAGAAATATTATAATTAAGTAGGAGGTGTTCCAAATCTGATAGTAGATTGGGACCACGACACCTGTAACGGATCTGGTCACCGATACTGTAACAACTGAAATGCAACTCTAACTATTTTAACGAGATCCACATTCTTCTGCGCATAACCTCACTAACGCTATCCAGATATACAATAATGGCCGGTAGCCAGATATATATTCATATATGATGCTATAAAAATGAATGCACTGTCTGTAATGCGTGTGCACTGAAAGTCTTTCTATGGGAACATTAAAAAAAATATAAAATGGGTCAATCCTTCAATGCATAAACATCCCCTTAGATATATAT